>CM040246.1:13740091-14340091 GCA_022545495.1 Chrysanthemum lavandulifolium
TAACTACCACGAGCCCATAACATATCATATCAGAAATATCTTTCTTCTTCAAAAGGTAACCTCATAAAATAATTGGAGTAGCTAGCTCCCAGAATTTTGTGAAGATGCGTATTGCACACGACATCATTTACTAGACAAATCATATCGGATAACAGATCAGATCTAGGATGCATCCATACGCCCCAACAGACAGATAGCGGCCATATTACATAATTCGAGCTCGAAACGAGATAATGTAGGGACGTGGCGTAACATCACTCATCGCCCTAGAGTCATGTCAGAGTGCATCTCTAACACGGACATGGAACCCCCATGACTAGTGAAATATTTGGCTCGGGTGTCAAACTAACTTAGGTCAAACAGATTGTCATAAACGACACAGATCATAATCAAACCCAAAGGTCACAGATAACATATCAGATAGTTCATATCATAAGGTTCATATTCAGATATTCAGAAGTCAGAAGTTTATATCAAAATCACATATCATACTTCCATAATCAGAGATTCAACATTTAGTGTCCCTAAGCAGAAGTTCATAATCAAATATAACAAGGTTCACAAATGTGCATATCAAAGTCTTCCTCAGATAAAGTTCAAATCAGATATTGTATAATTCACTAGAACAGGTATTTTACACAAGTAACAGATCAAACAATCAGAAAGGGGTTCATAGCAATGGCATCGGGAACCCTAATAAGTAAAATAGAAAAGCTAACGAAAAGAACGTCATAAGGAACCTTTACTGAAAATGTCAGAATATCTGTACCTTAACGCAAATGAGGAAAAAGCAAACGAATGAATGAACACGAAGATACAACGTCGCGTCTCCTTCAACGAATCTACACAGATTATGATTTATTTAATACTCATTAGCTTATTTAAGTTATAGCAAATTAATCTCATTAATATTCTTAGAGTTATCAGGATATTCTCATTTTTAGTGACGGACGGAATTATAACATTTTAGAGTATTAATCATTAATTAGCCAAACTTATGGGTTGCAATTGACAAATGTAAACTTATGGGTTTAATATGACAAATATCTTATTTGAGGACTTATATGATCATCTTTCAAAGTATAGGGTTTATAAATGTCAAGAACGGATTTTAGAACTCTCTTTCAAAATAGTTTAAACAAGCCTTCATAACTTACATGATTAACCAAGACTCACACATAACATTGTTCGAACACAACTAAAATGAGACCATGCATACAATACTTTTAATTCATGACACTTAGTTTCTTTCATAAAATCATAACTCACGCATGTTTACATCACGCTTAGTACTAGCTCGTTATACTCTAAATAAATAGTTATTAATGATTCCAAGACTTACCATTCTCACATGAAATAACGAATTTACACCCTTAGCTTTTAACCCTAATCGACTTCCTATTTATGTTCTAGGGTTTTCCCATACTATTAATATCATTTAATACGCTTTAATTAACAAGTTACGTCTTTTAATAACTCATAACTTTGACCTAGGACTTGTGAAAACCAAACAGAAGATAACTCAACTCATGCATGTCTTTACGCAATTAACTCACACATGTCGACCCATAGTTTCTAATGAGACACACAAGTCCTACGTCTCATGTTTATTCTCGGTTCAATTTATGCGACACACTTATGACTCAAGACTCTACGTTAACTCATACACACCATACATCAAGTCTTATGATTTTATGTGACTCTACCATAACTTCTATATGGCCATTTGTACTCGTGAACAAGCATGCAAAAAGAATGAAACTAACCAAATTCACACTAGCATGCAAGGGTAAATAGACTCATAAGTTTAATATTTCATGTGACGTGGGATTCAAAACAAAAAACGTGGATCAAATAAATGGTTTCAAAACAGATTTTAACACATGGTCGAATAACATGATTTCATGTGACCATACATTTCACAGTTAACGTGATTTTAATCCATGCATTCATGCGTTCATATGACCATATACGCATGACTTAATAACATGACTTAATAACATGATCTCATATAAACACTTACTCAATCAGGTCTTATGTCGATATTCACATATTTCATGTGCCGAGTCTTTATTAATGTGATGTTATATATATTCTTATAAACATGTGCATGGGGGTAAAACCCTCGACCAGATTCCAAACACAATTCAAGACACGCGGATGGGGTTAGACGACATATGGTCAAGACATGCCGATGGTTTTAAGTCGACATATATATAAGTTTTCTCATGATTTACGCCACGCACAATTAGGTACTCTATATCATTGTTTTAACATTAATTGTGACATGGTTTAGGGTTTTAAAAGCAAACGTATGGTGACCCTAGACCACGACCAGATTTCAGAAAACAAAACAAAAGAGACGAGATCATGATGTTACCTTGCTGCTAACGAGATCAAAGACAAACAAGAAAACGAGACACAATCACAAACGTTTATTCCTTTCTTCTGCTGATTAGTCGACTGGAGAAGGAAAACAGGAGGAATGCCGAAACTTTTTTTTTTTTTAGACTTAGGGTTTAGGTTTTCGTTTAATGTGTGTATCAAATTGTGAGGCGTAACAAAAAAAAAACGAGGGATATATATGGGAGTCGGTTTGGGCTGAGAAAAGAGAGGAAGAAAACGTGTGGGCTGCGCTTGGGCTGTAGGCCGAATTTTTGGTACAAAAGCTACACAATCCAATCTTTTGTTTTTCATTACTATACTTTAGTTTAAATACTTTATTTTTTTTTGTAATCAAACATTGATGTGATTTCATTTAGAAATCATACTTGAATGAATACTAATATATGTAAATGAATGTTAATCTAATTGAATCATATATATTTTGTAAGTTTTAAATTTAGGGGCAAAATAGTCTTTTTACGTGTTTTAGATTTTCGGGTTTTACAATCTCAATCCTTTTACCTTTTCCGTTGTTGACATCAAATTTTTTTTGTTTTAACCATGGAGTGATGTTATTGGAAGGGCGAAATATAATCATATTTATTTTGACGGGGCAAAATCTATAATTGTTTTACATTATGTTATTCTTTTGAAAATAATATACGAAATCATAAAATATAAAGTTTAGTGGCCCTAGAATTAGAGGGTTCACAACCCCCCTCTTGCCCGTAGTAAGCTTCGTCCTTAGTTATTTTCAGCTCTAATTTGTTATGGTTTTCGACTTTAGCAGCATTAAATACATATTAGATGGTCTATATTATTAAACCAACCTATCTGATTTGAATCCTCTAACCTAGTAAATCACTCATTAAATCAAACCTATTGTAAAATAAAGGTTATTCATAATGTTTTGGAAACTGGACCGAACCGGCCGGTTCAACCGGAAAAAACCTAAAAAAACCAATAAAACCAAAATAAAAAAATAAAAACAGTTCGATGTTCGATCCAATTTTCAAAACATCGGTTATTCAGAGGTGACGGAGTGGAGCTCGGGTTGATGGGCGAGCTCGTGAACCCACCTCGGCTACACCATTCCGTGTAGCGGGTATCACAATCGGTAACAACCGAGCTCGAGCTCGCAACACTACCCGTGTGTTGTGTTTGTATTTTTTTCTTTCTTTTGTCTCTTGCGTTGCGGTACAAGAATTGGGAGGAAGAAGAGTTGCAGTTAGGTGATGGTGGTTTTGCGAGAGGAGGAAGAAGACATTTAAAGATATATTGCTTTATTTAAAAAAAAAAAAAAAAAAAAAAAATCGGTATGAGTGGCACTCAGTTCGCTCAGGGTGGTGTTAGGGTAGTAGGGTAGTTTTGAGCTGGAATGGGGTTTTATTGGATAGAGGTGACGTGACACCTCGCCGACATTAGGGCGAAGAACTTCCTCCTCCCTCCCTCATGAATAAGGAAAACATTATTTTGCATGAGCACAATCAATCAATCAATCAATCATATGTGCCAAATATATATGCTAGATATCCTCCAAATTCCAACGGAATAAAACACTCACGGGCAACTCAATAAGCATCATGCATGACATCAACCTTTTATCCAACAACTCCAAATTCTTCTTATTCAATAAGCATAATAGCTTAATTTTATTCTTGTACAAATTAAATACTCATTCACTTTTTTCAGTAAGACCAATAGTTAATCTGATTAGGTAAAAGAAGTATAGAGTAGAAACTACTGTATGAAAAACTAAGTTTAGTAACTAAATAAATTAATAATATGAAAACTATCCTATTTATTTGTTTCTTGGATACTTAATCTGAAAATTTTGAGGCATGTATATTATTTTGTCATGTTTAAATTTTCATAAAGTTTTCAAACCACTATTTCTATCTTTTATGATTAACGTTAGAGTAAATTGCAAAAAATCGTCGCTTTGGTTTGGCTAAAGTGCAGGTTTAATTCTTATCTTTTCGAAAGTGCACTCGCCATCATTTTAAGAAACTTATAAGTACATTTTTTGTTCCTGACCAAATTTAAATGACTAAATTACCCTCACATGAATCTAAGTGAAAGAAAAGATAGAAAGGGTAATTTAGTAATTTTAACTTTAACGAAGGACCAAATATGTACTTGTAAGTTTCTCACGGTGACGATAAGTTCACTTTCAAAAAGATATATACTAAACCTTCAATTTAACCAAATCACAAGTACAAATTTTGCAATTTACTCTAAGGGTCTGTTTGGTATGCAAATTGTTTTAGAGTGTAAGATTTTATTATGAAAATAATCTCCTCCAAAACAAATAGCTCGTTTGGACACATCAACTTGCTTTTATTTTAAACAAATACCCAAAATGAAAAGGCGATTCATGGTTTTTAAATGTCTATTATTGTTAAAACTTTAAATTACTAATATACCCTCCAAACATTTATTTACAATTATAGATTTGTCCTTTTATGTCATTTTACATATTATAATTACATTTAACAATTTAATTTACCAAACAATGTTATTAAAAAAAGATACAACTTCAGAATATGTTATTATTTTCATACCATTCTATACCATAAATTACAAATTCTAAAGATAGAAATTTTCTGTTAGTTACTTAAACATACCCTAAACGTTATTATCTACATTTCATGATTGTCAAAGAGCACTTGTTATTGCTTGATTTAAAAACAATTTGTCGGCCATAAAGCAAGTAATGTGACATACTCTAATTTGTTTCCCAAGTTTTTAATGAAAAGTATTCAACGTTTTTAAATAGGACCATTTTATTGTTTGAGATGTAGATGAAGTTGACAAAACTTTTCCATTGATTATTAGCTAATAAAAACTTTCTAGTTTGAATATAAACCTGCTGGGTTGACTGAGGATAATGTAGGAATAATGTATTTACTGATGATCTTTGATTCATTACTTATTTAACAGAACACTTTATATCGGATGAAATATACTTTTGTAAACTATATATACACTCTCTTGGCCTTATAAATGGGGTAAAAAGGGTCGTTATGATAATATTATATATTTGATAAGAATTCGAATAAAGTAGTTTAACTTTTTATATGTTTTTTAATCACGATTTTTTTATTGAGATAATTTATTAGTTGCTAGGCACAAGAAAACTAAGAAAAACAAAAAAGAAATATTAATTTTCGTATGTAAGAATGAATCCAATGTTTCTGTTAAACAACATAAACTTTTGACAATTATTACAAGACAATTTAAAAGGGCTAAACACCAAGAGTCGCAATTTTTTACCAACAGATTTGTCGATTGTGTTTTGGCGTGAAAAACTTCTAAGCTCTTTAATAACGGTTCATGGAAATCGTTCCCTCGATCCCCACCCACTCTATTGGTATAACAAGGGCGTTGCCCTTTGACCTTTAAAGAGGCGTGACCATCTTGACTCTCACGTCTTTGTCATGGTCGAAAACACATTAGCTCAAATGAGTGTGCACTTCACACTTCCCTAACTCGTATCCGAGAGTAATGTGAAATCTCATTAAACATGTTAATACAAATAAGCCGTAAAAACGTTTATTTATATTTTACGATCTTCTAATGTTTTGTCGATAACAAACGTAAAATCATTTTAACGAAACAAAGAAAATACGTAAATGGTTTGAACTAATAGTTTCTAACATATTCATATTTTCACATAAAACACTAAAACAAGTATAAGTGATTTTATAATTTAGTAATACATATGTACAACAACTAATGTTTACATATTTGGGTAAAATATACACATAACTAGTATGTAGTATATTGGGTAATATAAATGGGTAGAAACTTAAGTATCACAACCCATTGGGCAAATACATTGAATGTAGTTGGGTAGAACCCAAAGCCCATGACCCACGGATCTTGACCCATAACCCATTGCATGACATCATGCTTATATCACACATGGATAATATCCATAACCCATGGATCAACCCATACCCAAGTGACTAAGTGCATTGCACTCAAAGATACATTGTATCTAGCTAAAGATCCATGGTTCAACCCATGACCCATGACCCATAACCAAAATACCCATGGGTAAAAGGGGCGTCCCATGGATCCCTAGCTTGATTAGAGCGGATCCTCATGGAAGGGATCCGGAACATTAGATTTTTCTTCTATAAATAGTGAGTCATTTCTTCATTATTTCTCACCCTTTCTAACACACTTTCTCTCGAGTTGAAAACTCACTAACTTCATATCCAAGAGATCTATGTTTGTAGTTTTGTTTTGTGTGATCTTTAGGTTCCTCTTAAAGGCAAGATCACCACCTTTGAAGTCGAAGCAAGCTCAAATCCATGAGTTGCCATGCTTCCTCATCATCAAGGCTCATGAAGTCTTTTTGTTGATGATTCCTTTCTTTCTTCAAAGAAGTGTAGTGTTGAAGACATTAGTGAAAGATGTCTCAAGTGTCAAGACGAAGATATTAGTGAAGGGTATATATCGTCCATATCATAAGCACTTGTGGTAGGTGCTTAGAAGTCAAGACTAGAAGTATTAGTGAAAGGTGCTTAGAAGTCAAGACACAAGACATTAGTGAAAGGTGTCTTGTAGATCTAGTCAAAGGCATTAGTGAAAGGTGCCTTAGATGTACATTCGATATGGTGTTTCGATGTACAAGATAGACTAGTATTAGATCCAAGGATATTGATATCCTTGATGATGTTGTAAAGGATTAGATCTCCTTTGGGATTAGTCGTTGGTGTAGTGTGGTAGTAGTTCCTCCATTGCAATGGAACTAGGTGCTTAGCCTAGTACCTAATAAAGGGTAGGCGACGTTGTGTAGGTGTAGTTCGCCTTGGAGTGAAAGAACTAGGTACTTAGCCTAGTACCTTATAAAGGGTAGGCGACGTTGTGTAGGTGTGGTTCACCTTGGAGTGAAAGAACCCGGTGGTTAGCCTAGCACCGGAAAAAGGGTAGGCGATGTTGTGAAGGCTTCTCCGCCATAAGGAGATTGGTGTAGTGTTTACGAACTCTCGAGTAGGTAACTCGGGGAGTGGAGTAGGGCACGGAAGGTGTCCTTGTAGCCGAACCACTATAAATACTCGCGTTGTGGTTTTGTGCTTCTTACTCTTATCTTTTCATTACTTATCTTTATATGCTTGTTTATCAACATCTAATTTGACATAAGTCGATCTAAATAGATCAAAATAAAGTTTTAATTGGCAAAACTATTCAACCCCCTTCTAGTTTTCCACAATTGGCATCGAGCTTCGTTACCAAGTTTCTTGAAGTATATTGTACTTTAAAACTTGATACGATCCATAGTTAATTAAAACTACAAAGAAGGTTTTTCATAAAACAAACACCATGTCTTTTAAAACTATATGTTTGGATGTTGATTTGATAACAACATTTTTATTTACTTTTTATTTAATTGCACTAATCTTCTTTGTCATGTTGATTAGTCAAAGTTTCATACCCACCAAGCTATAGAATCGCTTGGTAACAAGAATACCTTCCTTAAGAAGGTATCTTAAACATAAAGGAGCGGGAATCGTCTAAGTGACATTTGTTGTGTCATTTATAAAGACATTCCTAAGTGTACTAGAGGTATGATTTTCTTTTTATTTTGCTTGATAATTAATACGCCTATTTAGGTATTTATATGATTATCTTTTGTGCTTATACATGTATTACATGAAGCTTCATTAGGAAGCCTTTTTCTCATATACGTGTTCATTTTTTTTGTCATGGTATTTAAAACTTATGTCTTATTTCTTTTAATCCAATAATAAAACAAAACACAAATATCAAAAATTCCTCTTTTCCTATAAATCATCCACTCGACGCCCACTTTATCAAACCCCCACTTTTTCAAAATTTTTAATTTCAAAAATTCCCTCTCATTCAAAACTTCATCTTCCTCTCCATCCTATCTCAACCGAAACCAAGAAGGATCGTCTTCAACATGGTTTATATCGCCTTCGTACTCATCGTCTTAACACTCATCGCACTTGTGTTCCCTATGATGAAATTCACATACGGAGACATTTACTTTGTGTTGTTAATCTACATCGGGGTTATATACCCAATCCTTTGTGTCATTCTTAGTATTGAAATGAAATATTACTAATAGTTTAGTTATCTAGGTTATTATATGTTTATCATATTTCTTTGTTGTATTTCTTTCTTTCGTGATACATTAGAGTCATGTATGCATGTTAAAAGAAAATGTAGGCTAAAACACTTATCTTGGTATGAAACTATGAGATCTAAAACCTATGCTTTTCTTAAAATCGGTTACAGACACGCAGATCTACGGATCCGGAAGTTATACTAGCGGATCCCTTTTGAAAAGGAACCATGGGATCCGTCCTACTGGAGAACAGTTTTTCATGCAAATTAAAAACCACTTTTATTCTAAAAGTAATACTCCACTAGTATGTCAAAACCATGAGTCAAGTGTCTTTCTTGTTAAAAACCATTGTTAATAAAAATCTAATAAAAACGTTAGATAATCATAGGTTGACCACAAACATCACTTTTTATTAACCCATCATTTCTATAGGTTCAACTATGACGCATGAATATGAGTTTGATTTTTCACTCACTAGCGTCTACACTCCGAACATCTCCCTTGAACCTAACACACCTGGCAATCATGTCTGTGGGTTCAACAACCTCGAAAACCGCCACTTCTATGAAGGACGTATTGTAGACACCTCTCTATAATTCGAAGAAGGTATCAATACCTCCTTCCGAGCCATAGGACTAGAATGTCTTCTTGAAATCAACGAGAAGATATGTCCAAGGTTCATAATGGAATTCTTCCGTCAAGTTGAACTCGTTCGTAACGAGGATCGCTTCTCATCTCTTTGGTTTTATATCAAAACCAAAGTTTGCTTTTAACCCTTGGGCATTTTGCTCACATCCTCCGAATTCCAAATCATGGACAATGTGTCTTCACCGAAGATTGGTCTCTTGATTCTCTCTTCAACTTTCGTGAAGAAAATAGTCAATATTGTTCACACATACCCTCCCCGGAAGACTTAATTCGCATACTATGCAAACCCCATCACTCCAATCCAAACATCATCTACACACAGGATATTCTTGAAGAGTACAAGCCCCTTGCACTCATCCTACGTGAAAATGTTTGGAGTCTTAAGGGAAATCGAGAAATCATTCCCGCCTGTTGTGCTCACATAATGTATTGTGTGCTAACACAACAACCATACAATCTCGCCTACTTCTTTGCAAGGCGAATTGTAAATCTTCAAGGCTCCAAGAATAAACTCATTCCATATGAAATGTTCTTGATGCGCTCTATCATAATGTCATGCATTTTCATCCTCGATTTCAAAGTCCGTTATGCGTGCTTGTAGAACCAAATGATGGAACACCGAACATTTCCCTCATGAAGACGTTCTTCATTCCTGAATCCGCCAACACTCATCAACCATTTGATGATCCATCTACCGAAAACACTCAAGGAACCTAGTGGTACTTCAAATAGGATCAATCCTTTTGTACTCGTGCTTTATCAATGTAATCCTATTTCCCTCATGAAATAAAATATTTTACATTTGATATCTTAGTGTTAGAACCTCATTAAACCAACCTTGGGATATAGTGCATTGTCAAGATCATTGCATACCTTTAGTAAAGGTTCTCACTGAAAGCGGATGGACGGATCCCAATGTTTGTCTTAGACGGATCCTACACTTAGGGAACCGTGGGATCCAAGAAATGAAAATGCAATTGCAAGCATTATATTTCAAACATATCCTTAGAACATCTCATACTAATCTAAACATAGTGTCTTAAGGCAAATTAAGTCCTTATCAAGATAGGTAGATCCTTCCTACTCACACATAACTCACCTAGATCACACTCTAAGACGCTTATAGATCTATCGTTTCATTTTTAATCCATTACTCTTCCGCTCATAAACTCACACTTCATTTTTCACTTGATCCCTCACATCTAGATTTAGAAATCTTTCGATTATGACAAAATTGATCATAAATCATCCTTACCTCAAAATTAATCAAAGTTGATCAAATTCTAGCTTTCCCATCTCAAAAGCTTCTAGGATATTTTTCAAAACACTATCCTAAGTTACAAACTGATCTATAGGATCATTTAGCTTCAATTGACACTCTCATATTTAGTGTCATCCTTGCTCATCCATTGGTATTCATGAAAGTTTCAAATCCTTCCATAAAAGACAATCATTAGCTACATCACTCATTACCCTCAAGTACTTAAGCACCCCTTCATTTAAGACACTTAGGAGGACTGAAACATTCAAGATGATATAGATCTTAGAAACATCATTTCCACTCTTTCATAGTCATGAGAGCCGGATCCCTAGGATTAGTTTAGACGGATCCCTCGAAGAGGGAACCGTGGGATCCGGATGACGGCTTATGTAAAATCTTGCTAAAACAATCATTTCAACTCATCTTTCTAACTTAAACACTCCATCTCATCTTAAATGAGTTCCTAGATCAGTGCAAACTCTGAAGTTGACTCTTGTGCATGTTAATCATCACATTCCAATGAAACCTAGTGGCTTAAGGCTTAAATGCACTTGCCAAATCTCTTGGTTTTTAAACCACTTTGTTAGGACCTCCATTGTCATCACCTTCATCCTAACTTTCAGCACTTTAGAAACCCTTACAAACCTATTGAAATCATCTCATCATGAGTAAAACCCCAAGTAGTAACTTATCCACCAAAGAACCACCCATGAAAATGGCTCGTGTTATACACGAAATCTCTTCAACCGAGAAGTCTCTGGTCAAGCCAACAAATGATAGGATCTTTCTTCAACCAATCAAACCAATTCCTAAAAGGATAGTACCCACAAAACTACCTATGCCAAACACCACCATACCTCCTAGGCTAAACAATATCATCTCCACTAAACCATCACCATTGGTTTCTAGAGCTATTTCCTTTACATCTCCACTATCATCACCACACCTCTACAATTTAGAGGATTTGCCTCTAGGCCGCCTCATCCGCCTCCACGACAACAATCTCCTCATTAGCGTGAATAATGGTACAAAATAAAGGTGTTGAGTCAACACTTGCTCCGGCTTCCTTTTCGCCGCTTCCATCATATAATCCCATTTGGATGATGAGAAATCATCAAAGTCAACCACCCGATCATATGGAAGTTGACACTTCTACCACCACCATCATTCTTGGTCGAGCCATTCTCAAATGCGCCCACCAATCCTCCATCGTTTGAAGCTCCACAAGCCGCTTCACTTGATCCTTCACATCAAGCCATTTCATTTCTTCCACCACCACTACCTAGCCATGACAAAGATTGCTATCATTGTCAACATGTTGAAAGTTTGATACATGAAGTACGAGAAGACCAACATTTCATGTTCTATCATCTCCTCGAACGTTTCGACGAGATTAAACTTAAACAAAACTTGAGCTAGAAGATTTTAGTGGTGTCCTAACATCAAGCGATAGTTGGTCTAGAAATTCCTAGTCATGTATTTTCTTATTTTCTTAGTTTTTAGAGTCATGTATATCATAACTTTAGTTTTATTAAATGAAACTACATGCTACTTGTTATATTTCTGAGCATATGATTACATTGTATTCATATCTCATTTTTGTGATAACATTACTTGTTATATCACCTTTGCTGAAATTAATCATCAGCTAATACGGATCCCTCATAATTGCCCAGACGGATCCCTACTAGGAAAGAATTATGGGATCCGTGAGACAGAAAGCTATTTTCTACTAACTTGGACCACATTTGCAGGAAATTGTGAATTATACTTGCTTTCTAACCTTTGTTTTGTAGTTATTCAATTTACACATCAAGACTTTGATATCCTAAAGCTAGGGGGAGCTTTATGTCAAAGCAATACATTGCAAATTACTTGCAATACTAGGTTTACATTTCGTGACATCCCTTGCAAAATTGCAATCATCAGTGGGAGCACATTCGCCACTTAGACGAAATCTTTGCAAACTTACTTGCAAACAAACTAGATTAATATCACTTTCTTGATGCCTTACATAGGGATGGACTCGTCAAGGGGAGTAAAGGCGAGATCCTTTCCGATTACTTGCTCTCTATCTATTTTTATTTCTTTCACATGTTTTCTTAAAAACAATGTGTTGCTTTCTTTCAAGGCTCTTTTGTTTCAACAAAAGGGGAGAAAAAGTAAAACTACAAATTCAAACTTTACAAATTTTAGCTTTTCCTTAAAATAATTTTATGTTTTGTCATCAACAAAAAGGGGGAGATTGTAAATACAAATAAGCCGTAAAAACGTATTTATATTTTACGATCTTCTAATGTTTTGTCGATAACAAACGTAAAATCATTTTAACGAAACAAATAAAATACGTAAATGGTTTGAACTAATAGTTTCTAACATATTCACATTTTCACATAAAACACTAAAACAAGTATAAGTGATTTTATGATTTAGTAATATATATGTACAACAACTAGTGTTTACATATTTGGGTAAAATATATACATAACTAGTATGTAGTATATTGGGTAATATAAATGGGAAAAAACTTAAGTATCACAACCCATTGGGCAAATACATTTAATGTAGTTGGGTACAACCCAAAGCCCATGACCCATGGATCTTGACCCATAACCCATTGCATGACATCATGCTTATATCACACATGGATAATATCCATAACCCATGAATCAACCCATACCCAAGTGACTAAGTGCATTGCACTCAAAGATACATTTTATCTAGCTAAAGATCCATGGTTCAACCTATGACCCATGACCCATAACCAAAATACCCATGGGTAAAAGGGAGCGTCCCACGGATCCCTAGCTTAACATTAGACGGATCCTCGTGGAAGGGATCCGGGAATGAGAATTTTTCTTCTATAAATAGTGAGCCATTTCTTCATTATTTCTCACCCTTTCTAACACACTTTCTCCCCGAGTTGAAAACTCACTAACCTCAAATCCAAGAGATCTATGTTTGTAGTTTTGTTTTGTGTGATCTTTTAGGTTCCTCTTAAAGGCAAGATCACCACCTTTGAAGTCGAGCAAGCTCAAGTCCATGAGTTGCCATGCTTCCTCATCATCAAGGCATGAAGTCTTCTGTTGATGATTCCTTTCTTTCTTCAAAGAAGTGTATTGTTGAAGACATTAGTGAAAGATGTCTCAAGTGTCAAGATGAAGATATTAGTGCAGTGGTATCTATCGTCCATATCATAAGCACTTGTGGTAGGTGCTTAGAAGTCAAGACTAGAAGCATTAGTGAAAGGTGCTTAGAAGTTAAGACACAAGACATTAGTGAAAGGTGTCTTGTAGATCTAGTCAAAGGCATTAGTGAAAGGTGCCTTAGATGTACATTCGATATGGTGTTTCGATGTACAAGATAGACTAGTATTAGATCCAAGGATATTGATATCCTTGATGATGTTGTAAAGGAGTAGATCTCCTTTGGGATTAGTCGTTGGTGTAGTGTGGTAGTAATTCCTCCATTGCAATGGAACTAGGTGCTTAGCCTAGTACCTAATAAAGGGTAGGCGACGTTGTGAAGGTGTAGTTCGCCTTGGAGTGAAAGAACTAGGTACTTAGCCTAGTACCTTATAAAGGGTAGGCGACGTTATGTAGGTGTGGTTCACCTTGGGTGAAAGAACCCGGTGGTTAGCCTAGCACCTGGAAAAAGGGTAGCGACGTTGTGAAGGCTTCTCCGCCATAAGGAGATTGGTGTAGTGTTTACCAACTCGAGTAGGTGACTCGGGAGTGGAGTAGGGCAAGGAAGGTGTCCTTGTAGCCGAACCACTATAAATACTCGCATTGTGGTTTTGTGCTTTTACTCTTATCTTTTCATTACTTATCTTTATATGCTTGTTTATCAACATCCAACACACACATCCAAATAGATTGACATAAGTCGATCTAAATAGATCAAAAGGAAGTTTTAATTGGCAAAACTATTCAACCCCCCCCCCCCGCCTTATAGTTTTCCACAGAACACATTAGCTCAAACGAATGTGCATTCCACACTTCCAAAACTCGTATCCGAGAATAATGTGAAATCTCATTGGTTTCTAACATATCACAATTCTAATATAGTTGATGACACTAAAATCTCCAACAACTTCTACTTAAAACACAACTATATGTGTTATTGAGATCCTCTCAAGTTCAAATGAACATGAGAGGTTATGTTAGCCAATTAGAAACAACATACATGAAATGAGGGTTCATTTTTAGTAAAAGTTAAAGGGTTCATTTTTTTCGTTTACTCTTATCAACATAACCTTTCATATATAAAGAGAACATAAGAGGGTCTCAATCTCCATATCAGAATTCCGATTCAAAAGTTTCAAAGTTTTGTGTTTTCTTTTTCTTAACCTCTAGCAATTATACCCGCCATATTGTGAAAAGATACATTCGATATATTGATATGGTACTTTTTGAAATGTAAGACTAAATGTAATGGTCACCACAACAATACCGAAGACAACACTGTTACATCGGTTGTCATTCTCTATAATAACTTTATGACCGATTTAGTGTAATTCGGAAACCAATGACACCACCAAATATACCCCACAAAAGTCAATTAAATAAAACATCCACACACACAAACATACTCCAACGAATCAATCGTATTTAAAACCGACTTTTTTTTTTTTTAATATAAACGCGTCGGGCTCAAGTGGCGTAACGGATGAGACGCGTCGCCCATAAAGGTCGACCGTATCCATGACGGAACCACTACCGTCGGTCTAAGATATTAATAAGATTATTTATGTTGCATCAGCGTTGTTGACTTTATAAATAGGGTTAATTCCATATATACCCAATTTAAACCCTTAAATGTCATATTTACCCAACAAAAAATCATAATGCCATATATACCCAATTTAAATACAAAATTTGTCATATTTATCCACAATACAAATTTAATCATTTTAAAATTCTTAAATATTATCAGTGGAATATGTTTGGACTAATTAACCCTTCTCATTTGGGCATAAATGTGGTGCTTCTCGTTTATCTTCATCTCGAAGAAAAAGAAAGCTGTTACTAAAGACTTTCATATACACAAAACATAGTGTAATCCTAATTCTTGTTACTCCTGGTCCTACATTTAGTTTGTAAATGGTTACCAATCTTCATACACTGTTATTTTAATTGTATTTAAACTATTGCCAAGGCATTTGGTTTATTTAGTTGTCCCTTTATTGATTGGTTAATCCTTCCTTTTTAACAAAACATAAAAATAAAGAAATTTGCTGCAGTGTCGATGAAGTTGGTCATGGCTCCCTGAGTTTTTTGCTTAGTTCAGTGAGTAGTGTTTTTGTTTTGGTATCGACAGTGTCTATGGAGATTTTGTATATGTGTTAAGGGTAAAACGGGTATTTAATAATGTAAATTTAGTTTTAAGTGGTTTTGTAACAAAATGGGTTAGATATGACAGATATGGTATTAAACTTGGGTATATATGGTATTTTGACTTTTACTTGGGTAAATATGACATTTAGGAATTTAAATTGGGTATATATGGAATTAACCCTTATAAATATTGTTACATATTTTATTTCTTAATCGATATATATATATATTTGTATTAGAAAAACTTACTTTATCTTAGAAGATTTATTTTTTAAAATAAAGTTGTATGAATTCGTCACTTATCGTACTTGCCAGATTGAGAAGCTAGTCATTCGTCAATATTGGGACCTAATTTCAATGAACATATATGTAGTCCAAATTTGGGGAAACAGATAAACCTTGACATTTATATACCTTTTTTATACTTTCTAAATGTTATTTTTTACCTTTTTAAGTTTTTCTTTTTAAATTTATATTTATTTTAAATATTTTTAATTATGTTATATGATATGTTATCGAAAATTATACTAATAAATATATTTAAAAATCAATTTACTCATATATTTTGTATCAAGTATTATATATATAGTGTAAATCAAAATTAAAAAAAAAAAAAAAACATGACATTGTTTTGAAACAATGATAAGCTTAGTTAGAGCACACGGTGTGGGCTTGGCAGGGGCTCGCCGTCCGCGTGGCTCGCCGTGGAAATCTTGACACCGCCCCTCGCCGTCGGGCGTGGTAGCTTCCCGCTGCAGCACGACGAAGGAGAAACCCGCAAGGTGGGACCCAAGAGATGTTGGGCGGTTTATATTGTGTATGTGTGTAATATATGTGTGTGTAAATATGTGTGAATCGGAGGTGTGTTTATGTGTGTGTAGTGTGTGTGAAGCTTTTGGGAAGAAGAAGGAAGAAGAAGTTTAGGTTTTGTCTTTTTTTTTTTTTTTTTAATTTATAACTTTTTTTTAGTATAAATTGTATTTTATTTTTAATAAAATGAATTTAGTTTATTTGGAAATTGAATAAAAAAATAAAGTGGTAATGGTGGGTCCTAAATGAAGAGGTTGATGTTTGTTATGAGTGAGGAGGGGTTTTGTGGTTAGTTGTGAAAAATGGGATCTTGATGTGGCGGGGGTGTGACACGACTGACGCTTAAGGCTTGTCGTGACACTGAATCTTTCTTATAGATAAGGAAAGAGAACAACAATAATTTTAATACATATATTGTTATTAAGAGAGTTCAGTGCAATCGGCGTCTATAACTATTATAACGGTTGTCGTCAGATTTTTACCTTATAATATTTTTATAACAAAAAACACTCTCCCAAAAACATTTCCGATAAGACTATTTTTATTTATTTATTTATTTATTTTTTTAAACGGCTAATTAGTAGTTAGTGGTTCGAGTGACATCCAAGCAGGCAGTTTGCCTTTTTCAAACTTTCGTCTTGGGGCAATAAACCCCGCTCCTTTTTTATGATAAGTGTAAAAATCAAATAGAGATATTACATAAAGCTCTGCTTGTATTAGGACCTTATAAACATTGTCAATATTCTCCAATATAAGTCCTATATAATCCTTGAAGGTAATTACTAATACTTACAAAAATGACAAGTCATCGACATGAATTAAATATATTTATGGAATTTATTCTTTGACTAATGGTGCCACTGATTGCCTCACTTAAATGAGAAAACGCCAATATGAATGGTTGAATGTTTTTTGCAAGAAATAATATTTTGGGTTTTGAGAATTTTTAATCTCACAAGCACCCCACAAGCTTGAAAAATGTGCTAAACAACATTCAGGGTGGTTATACAAATGTATTTGGTATCCAACAACAACAACGTAATCTATCTCTTACACTTATCTTAAAGACATCTTTGAATCACTATTTCCACTAATTATCAAGTAATAATAGTAATTACTTCCACATTTGTTTTTAACCCCACACTAGTTTCAATTCACCTTACAATCAAACATATTTGAACTTAACGATGAGAAAAGAAACAAATTTGGGGGACACTTAGAGTTCTTATGCTAATCATAGATTCAACGGCGGTCGAAGAGCACTGAACATGGTTATACCACTGCGACCAATCTTCTTCTTCTTCTTCTTCATCAACATCTTTACTTGATCAATAGATATATACTAACATGCACCAATATGTTATTCGCCAACCTAACTGTAAACAATTTACCACCTAAAATGTTCACATATATTTTCGAGCATCGAGTATAGTCACCCAAGTGAAAACTTAAAAAAGATATCATGTCATATTACCTCAACATTTTTTCATTTCACTTTACTTATTACTCACACACTTAAAATTGAGATTATGTCGACTAAAGTCCAACTTTTTTCTTAAACAAAATTGAGATCATGTCGACTAAAATCAAACTTACATTTGACTTTTATCTTGCCAATCATGTTTCTTGATTTTATCACTAAGTTAAAATAAATCAACGTGATTAGTTCAACATTCTTTTATTAGTTTGGAAAATAACACCCGTATTTCACAGCAATACTTGGCTAAATCTTTGAACAATCGAATGATTCGTTCATGTTTGACAGAGAACTTTCGGTCTATAATACAAACTTTGGTTGACAAAAAATTCACAAAAACTTGTGTAATTATTTTTTATTTATTTTATAAGTTATTTGAATTAGCTTTTAGCGACGTATAAGTTTTTAAAATACTAATATTGATATTTTTGTTTGCATAATCATAGTTTTTGCTATTTCGTCAGATATATCTAAAATAAAAGTTCCAACTTCAGCTCAGTTTTTACAAGCACCAGGTCCTCTTATCAACTACAAATCCAACTTGAGTTACAAGCTCCAACTAGTCTACTCAAACATATCTAATAGGGAAAATTACATCGTTGGTCCCCATGGTTAGGGTGGGTTGCGGATACAACCCTCAGATCTAGGGTTACGTGCTCGTAGTCTCGAATGTCACGTTTTTCACTCCCTCACGATCCAAAATACTAACGCTCGTTAAAAATCTTGTTAGCTACAAGGGTATTTTAGTCTTTTCAACAAAAAATTTTCCAAACACCTTTTTTACCCAATTTTATCCACATCCAAACAACCGCTTATTTAACCTCTCTCCCCCTCTTCTACTTCCAAACTCCCACCACTTCCATGACCACCACCGCTGCCATCACCACCACCATTATCTACCATCATACCCACCACCATCTAATGTGATAGTAAATAAGCTCAACTCATTTACAATATTTAGGGTATGTTTGGCAAAAATAGATTGTGTTGATGCTGATGCTGGTTATAGTCACGTGTGGTAGTACGTTATGACTAAAACAAGAACAAAGATTGCTTGCAAAAAATTATTGACACTTCAAAAGGCTTTGAGGGATTGTCGGATTCATGTACTAGCTTCCTTGTCTAGATGAGTTTGCGTAAAAAAATTGTATAGATTTAGTTTTTTAGTTCAAGTATTTAGAAAGAATTGTATAGATTGCTTCGAGATGCCTACCGAGAGGAACATATTATGGTGATGCAGGTCTCTTTTTGTTAAACACCATGTAGTATTTAAATTCTTGGGTAAATTACCCAATTGAAGTCGAAATATATGAGTTTATGTGGTGGCTTTCTTTGTATATGATGGATCGGGTGGTGACAGAGATGGATGGTGCGACAAAGGTGGCAGAACTAATAATCTGGCATCCCAAACATGACAATTATTAAAACACATAAAAACACTTTACATTAATACAAAATAACATAATACATAATGGAAAAAGACATTACAAAAAAAAAAAAAAAAAAAAAAAGCGATCATCATATTTGATTTTATGCATCCAAATAGTTTTAGCACTCACTTGACAATTTATTTTGTCCACCATGTGAAATAAATTAAAAAAACATATCATAATCTTTTGAAGCTGCTTCTTTTAGAAAACTCTCAATCAAAACACATTTTTTTGCGTAATATATATGCATTTCTTATATGCTTCAATCATCTTTTTTTAGCTTTGCTCGCGTTTGCAAAGATCACAGCTATTTCAATAATCGTTTGCGAATGACGCCTATCCTCATCAACTTGTGATGATATGATTTATGTGATGATGAATTGAATTTATATGAACTTAGAGGTGTTTTCTTTTTTTTAAAGAAAAGTAATAAAAAAAGGTAATATAAGTGCTATTTTTTCTTCAATTAGGGCATTGAAAATGTTAGGGATCAACGGTGTTATAGGGTGTTTGGACATGAAATGACGAAAACACGAAAAAACCCTTGCAACTAACGAGGTTTTTAACGATCGTTAGAGTTTTGGACTGTGAAAGAGTGTTATACGTGATGTTGGAGACTAACCATGGAGACCAACGGTGTAATATACCCTATCCAATATTATGAATTTGCCATAGTAAAACATTATAAATCCATTCTCTGCAATCCTTCTATTGATAATACTATATTTTGGGTGTGTTTGGTAAAAGTAGTAGTCAGCTGTGAGCAGTAGTTGTGAGCAGTAGCCACAACTCACAGCTCAACGCTCACAGTTTCTTAAAGAAACGTTGAAAAAATGAGCATTCTTAAAAAATAGCAAAGCTCACCGCTCATTTGCCAAACAAACAATAAAAATCAAAAAGCTCATTGCTCACCGTTCATCGCCCCAAAAAACTCCAAAAAGCTCCGCGCCAAACATAGCTTTGCGTATTTTTTGTCAAATAATTTGTGAATAATCGATCGAGAGCTTTAATGTAATTGTTTCGCCTGATCATTTGATAACAGATTAGAAATGTAGTTAAACTATTTGGAAAAACTCCACTCTAGCCAATGTTTTCAGATCTAGAAACATCAGACAATATACAATTGGCTCCTATATAGGAAAACCTTCTTTGAATATGCCCAAATCCTCAGAATACTGGTGTACGAGATTAAGATAACCCCCATCCTATTTCATGTTTAACATTTAAGATTACAAACCTTTGTGTCGTATGTAAGTGGCTTGACCTTTTAACAAGAGTACTAGCTAGAACAAGCATCCATCTCTTGGTATCTTGTCTCCTCTGATTAGGAACTACTTGTATGACCCGGTTGCCTACACAGCAAGATGTGAAAAAGCCATTCCTTTAGGGCTTCATCTCAAACTTATGTTTGTATATGTATATCTATGTGTGTGCAGTGTGCCGATGTGCAGATGTATATAGCAAATATGCATTTATACGTATTTCTATATACATACATGTAACATATACATGTACAGATTATATAAGCTATACTACATAAATGATAAATATGCACATATATGTACGAATAGAAACGTATAGACCGATACACGTACATGTATGTATATCTATGTAGAAGGTGAAAAACAAGATAATATGTTCTACAGTATGTTGAAAAAGTTGACAAAATCACTTGAATAGCGGATTGAATCAGACAGTTATTTTTTGACATAATGGCCAAGAAATGCTCTTTTGTTTTCAAGGTTTTTTGTGTTTAACTTTCCTTTAGCTATGTGTGTACAAATAAAACAAACATTTTCAACTTAAAAGTACAGAATATTATTGGCTAGCAAAGGGGTTTCTACAAAAATTGTCAAACATCTAGAAATGGAGCCCTTTGGCATGAAGACAACACCTAAATGACAAATTAGTAGCATAAACAATAGCCTCTTGGTAAAGATTGTAACAAAGCACCCCATTATAGTAGAGTGGTTGGGGAGTAGTTGCATTTTCTCTAACTTTTTAGCCTTCAAGATTTTTGTATCAAGATAACCCCAAATGGTTAATACTTATACTCCTCCACTGATCACCTTCTCACTAACCATTTCAAACAATAACCATGAAAGAGACACGAAAATCATGGAAACCCTACTGTTGTACAGCCGAAGATAAGGTTTTTTGTAGCTTTAGCCGATGCAGGCCCTCAATATCAAAGTTTTCCAAGAACGTAGGACCATCGCCATCTTTTAGGCGCATGTCTTTCTCTGACCTTAGCAGGTCATCTTCTTTACGTATTAGCGAAGACATCGCTAACACTTTCGGGCCCGACTTGTTGGACTTTAAGTTAAGCGAGTTGAGAGCCATAACTCAGAATTTCTCCAGCAATTTCTTGCTAGGTGAAGGTGGGTTCGGTAAGGTGCACAAAGGATATGTGGATGAGAATATGAGGCCCGGTTTGAAGGCTCAACCAATTGCCGTTAAACTTCTGGATATTGAAGGATTGCAAGGTCATCGCGAGTGGCTTGTAAGCTTTTCTATATTCCTATTATCTATTAATCAATGGTTTTTTAAATAAGAATTATAGTGTTTTTAATTATTTGGTTTATTCACACCACTGATTGATAATGGTATAATTGAAGTCGGAGGTGATATTTCTCGGTCAACTTAGGCACCCAAATTTGGTAAAACTGATCGGGTATTGTTGTGAAGAAGAAGAGAGAGTCCTCGTGTACGAATTCATGCCTCGTGGTAGCTTGGAAAATCATCTGTTCAAGAGTAAGTTTCTATCTACTTTCATGGTTATTTTATATAACGTTTCTTATAAAACCTAAGCGAGAATTGTTGTATAACAGGAATCTCAGTTTGCCTACCATGGGGGATTAGGATTAAAATTGCTATAGGTGCAGCTAAAGGCCTTGCATTCTTACATGGCACTGAAAGTCCTGTAATATATCGTGACTTCAAAACATCCAACATCTTACTTGATTCTGTATGTATTTCAAACCCCTAATATCAATTGTCATTCACTCTTAGTAAAAAAACAACTAAATGTACTATTTCTAGCACAACATCTAAGGGGTTCAATACCATGAGCCCATGAACATGATCTCACTTCGTGTTAGGTCACGATCATCTTTAGAAAATGATAATCGCAGACAGAGACAATTAAGAATCGTGTTGTTATTAGTTGTATTCATTGTTTCTCTTTCCTATCTGGATATCGACAGGATTTTAATGCAAAGTTATCCGATTTTGGGCTGGCAACAATGGGTCCGGAAGGATCAAACACCCATGTCACTACTAGAGTCATGGGAACATATGGATATGCTGCCCCTGAATATGTCAATACTGGTAATTTGTTTATATTTCAAAAGTTCAGAATTCAAACTAATTAGCTATAGGAAATCTCTAATTACAAGTAATCTGAAACCGCTTACCTAAACCAATCTTGGATATCAGTATACAAGTTAATTATAAAAAATAAAAACTGAGGTAAAAAGGTTCTATTGCTATGTTAATTGTAGGACACTTAACCACAAAGAGCGACATTTATAGCTTTGGAGTGGTGTTGCTAGAACTATTAACCGGAAGAAGAGCAATGGATAAAAAAAGGCGTAAAAACGAGCAAAATCTTGTGGACTGGGCCAAGCCATACCTGACTAGTAGCCGAAGAGTCCGCACAGTAATTGACCCCAGGTTGGCAGGTCAATACTCGGTTAAGGGAGCCAAGGAGATGGCCCTTTTAGCATTGTATTGTGTGAGTTCGAATCCCAAAGACAGGCCAAAAATGCCTGCGATAATTGAAACCCTTGAAAGCCTTAAACATCTAAAAGACATGGCAATCACTAGCGGACAGTGGCCCCCTGCTTCAAAAAAGACGACTGATAGAAATGCAGTTTACATGCCCAAAGAAGGAAGTAAAATCAATGGAGGCGTGATCTACTGGAAGCAGACTCCTGTTAAGACAATAAGCACCAAAGCATAATGAATGAAAATGATGACAGTGGAAATATGTAAATGATAAATACATATATGTATATAAATGTTGATAAATATGTGCTCGTGTACATGTGGTTTGGGTGTGACAAACAATGAACTACTCTACGGTTGTTTTCTTCATAAAGGGGTTCAAGTGTTTTCGTTTCTTTTATCAGCAACAAACGGATCCATTGAGGTCTCAATCAAAACCATGCACACATAATGCAGTGTTAATCCACTGATACCATTGAACCAAAGACAGCGTTGTATGTCTAAGCTTTATTTTTGTTGCTTACTAGTTAATACTCGGTCTATGTTTTTCACAAGGAATCGTTTACCCGCGAGTTGCGGCAGGAGTCAAGACGTATAATTTTAAAACATAAATTAGCAAGTTAAGTTATTCTTTAGCGCAAAATTTTAAGATCAACTTATATGGACGGGTTCATTTGACTTTTGGTGTAAACATATTGTTGCATAGCCTTTCACAACGAAGGCCATATGACTTCACTTTCTTTATATCAAAACCAATTTATTCAGGTTAACATCCTCGGAATCATAAGCAAATATCTTTTTTCCTTTCAGATCTATTAGAAAAGAGAACCTAAAACCGGCCGTACGCAAAACAAACATTTACACACACAAACATACACGAATCACCCTAAAAACAGACACATGCCCACCAAAACACGTACACGTCTTTCCAGAACAAAAACACATAGAACTCCATAGAAACTGATGAGAAGAAATCGAAAGAAGGAAAAAGAGGAAGCTGGCAACGTTATGAGATGAATATAGAAGTAAACAGAGAAACAAAAACCCCAAACACATACCAGGCAGCAGGTGGCTTAAAACTTTGACGCAGAGCGGAAAGATGAATTAATAAAGATGTGTGGTTATTGTATAAAGTGAAGTGAGAGATTTGCTTTTTATATTGAATTCTCAATTTACTGTTCTTAAGGAACAGGTTAGAATTAGTGGCATTTCACTTTATGAAATTTTATTCTTTAAAATGTTCAATTTTCCATTTCAATGATATATTTTGACTAGAAAAATTACGCGTTTGGTCCCTATGGTTTCTTAAAATAACAACTTTAGTCCCTAAGTCGTTTTATTACACCAGCAGATGATCTAATTTTGAAACTATGCACGCTTTTGGTCCCTATTTTGGATGGGCGTTAGTTAAGTCCGTTAAGTATTTTGCGCTGTTAGTCCTTCGTTAATAATTTTTGCACCGTTAGTCCTTATTTTTAAAATATAGTTTTCCCAGTTAGGCCTCAGTTCATAATAGTTATCGCATGGTTTTTATGTTTTATCCGTTTTCGTTCGTTTTATCTGTTTCCCGTTTTTTCGTTTTTCGTCCGTTTTACGTTTTATCCATTCAAATCTGTTTTATATGTTTTCGTCCGTTTTTTACGTTTTGTATGCTTTTATCCGTTTTGTCAATTTTTATCCGTTTCATTGTTTTTACGTTTAATCCGTTTTACGTTTCGCATATTTTTACGTTTTGTCTGCTTTTTATCCGTTTTAGTTCGTTGTTTATTCGTTTTCGCTAGTTTTTTCACAAAAATTTCCAAAAAAAATTGGAATTTTTCACAAATTTGAAAAAAAATTCCAAAGAAATTTTGAAAAAATAAATTGGGAAAAAATATTTTGAAAAAATAAAAAAATTTGAATAAAAATTAAAAAAAATTGAATAAAAATATTGAAAAAAACGGACATATTTTTTTAAAGACTTTTAAAAAAAAAATATTTGAAATTTAAAAAAAAAATTGAAACTTTTATTCAAAATTTTTTGAAATTAGATTTTTTTTTTTCAAATTTTTTTCGTAAATATTTTTTCCAAATTTTTTTTGGAAAAATTTTTCCAAATTTTTTTCTTTTGAAAAATTTTCAATATGTTGAAATAGTACAAAACGAAAGAAAACGGACAAAATGTAAGAAAAAGCGGACAAAAACGGATGAAAGCGTAAAAGAAGCTGGCGAAAAGATTAAAAAGCGAGCAGCGGATAAAGCAGACAAAAACGCAAAAATGGGTGAAAGCGGATAAAAAGCGAACGCAAAGGAAAAAACATACAAAACGTAAAACAACGGCGAAAACGGAAAAAAAACGGACAAAAGCGTAAAAAGCGGCGGCGAATAAACAACGAGCAACGGATAAAAGCAGACAAAAGCGTAAAAATGGGCGAAAGCGTAAAAAGCGGACGAAAAAGGATTAAGGCGTAAAAGCGATGAAACGGATAAAAACTAACAAAAGCGGATAAAAAGCGACAAAAGCGTAAAAAGCGGACGAAAACATATAAAGCAGGGCGAAAGGGATAAAAGCGTAAAAGCAGAAAAACGAAAAAAAGGGGAAAGCGGATAAAAGCGGATAATAACGGACAAAAGCGTAAAAAGCGGGCGATAACTATTATGAGCGGAGGGCCTAAGCGGGAAAACTATATTTTAAAAATAAGGACTAACGGTGCAAAAATTATTAACGAAGGACTAACAGCGCAAAATACTTAACGGACTTAACTAACGCCCATTCAAAATAGGGACCAAAAGCGTGCATAGTTTCAAAATTAGATATCTTTGGTGTAATAAAAGCGACTTAGGGACTAAAGTTGTTATTTTGGGCAAACCATAGGGACCAAAGCGTGTAATTTTTCTTTTGACTATTATAATTATAATAGTAATGTCAAAACATATATTTCGCAAAAATGTTGGTTTGGAAGCTTCGCTGACGTATTCATTGATTGAAAACATATCTTTCGCAAAAATCAAGTCCTATAAAAATCAAGATAGGGTTGGCGGAATGACAGAAGCAATGTAATGATCCATTTCATTGTAACGTAAAAAGATGTCGGTCAAGTCAAATGTAATGGAATGGGGTTATGGACAGTTCCTCAAGGAGTGTGATTAATTTAATTTGGTTGATTCTCATTGTATGAACCCTGTTTTTCTCGTTCCACCACAGAATGAAATAACAAGACACAATGGAACCCCATTACTATTTGTGTAGTTTTCAGTAGAACAAATATTTCTAAGAGTTCAGACATTATTAAATTTAGCTTTTTTTTTTCGAAAGTATCTAAAAAAGGTTTCTTATTGTAACATTATATGAGGTTTACGAGTTTTATTAATGTCTAACTGTTTTATCTGTCCATATAAAAATTTAGTACTCCATATAAAAATCTAGTCCTTCATGCTAAACAAAGAATAAGTTAAAGACAAAACCAGTGAATGTATTTATATATAAATTTTGGGAAAACCAATTTCATACCCAAATGCAATCAATTGGATGTGATGGTCCATTCCATTACCTTGCTCATTCCATTACATCTAACAAGGAGAAGAGAAGCAGTGGTTTACAATGTTTGCGAAGGGCAAGGTTACTATTTTGTGACCTTAGTCCATAAAATTATCCGTTGTGCATAGCGTGCTGTGTGCAAATGAAATAACGAATCTTTATCTCTTCCAGCCTTGTAAAGCTGAAGAGCTTTGGTGCATACAAACATAAAAAAAGTAGAACAGAGGGCGCCATATACAAAATTTTCTTGTTCTCTATATGCAAATGACCATGAAGGTTCATAACGAACCTTAAGTAAAACTGACAAAATCATATGACCTACAATTCCATATTAGCAAGTGGAAACATAAAAGCAATTGGTGTCAATGGATAGATGAAAAGGACTGACCTCTTCAAGAGCATGCTGGCAAGAAGAGCACAATTCTGAAATTGACTTCGCCACTCACTCTTGAATAATGTGCAACAAAAAACCCTTTTGTCAAATGATCTCATACTGTTACAAACGAGCTTTCCGAGTGGCACTCTATTGCAGGAAGAGGAACAACGGACCCTGCAAATGATTTCAGATAATCAGTAATTTTGAAGGGAGAAAAATGGAAAAGGTATGTCTTAAAAGCCGTATAGAACATACCAGAGTTTACATTAAAGGCTTTTCCACAAGCTGCTGTTCTCGATAACCCATCAATTGCATATTTAAAACTCAGACTATTTGGACTGAATCCAACTTTCTGCATCCTGTTCTGATATTCCATCGCCTTACCAATATCACCTTCCTCACAAACCGCTTTAAAAACCTCATTATAGCTTTCATTGTCACATAACTCAAATTCCTCTGCAAAGAACCTTAATAATGACTCCGCTTGATCAAGATTCTTCTCTTTACAATGGCCAAAAATCAAATATCTGCAAATTGTCGTATCAGGTTGAATGCCAGATTCAGCCATATCCCTCATGAAAACTTCACCCTCAATCGTTCTATTTAGTCTACATAAACACCCAATGATAGCTTTATAAGAGGTCAAACTCGGATTTTCATTCTGGAAAAACATTTCATCTTTTAACTGCATAGCCTCGTTTACATAATCTAATCTACAAAATGTAACAATCAATTCATTGTAGATTTCGAACTTGCGTGTTTCTTTCCCATCTTGCGTTATGCGTTCCCATAGACTCTTGGCTGCAAACGGTTTATCCACTCGACACAAATCAACAACTAAATCAACTTGAAGATCACTCGAAACCGATACTCCAAATCTTTGAAGCTCTACAACAAGATTCACGGCTGAAATTATTATGCTTTTCTTTCTATATCCTTCTATAAGTACTAAACAGGTGAACTCGTTAGGAAATTTTTTTTCCTTGATCATGTCATGAAGCAAACCACGTGTAACGTAACCACATATAAGAGTATTGTAGCAGAACACATCTCGTATAAGCCCAATTTGAACCATACGATGGAATAACTTATGAGCTTCGCTCACATTACCTTCTTTACAAAGCCCATTTATCAAAGACGTATGAGTAATCAAATCCGGTATCACACGCCGAATATACATTATATTATAAAGACAAAGCGCATCTTTTAACCGACCTTTCCTCACATAACTATCTATCAAAGTGTTATACGTGACAATATCAGGATCAAATCCTTCCTCTTCCATTTTCTCTAAAAACTCGTTCACCCTATCAACATCCTCACTTTTACATACAACATGCGTCAATATATTAAAAGTAAACGTATTCCCACGAACCCCAACCTTTCCCATTTCCTCATAAACCCGCCAACACTCATCTATCCAATCCAACTTCAAAAGGCCATCTAAAAGAAAATTAACCGAAACAATTTTCGGCGCAAAACCAACTTTAATCATCTTCCTAAACGTGACAAAACCGTCACGAACCAAACCCGCTTTCAAATAAGCCCTAAGAAGCATATCAAACACAACAGGATCCCAACTACAATCTTTAGTACACATAACCAAATTCTCAAAAATACTAACTTTCTCACTTCTACTCCTAATTCTATTAACCTGAATCAACTCAGCTAAAAGACTCATGGTTGGCGAAAAATTACGACACCAAGGTAATATAGTCTTGAAAAGATGGGTTAAAAGATAAATCTTTTTGAACCCAATTGAAAAAAGATAATGCTGAAAATGAATCATATTGAAATCTAAGAAGAACCCTTGAAACATGCTGAAAACCCATGTGAAAGATCATATCTTTTTCAAGAATTGTGGGTTTTTTTTGGTTAAGATTTGTGCATATGATATCAACTATTTTGGTAGGGTTTTGGGTGTTTGGGAGTAGATTGTAAAGTGGGTTTAAGGTATGATTTAAGGGTTTTAGGGATGATGGATTAGGAATTGATTTGATAAGGGTTTGATTAATAACTGAGGGCCCGCTTGGTTCAAAGTGGGGAAAGGGAAAGGGAAAAGGAAAAGGAAATGAATCTGAAGGAATGATTGAGGTGGGTGTCAATCACTTCCCCTCAATTCATTTTATAATGGTTCATTCAAGACGCAGAATGTCAATCCCTTCACCTCACTAACCAAGCGATATTATTTGTGATGTGGGCGTTGAATAACTTACCCACTCCCCACCCCCTAACCAAGCACACCGTGAAGCTTTATTCATTTGGGTTTTGAATTTTTGATCATATGATTTTGTTTTTCAATACAACAAGGACAAAAGGAAATTTTGAAAAGATAAATTTGGTACCGGTAACTTTTTAGGTGGTGTTTGTTTAAGCTTTAAGCTGGGTGAGCAAAAGCGAATTAAACCCGAACCGAATCGAGAAACGATAAAAGCGAGTAGACCGAAATCAAACCGACAAATCTTGGTTTAAGTTTTTACCGAGTTTTGGTTTCGGTTCGGTCGATTCGATCCGTCTGAGAAAAACCGACAAAACCAACAAAACCGAACCGAACCGAGTAATTTCGGTTCGGTTTGGGTTTTTCCATGTTCGGTTTTTTTTTTTTTTTTTTTGTCGGGTTCGGGTCGGTTTTGAACCGGTGCTCACCCCTACCTTAGAGAGCTCGGGCATGTTTGTTTAAGCTTATTTAATATTTTTTAGCGGGAGTGTATTTTACTTGTTGGTGTATTATTAAGAGGATGGTGAGGTAACAGATGAATAAAGTATTATTCGTCATTACCACACAAAAGCACTTTTATACGTAGGTTTATGAGCTTATTTGATTTCGATTTATAATTTTTAAGCTTAAATTTTATTTAATTTTTTCTTATTTTGAGATTTGTTGGCTTATACGAGTTTATTATAATATATTAATTTTTTATTAACTTACAAGTCTTAAAATAAACTAGAAAATTAAGACTTATGAAACATAAACCGTAATCAAATAAGCTCATAGGCTAAAAAATCATAAGTTATATTAAGTGATCGTGCCACTTCACTAGATTAATGACAATGTTCTCTTTTTAAAAACAAAAAGAGCAAATGACACGTTATGCTATTTTTTTTTAAAAGGAATGAGATTGTCACAAGTTTAAATGAATATATCGTTTATGTTGTCTCAAAACGAAAGAAAAATCATGTATTTCTATAGGTCTTGCTATTTTGTATGTGTGTCAACATGACCGATCATGTTCTTCAAACTTCAGAAGATATTAATTCTTTTTTAGGATCAACGACTATTGTACTTTCGAGCGACCACATTTTGTCTTTTATCTCATACAATTTTTTTTCTTTTACAAAAATAGCGATAATACGCAAGGATGCAATTTTCTATGTTTTTCTCGTATACGACGCTAATTGTTTATGGAAATTAGAGAAAAGCCATTTACGAATTAATGATTTCTTGCATATTGATAGAAAAAATTTAGTCACTTTTTTCCAAGGATAAATTGATTTTTTTTAATTAAAACTCACTTCTATAATTTTTTTAGAAAATTGCATATAAAAAAATTCATTAATCGTTAAACAAAATAAATTAAACCATCTAAGATATCTTTAAGTGCCTATTTATTCAATCCAAATGCTTTTCACGATTGTGTAATTTGTTTTGACTAACATTTAATGGTTTTTGAGATATATATTTTAAAAGGAGAGGGTCGAAGGGGTGAAAGTGTGTGTTTTCATTAGTTAAAAGTCAGTTATTATTATTTATCGCTCGTCTATTTCCATTTTTTTATTAGTCTCTACAATAACTTGTGATAGTGTATAACAACCCAATAAGCTAAGGTCCACACTCTCAAACCAAGCTCAACAACGATTACAACCCATCGTGTTACACTTGGGAAATAAACTCCCAGGCAAGGCTTATACGCCTCACAAAACGCTTTAGGCAACGACAGTCCTGCCTAGGATCGTTGCAACAGTCAAACACATGTCACAACCTCATTCGCTATGAGGTAGAGCATCAATCATGCACGGATGTTTCCACACATCTAGTGAGGCAAAAGCGGCACGCCACATGTAGCCCTTTGTCTTCACCATTGGATGTCCAATACGTGAACCATCATGGAAACATGGATGGACTCACAATACTACAAACTTTTGTTTTATTTGCGCACTATGTCCAAACGCTAACCAGGAGGGGCTTGTTTTGCCAAAGTGGAAAAAAATTTGATGGTAATAGAGGACGATATTCTCGGCCTATATATAATATGCGATCCCAACACAACTGTCGATCACTTATCAAAATTCATCGAAAAACAATTACTACCAGGGAAAACAAGTACGATTGTCGAGTTGGTTTCACAGGATCAGGTACGACTCATGATCAGGGGCGGAGCTATGTGAGGGACAAGGAAGGGTCCCGCCCCACTGAGAACTAGGCTCGTTAGTGTATTTTTCGCGATTTCGTGTGTTAAAAATAAAAATTTCATCTCGGCCCTCCCATCCAATGTTTTTCGGAAAAATTTTCTTTGCCTCCTCATGAAATTTCTTCATTCTTACTGCTCATGATGCTTTTTATAGGGGTTTCACAAGATTTAGATACGACTCATATGTTGATGTACCCTATTGTCTTTCAAAAGGTTGAATTATATATGAGCAAATCCTTTATGCTAAACAATAGATAACAAGTGACTTAAAATTTGTTTTGCAGTGAGTTAAACAATTCACAAATTACAATGGATTGGTCAGAGATGTTGCCTGAATTGCTTGTGGTATTAGCACATAAATATATAGTTTACTATGAAGATTATTCGTCTTTTGCTAGGGTTTGTAAGTCTTGGCATTCAGCAGCCATACTAGCTACCAAGGGCAATGCGCGGCTTCCTTCTCTCATGCTTTCGGAGACAAAGGGAGATGAAGAGTTTCCTAAATTGTCTCACATCTCGAAGGAGACCATACTAGCTGTCAAGGGCAATGGACCTCCTTCGCGGTTACCATCTCTTATGCTCTCGGAGAAAAAGGGAGATGCGGAGTTTCGTGATTTGTTCCTCCTCTCAAACGAGACCATCCGCAAGATACGACTCCCAGAAGTATATGGTAAGTTATGTATGTCTTCATGTGGGTGGCTTGTAACCTTGGGAGATGATCATGCTGCACATCTCATCAATCCATTATCGCGTGAAATCATTAACCTTCCTAAAATAGACACGTTTCCGAGATTCTTGGAGACAACAGAATGGCATTACGGCATCTGGAAGCTGGTTTTTCTGGCACCATCGTCGTTGGTTGTAGTATTATGGGGATGTTCAGGGAAGCTAGGGTTTTGTCGTATTGGAGATAAAAAGTGGACACATGTTGATAAGGGTTGGCATGGGACGATAGATGATATCACTTTCTACAACGGACGAGTTTATAGTTTTGATTGTAACTGCCATATCCGAGCTTGGGATGTTTATGGGGAAGACCCAACACAAATAGTTAATATTTCAATGCTTCCTAAAGATGTTTATGACGAACACATAGGTCGATCATACATTCTGGGATTGGATGATCGATGACAAGAGGAAGAGGTTGTTCGTGGTTGTGAGAGAAGGCATGCTCGATGACACTGAACACGAGCACTTACGTTACGATACTTACAAGACAAAGAGGTCTAACGTAAAGGATTTTGGTAGTAAAGCTTTGTTTGTGGGATTTAATTCGACGTTTTGGATGGAGGAAGACCCTGCAAGGGTGATAAAGGGCAATTGTATATACTTCACAGATGACGTTGACGTGTTATACACTTTTAGTAAAAACAGAGGAGGGAGAGACATGGGAATATACCATATATCCGACGAAACTATTGAATCTCACTTCACCGGGGAATCACGTAGCCACCTCACCCCACCGATATGGCTTCAATCCATGCATAGTATGGTATTATTATGAAACTTATAATTACAGTAGGATTTAAATCATACTATGGGATTTTAGATCAAGTTAACCATTTTAGAACCTCTAACTGCAGTACGCAGCGGATATTGGATCTAGTAATTACAATTATGTTAAGCACGTAATTAATAAATAAATACTTAATACAATATTAATTAATTAAAAGGAGATAGAAAATCTAACCTTGCTTAGCAATGGATCTCTAGTAACGGAACAAGAAACCAAAACGAAACCCTAGTATCAAAATTAGATATCTCGAAGAGTATCACACATAAACCCGATTAACGTATACGTTCGATTAACGCTAGTCGAGAACATAATAAATAAAACCCAATCAACAACTTGACACCTTGAATTAATCGAACCAGAAAACCCAAGATGCTTGGTTCTTCCCGTCCGAGAACCAAAGAGTCAAAGGGACTATTTTGCACTTTACCCGATATCGGATAAGCGTATCCTATGTCCAACTTTGTTTTTTGCCGAGAACTAGCAAGACCGAAAACAAAGTAAAACCTCTCCTTCTTGTGTTGTTGTGTCGACAAGGAGACCAAGAAGAAACAATCAATACACCTAATACTACTTGATTCGTTACAAGCTTAGGAAACAAGAACCAATTACTAAAACTAATCGACTATAAGGTTTAGTCGACTTAGTTGTTATAGCGAGGATTTTATGATCGATTTAAGGATATTGAAGAGTAAGTGTTATGAGTACAATGGCGAAGGGATGGGTTTGTATATATAGTTACCCAAACCGACTTCTAGTAGGATTCAAACTTGCTTAACAAGTTTTAAACCCAACCACTTTGTACTCGATCGATTTAAGACACTAGGGCCCAAGCCATGTCCCATACGACCCATAACAGAACTTTAAACAAGCCCATGAGTCACAATTATAATCGGGTCAAGTATTGCATGCATGTATCGGGTATAGTTACATTCAAGTATTATTAACGTTCATCACGTATACTTGTGTTTATCACGTGTGCCCCCATTGGCTCACACACTAATAGTCGTTTTGTCGTGTTTGAAAACTCACACAAACCAACAGCTCCCACTTGGGAGTTGGTGTGTCGAATGACACACAAAACTAACGACGGAAACGCCTAGCAAAAGCTCTCACTCGCTTTTTAAATAAAAGTGTCTGAGAGAATAGTTTCGTAAAAGTTTCTCAGTAGCATGGTCATTCAATGTCTTGCTGTAATCATCCTTTGTTATAGATACCGTTAAACCATGGATTATGGATCTCAAATCATTCCATATAGTTTAACCATTTAGAATCTCGTTATAGATTTTAATTCAGATATACCAAATGTAATCAAGAATCATCTTGCATTACCCTTTGGGTCCGGCGAACAGTTATCGATTAAACTGGAGAGGCGCCATGGTATCTTTCTGCACATATCAAGTGAAGTAACAAATCCTTTATTGACTACAAGTGTTGTGGATCTTGCTTCACATCACTCCAAATATAGCTTTTATAACTACCTTATTCGGATAGCGTTTTGCGTATACTTACAAAAATGATATCCACACATATGAACTTACTTGCATCTCAAGTCTAAGGACGAAGATAACAAACCATTTTCAATATTTTACTTATGACAAGGATCCAAAAGTAAATCTTTGAAAGTTGGGGAATCAAATATGCATCTCTAGTGAATACATATGAGTTTAGCGGGAACAATCCAATTCTCGTTAGAATTATAACCAACACTCACATTTGCCTTATCATAACAATATTCCCATATTGTTAACCGACAATGGATATATTTAGAATGATTAATCATTTCATGGATTAAACATGCAAAAATGGAATAACAAATTATATGAATATAATAACAAATATCTCGTATCTTTATTAATCAGAAAATATTAACTGTCTTGCAACTCCAAATTATCCAAATACTAATTAACACACAGTTTACATGAGACTACTAGCGGTACCAAACCTATATCTCTAGTCAATTTAGAATGCTTAGGAAATCCAAAGCTTTAGTAAATGGATCGACTAGATTGTCATCTGTGTGAACTTTTAATATCTTCACATCGCCCATTTCAATGGTCTCGAAGATAATGAACTTTAGCGATAATGTCTAGCACCTTTAGTGATTCCGCTTTCATTATCTATAGTAATGGCTCAAGTATTATCACAATACTTATTTATGGGTTCTTCAATTGTGGGAACAATGTTCAACCCGTAAATGAATTTACTGAATCCATGACCTCTTTTGATGCATCATAAGCGACCACTTTTATTTTACACGAGCAGAACTTCCATAACGTTGGCGTGATTCGGTTTGAGCAACGCATCGAGAGATGAAGTAGCAAAGATACTTTGCTTTGTGCTTTTGCAATCAACAACACCTCCATTAAGAACAAATACATATCCAGTTCGAGATTTTAAGTCGTCAAGATTGTCATATATCCAAACATCGATGTAGCAAGAAACCCCGATCTCTTGTTCATCTTTCCTCCATAAATCGAAACATATCCTTAGTATTGCGTAAATACTTAAGAATATTTTTCACATTAGTCCGATGAAGTTCACCGGATTATGTTGAAATCGGCTTGTCACATTCGTGCGAACGCAACATCGTGACGAGTACATCTCACAACATACATAATAGAACCTATAGCCGAAGCATAAGGAATTATTTGCATGCGCTCTTTCTGAGCAGGTGTTTCAGCACCTTGTGACTTACTCAATTTAGGCTTATCTTGCATTGGGATCGTGCCACATTTGGAGTTCTCCATACAAAATCTTTTCAAGATTTTCTCAATGTAAGCACTTTGACTCAAACCAATTAATCGTCTAGATCTGTCTTGATAGATCTTGATTCCAAGAATATATGCAGCTTCTCCTAAATCTTTCATGGTGAAACATCTTCCAAGATAGGACTTTACATCTTGTAACATTGGAATATTGTTTCCCATTATCAATATGTCATCAACATATAGAATTAGGAAAGTGACATAACTCCCACTAGCTTTCTGATATACACATGGCTCATCTTGATTTTAAGAAAATCCAAATTTCTTTATCTCATCATCAAAATGTTTAATCCATTGCCTCGATGTTTGCTTAAGTCCATAAATGGAACGCTTGAGCTTGCATACACGGTTAGGATATTTTGGATCAACAAAGCCCTCAGGTTGCTCCATATAGACCTCTTCGTAAAGATGTCCATTGAGGAAGGCGGTTTTGACGTCCATTTGCCATATCTCAAAGTCATAGTATGCACTATGGCTATGAGAATCCTTATAGCTCTAATGTCGCTACAGGAGAAAAGGTTTCTTCATAATCAATCCCGTAGGTTTGAGTGAAGCCCTTTGCTACGAGACGAGCTTTAAAGGTGTATACCTTACCATCCATGTCAGTCTTCTTCTTGAAGAGCCATTTGTTGCCAACTGTCTTGCAGTTAGGAGGAAGCTCAACAAAGACCCAGACATCATTGTCTTTCATGCATTGAATTTCTACATTCATTGCATCAAGCCATTTCTTAGATTCAGGATCCAACAATGAAGCTTTACAGTTATTGGGTTCACCAAGATCCCCTAACTCATGTTCCTCAGCGTCAATGTATAAACACATACGGTCAGGAGCACGGCATGTCCTATTGGACTTCCGAATGGGAACAATATCACTTTGAGGTTCTTCAATTCCTTAGTCATCCTCATCGTGATGAATGCTAGTGTCTAAAGAAGGATTTGTATCGTCTTCTTGAAGTAATTCAAGATCATCTAAACTCCCACTTGCTTTAAGATCCATAAGATTACTCTCAAAGAACTCAGCATTTCGAGCAATAAAAACTTTGTTCTCAGATGGAAGATAGAAAGAATATCCCATAGTTTCCTTAGGGTATCCCTACGAAGATACACTTAACATCTCTAGGTTCAAGTTTGTCAGGTTTGTTAAGTGTATCACGCTTAGCAAGTGCCTCACAACCCCGGACTTTTAAGTAAGATGACTTAGGGGCTTGCCCATGCCATACCGTATGGTGTCTTTTCAACCTACTTAGTTGGAACCATATTGAGAATGCGCAGCAGACTCAAGGGCATAATCCCGAAAGGACTTTGGAAGAGTAGTTTGTTTCATCATAGAACGCATCATGTCAAGTGGTTTGATTTCTCCTCTCGGATACACCATTGTGTTATGGAGTATAAGGAGGAGTTCGATGGGCAATAATCCCATGCACCTTAAGATGATCCAAAACTCTTGACTCATATATTCACCTCCATGATCGAAACGTAGTGATTTTGTGGTATTCTCGAGTTGATTTTCTACTTCATTTTGAAACACTTTGAATGTTTCAAACACTTCATGTTTATGTTTCCGCAAGTAAACATAACCATACCGACTATAGTCGTCAGTGAAAGTCATGAAGTAATTTGCTCCTTGTCTAGATGTGATTCTAAATGGGCCACATACATCTGAGTGTATAAGTCCAAGTAGATCTTTAGCCCTTTCCACTTGATGTGAATAAGGTTTTCTAGCCATCTTACCAGACATACAAGCAACACACTTTTCAAGAGACTTAATGTCAGATGAGTTGAGAAGTCCATCGTGTTGCAACTTCTCCATGCGTTTCTTGCTAATGTGTCCAAGACGACCATGCCACAAGAGAGCAGAGTCCAAGTTTGACTTGGCTCTTTTATTGCTTACAGCAAACATAGAACTTTCATTTGTATTCGAACAAGACATTTCAATTTCATAAACACCATTACGAGGAATAGCAGTAAAATAAACAACGTTATTCTTAGTAACTGAAATATAATTATTCGATTCAAAACGGTTAATAAAACCATCGTCATACAAACGAGAAACTGAAATAATCCCCCTAGTAATAGAGGGAGCATAATGACAATCATTTAAAACAATAACTAATCCACTAGGGAGAGATAAATGATAAATTCCAATAGCTTCAACTTCTGCGCGTTGACCATTGCCCATGTCTGGACTTAAAGCTCCGGCTTGACTTCCTACGCCCCTTAGACCACGAGTATTATTACGGATGTGAATACCAAGTGTCATATACTAAGGATGATTTAGGAAAGAGTAGAGTTCTATAGTGAAAATACGAAGAACTAGCGCAAGAGACTGTTTCTTCTTTTCATCAACTCGGCGAGATCTTCGGGACAATTCCTTCTCCAATGTCTGTCTCACCCCACACTGGTGACAGGTAGCGTCCTTCGCTGGATTATCCTTCTTGGGTGGTGGAGGAATCTTGGGTTTGGATTTAGAAGAAGAAGCATTGTATGGCTTATACTCAGGAGCATAACCAAACTTGTTGTTTCCATTTCCACGATTCCCCTTAGCAGCCTTAAACGATTTATTCTTCTTTTGGTTTTTCTGGACCTTACCACCCGCCCCACGTACATAATGTAGTGCAGGTGCAACATCTTTCTTTGGCAACGTCTGCTCATGTTGCTTAAGCATAGCATGCAATTCATTCACAGTCTTCCCCATGTTGTGCATATTAAAGTTCTGCACAAACGTAATGTACTCTTTAGAAAGACCGATGAGGATCAGACTAACTCCATAGTTCAGAGTAACTGGGTGACCAAGACGTTCCAAATTGTCAATGTAGCTCTTCATCTTGAGAACATATGAGCTAACCGATTGACCCTCTTCCTGCTTGCAAGCGTGGAATTCACGTGCAGTTTGTAGAAGCTCTTGTTCTGCTTGTTGGGAGAACATAGACTTCAACTCCTGAAGCATGTCATAAGCACCAAGATGAGTTAGATTTTGTTGGATCTCTAACTCCATGGTCATGAGCATGAAGGCGCTATGTCCTTTGAACCTTTGACCCAAGCAAGATGAGATGCAAGAGCCTCGTGTAGGACAGGGTGGCGGGGTAGCAACAGTGATGCGGTATGGGATGCTCTAGATAAGCTTCCTTATCTTGGATGATAGTATAATGCGGTGGCGATACCAATCAATGAAATTAGGTCCATGAGTTTTGTTTCTCAAAGAAACTCCCCGAGTACCGAACTATTTCGATCAAGTAGTCATCTACAATTGAAAAGTTCAAATAATTAGTATTTTCGATAATTACATTCTTAAAAGAATTAACTACCCAATTAATTACTAATAAGACTAAGATCCATCTTGCAACCCCATTTAATTACCATAGGTCCGACGGTGAATAAAAAAATAGGACACGAGGTAGCGACGGCGTTAATTGCATAATGCAACTCTTAGACTTTATGAGACTGTTTAAGGCATTAGTATCAAGTAATAATGTCAAAAGCATGTTTAGTTCTCATCTTATGCCTCGGGTTCAAGGTCTGACCAAGTTAACTCGAGATAAGTCGACCAAGTATGAACGTGTAAAAATAACCATAGGTCTGACCAGTGAGAAATAATTACCATGGGTTGGAAAGGCCCTTAGGTCTGACCAGAGAAGTCAATCCAAATGCACGTGTTCATAGTTGGATGGCATAGACTTAAAATTAACAAATAGGTATGCACACATAAATGTGGTAAAAGTCGTGTACAAAGAAGCATGCAAAACAACTTTGTAACACTAATTTTAAAAACTTTTTGGTAATGACACTGTAGTGATCATCATGGTTCACGGTAGATCTCAATCGAACGTACAAGGAGGCAGAGGACCGTAAACGCTGAGGCATAACCTTAGACATCCTTTCGGGTGTTGTGCGCACCTCTTTAAACCCCTTTGAGTTTGTTCTAGTGGGTGAGCTATACATCCCAAGTGTCCATAGCGTCTAGTTTTAAATTCTTGAAAACGTGTTTCATATATTAGGTCACTTTATTTTACAAAACAATTTTCCACGAATCAAATAGCAGGTCACACTGAGTATGGTATTTAGGCGTGTAAATAAAGACCAATATTAATGTTATGGTTACGATATGTATTATTCCATATTGCATACAATTAGGTGTCAAAACAAGTAATAATGCACATATAGGAATCACAAACATATAAGCATAAACATCAACATAAATAACCACATATTGTTCCGAGTCCTCTTGCGAGTCTTCCCCAAACGGAGAACCATAAGACCGTCACTAGGATGTAATACCTAGATCACCCCATACATCACTTATAAAAGCAATTGAGTGGGTCTTGTGGCGGAAAACACATAAAATGGCATGGCAATCTCAATTATCAAGTAATTACGCAATTTTATGTATTTATAAACCAATATGTAATTCTAATTATCATAATAATTCTAATTAACAATTAATAAATTCAAATTAACTTTTAATTCTAATTAGCAAGTAATTTTAATTAACATGTAATTCTAATTAACAATTTAATTTCAATTAACAAAGTAATTTTAATTAACATGTAAATTAAATTCTAATTAACAAATTAATTCTAATTATCAATATAATTTTAATTTGTGTGTGACTAGTTATTATTTATTAAAAATTGACAAGTATTGCATGTAATTGTCAAAATAAAATAAAACAAATAACTAAATTAGGTTTCATGCAGCCTTTTAAAACATGTTTATTAATAAGAAACGTGTAACCCATAATCGCAAAAACGAGTTGACTCGTGATGCCACTGTTGGGATTTTAGAACCAGTTAACCATTAACCTCTACGAGTACGCAGCGGATATTGGATCTAGTTATTGCAATTATGTTAAGCACGTAATTAATAAACAAATAATTAATACAATATTAATTAATTAAAAGGATATAGAAAACCTAACATTGCTTGGCAATTGATCGCTAGTAACGGAACAAGAAACCAAAACGAAACCCTAGTATCAAAATTAGATACCTCAAAGAGTATCACACACAAACCCGATTAACGTATACGTTCGATTAACGCTAGTCGAGAACGTAATAGATAAAACCCAATCAACAACTTGACACTTGAATTAATCGAACCAGAAAAACCCAAGATGCTTCTTGCCCGTCCGAGAACCAAACAGTCAAAGGGACTGTTTCTGCACTTTACCCGATATCGGATAATAATATCCGATATCCACCTTGTTTGCTGCCCGAGAACTAGCAAGACCATAAACAAAGTAAAACCTCTCCTTCTTGTTGTTGTTGTGTCAACAGGAGACCATCAAGAAACAATCAATAAACCTAATACTACTTGATTCGTTACAAGATTAGGAAACAAGAACCAATTATTAAAACTAATCGACTATAAGGTTTAGTCGACTTAGTTGTTATAGCAGAGATTTGTTATGATCGATTTAGGGATATTGAAGAGTATGTGTTATGCGTACAATGGCAGAAAGGATGGGTTTGTATATATAGTTACCCAAACCGACTTCTAGTAGGATTCAAACTTGATCAACAAGTTCTAAACCCAACCACTTTGTACCCGATCAGATTTAAGAAACTAGGGCCCAAGCCATGTCCCATCGACCCATAACAGGAACTTTAAACAAGCCCACGGGTCACAATTATAATCGAGTCAAGTATTGCATGCATGTATCGGGTATAGTTACATTCAAGTATTATTAACATTCATCACGTATACTCGTGTTTATCGCGTGTGCCCCATCGCGTGACACACTAATTGTCATTTTGTCGTGTTTGAAAACTCCCACAAACCAACAGTCCACGATCAAACGTAGTGATTTTATGGTCTTCCGAGTTGATTTTCTACTTCCTTTTGAAACACTTTGAATGTTTCAAACACTTCATGTTTATGTTTCAGCAAGTAAACATAACCATACCGACTATAGTCGTCAGTGAAAGTCACGAAGTAATTTGCTCCTTGTCTAGATGTGATTCTAAATGGGCCAAATACATCTGAGTGTATAAGTCCAATTAAATCTTTAGCCCTTTCCACTTGATGTGAATAAGGTTTTCTAGCCATCTTACCAGACATACAAGCAACACACTTTTCAAGAGACTTAATGTCAGATGAGTTGAGAAGTCCATCGTGTTGCAACTTCTCCATGCGTTTCTTGCTAATGTGTCCAAGATGACCATGCCACAAGAGAGCAGAGTCCAAGTTTGACTTGGCTCTTTTATTGCTTCTGACAAACATAGAACTTTCATTTGTATTCGAACAAGACATTTCAATTTCATAAATACCATTACGAGGAATAGCGATAAAGCTCGGTATGCCAACTTATCGGAAGGTTAATGTGTAACTCCTTCCGGAGGTTCTGACGTAACTACATTAGGTCAAAAGAGGTTCCACGCCGCGATACTTACAGCATGCTTCTTTGCATCACTTACGACGTAACCGAGTTTATTGAAGACTATGGCGTAACCACTCATTAGGTTACTCCGTAACAAGCGAGATCTAGTGCATTTTACGAAGAAATAGAAGGTTATGGCGTAACTCCTATATTGGTTCTGTGCGTAACCCATATTTGGCCTATAAATACCCCCGAATTCCGGCATTTCTAATCATCCCATTCCACACACAACACTCACGAGCGTGGGAAAAAGCTCAAGGCGGTCTTGGGAGCATACGGGTTGTTTCGAGGAGAAGTCACTCCATTACGATAAGCATTAGCGTTTTATATTTCTTTACTTTCAATTCATGTATTTCGTACCTTTGAATATTGAATTGATTTGCATGATTAATATGAGGCTAAGCACCTTTTGGTGCTAGCCTAGTTATAATTCCTTAATTGTTTTGTTTACGTTTACCTTTACTTCCGTACAATTATTTCTAAGTGTATGCATGCATAGTTCATTGGTAGTCACCCTTGGTTCGGTAGTTTTGAATGGCGGTGAGGCCAATTGCCTAGGAGATATGACCAGCCTGACCCTAGGTGAGCGGGGTGAGGCAGGAAGGGTAAGATATGACCAATGGCGACCCTTTCTACTTGTGCGATTTGACCAATGATCACCTATCGTTTGGATGAACTTAGGCGGGGGTGTAGTGTCTAAGTTCTAACAACGGGCACTCACTATTATGAATCTAGCATGTAGCGGTACTTAATGACTTGGCTTAGGGGACCGGGAACAACGGGACTTATGACGGTGCTTTGATTTCTCGTGTGGTGGCATCTTTCTTGATAGGTTAGGCGAATTGACCAAATGTTGTCCTCTCGAATTTGACCCCACGAAGTAATTGGAAGTAAGTAGGCGTAGACATAACTAGCTAGGATGATTAACTAGGTTAGCACCACTTCTCTCTATTGATTTCTCTTTACCATTTATCGCTTTCATTTACTTTATTCTCGCATTAGTAGTTTAATTAATTAAATCCTATCGAAACATCATTATTACGTGACAATTAGACTTAGTAATAATCCAACACACATAGCTCTTGGGACGACCTCGGCTTTACCATTTACTACACACTACATGACCGGATGCTTGCCGTTAGTGCACTAGGGTAGACCATAGGTATTGCGAGACACTATAAATTTAAGACACAGTCGATAAAACACGCATCAAGTTTTTGGCGCGGCTTTGGGGAGTTATATTAGGATTGATATTAAGTCTTTAATTTCGTTTCAAACTTTTCTCACGATCATATTTCAAGTTTTCGGTACCATGGAAGTTGTTAACATCGATGACCTCACTCTTGAGGAATACTTGGCGTTGACAAGAAGCGAGAACAAGGTCGGGTCTCATAAGACCGGCAATTGGAGCGGATGTCCGTTTGAAATCAAAGACCAATTTATGAGGGAGCTTCGCGCTAACCCTTTTAGGAAGCAGGGGCGAAGATGCATATGAGCACGTTGAAAATGTCCTTTACATTGCAAGCCTTTTCAACATTAGGCGTGTCTCATGATCTTTGTTATGCTAAGGGTATTCCCTATGACTCTTCTTGGGTGCGCGGAAGATGGATCGAAAGATTGCCCATGGGGCAATTAATATAGGCGCTACTAAAAAACACTTTATTCAAAGATATTGCCCGCCATCGAAGATTTCTAACCGACTTTTGAGATCCATAATTTCAAACAGGAAGACAACGAAACAACTTTGTATCAAGCTTGGGGCGAGATACAGCGATCTTCTTTACAAGTGTCCTACCAATGATCCGAACAACCCGAAGAAGGTCAATATTTTCTACAAAGGAATTAACGTAACTACAAGGCAAATCTTTGGACTATCAAGGACCTATCCCGAACATGACTCTACTCTTGCAATTGAAGCCATTCAAAAATGGCGGATCACTCTCAAAAATGGCACGACGGAGGAAGTAAAAGAAACCAAAGCGGAAGTTTTGACAGAATTGCTGCAATCGCCAGTAAAATTGAAAATCTTAGTCGAGATATGTTGAAGGTCAGAGAAACCGTTCATGCCATCCAAGTAGGTTGTGAAAAGCGTATGGGGAGGACATCTTATGAAAAATTGTCCTCATGTGGACGAAGAGAATATTGAAGAAGCTAAGTATGGAGAAAATCGACCATTTTATGGAGATAATCGAAATAGTAATGGTTATCGTGGAAATTACAACCGTGGGCCTTATGGAGAAAAAAAGCCGGTCTTGAAGAAACAATTAATAAGTTCTGGAAAGTTCATTAAAGACAAAAGGAGCAAGATGAGTGGTTGAAAGAATTCCGAGGAAAATCTTGTGGGAACCTCTTCAAGCACGACACAACTCTAAAAACCTAGAATCCATGGTGGAGAAGCTCGGTGAAAAAGTAAGGAGGAATAACGATAAACATGAAGGATCTAAACCAGCTATGGAATGTAAAGTGATTTTCTTGATGATAACTCAAAGTTCGAGGCCATTGAAAGCGGGTTCGAGGATGATTTCGTCGGCGGATCGAGTTACGCCGTAACCCGCCTAATGAGTTCTGACGTAACTATGTCTTTAACGATGATAACGGGGTTATGAAGAACAACGAGGATAACGACTCTAGCGAATTACGCCGTAACCAAGAAACTCGATTCTGGCGTGGCGGGATCGATGGTGAGAAAAATTCCTTGAAGTAGAAGAATCGGAAGAATCGGAAAGGACTGGTCCCATGACATCAACTTGTGCCCTCTGCCCAAATCTAAGAAAAATATCAACGGTGCAAAATGATACGGTTGCTAAGGAGATTAGTACGATCTTTGGGCTTCTTGTGACCGAGAAATGAGGTTTGTGATGGCGGAAGCAATAAGCATAGGATCAACTATAACAAATTTATGTGGCGGCATATCACGATGATGAAAGACTAGAAACTCTCCGCGAAGATGAAGAAGAGCCACTCATCACTCTTTGGTGTACTCTGTCATCATAAGCGAGGAAGAGTCCACACGAGCATGGCCTACATGCAACCCCTTCCGTGAATATTGCAATGGCGGGGATAGTGAAAGAGAGGAAGAATGGACATGCCCTCATGAGCGTGAAAGACATTGTATAAAGTTTGGTGACTTGGCATTTCTTGGTGGTATGCAATACAATTCGGGATGCCAAGATTAACCCGAATCTCCTTAGAAGCTAAAAATTGATTACGAGGGCACATTCGAGGAAAAGGAAGAGGCTAATAATGACATATCTTGCGGATGAGCGTTTAAGTGAAAGCGACAACAAGGAATTCTGTGATCATTTGGTGCGAAAGAGTAAAATCTCACGGGGAAATTTTAAGGCGTCATGCAACCCGTATGATGATATGTGTAACAGGGAAGCGACTGCGGGAGAATAGGAAAAGATGAATTCTTTTGGTCCTCGACCAATGATGAGGAGAAACAAGTTTGCCTTGGTGGACAACCTTGGATTCGATAGTTGGGTGAAGATTAAGTATGGACATGTGGACACATTAACCAAAGAGAAGATTTGGAAGGAGTACATGGATCAAGAAAATTCAAACAACGAAAGTCTCAACAAAGCAGGTGAAATAACAATTGAAAATAACAAAGAGTTGGTTAATGATGAAAAAGAAGAATGCAAGCGTTCTAGTGGAGAATTTGCTCGATGAAGAATGGTTCAAGGGTGCGACACGATGATGATGATGATATTGAAGGGATCCTAGATTACCTTGAGTTGCAAGGTAATGAGGAGTTCTTGATCCGACGGCGAAGCTTACGAACAAAGGAGGTGCAAACTCACGAGAGTTCCTTACAAAGACCACCTCAATTATTGTCGAAAATATGAATTCACTCGCTACCACCTAGGACCGGAAGAGAAATTTTGTAAAGTCCGGAAAATCGAAACCAATGAATACCTCCGTCTTGCTTGAATGTCGCTGGATGAGGCATAACTTGATGAAAGATATTGAAGAAGTGGGGCAAGTCCAAAGGCCCCATAGAAGCCCCATGACTCGAGTCTAACTTAAAGACTCAGTAAATAAAGAAAAGTGCTCTTCGGGAGACAACCCGAATTATCCCTTTCTTTTGTTTTATTTCCTTTTTGTTGGGTTTGTGTTTTCTAACTATTTTTGCGAGGAAGCGAGGAACTAATTCTTCTTTGCGATTCTTGATCTGAAACGAGTTCTGGCGTAACTCATCTTGGTGATTGCCGTAACCAACCTTTTAGCGGCGAAATTCTTGACGCATTACCAATTACGGCGTAATACCATCTCGTGGTTCTGCCGTAACTACTCGCTGCTGACTCATTCTAGGTTTTGCGATTCTGGGTAACTCCTCATAGGAGTTCTGACGTAACTTTCTCTGCTAATTCTTTCATTTTAAAACACGGTAACCTTGTATTAGTTTTAAATGAACTTTGTGGGTGTGTTCCTGTAAACCCTCACGAGACTTCACTCGTCCACTTGGGACACCAAGTGGTTTAAAAACTTGTTGCATCGCTAAATGCAACCGTGATTCCTCTGAAAGTGAGTTAGGTTTGTTTTCATTTTCATTTTTCTTTTTAGAATTATGCTTGTCGGTATTGTGATTTCGAGGATTGAAGTTTGTTCATGGCGCTTATCTGAAGGCACGTTTCTTTTCGTGGGCCTTCTTCTTTATGGAGCAAATTTCGGGGAAGTTCTCGCTCTAATTCTACCTTTCTCTTCACCTTTATTTTAATGCCTAGTACAAAGGGACTTTGTACAATTCAAGTGGGGGCGGGGTAGAATTATCTCTTGAACTTTATTTAGCCCTCATTTTCTAGTTTATTTTGAAAAATTATGCCATTTTAAAATTTTGACATGTTTTCTTAACCTAACTGGATTAGACCTTAGCGAGCACATCTGACCCTTGATATTATATGGTGAGATTAGCCTTATCCGTTTCCAATATTTTACCCCAAATCCACCAAATTATGAGTGTCTTGGGTAGCTTGTAAACTTTAGAACTTGGCCTTTGCATCATTTCGAGACCATAGGCGAGGTATGTTGAGTTAGCTCGATGTATTTGGACTTTTCGGTTTTAGAAGGCAATATTATAGGATTATCACCCAAACGACCTACCATTGTGAGTCTATCGATTAGTCACCTCGACTTTTCGACCCCCATGTGAAACCCTTTTGTTGCACTCATCTTTAGTGCAAGATACCCTAGATACACCCTTACGAGCCATTCCTTTCATTTTGTTCACCCGATATATTGTTTGATACACCTATACACCTTAGCCTACCATGTAGTCTTTATTTGTAATTGGGAAGTCATCATTTGCCTAAGTTCAAGGTTCGAGTGGAAAGGTTTGGAAATCACGCTTTCACGACAACATTTCTGAAGATCATGGAAGACCCCCCGAATTCCCTTTGTTCATCTCAAGTGGGGGGATATTTTGTTATGTTATGTTGGGAAAAAAAATGTTATGATTATGTTATTGTAAAGTGCGTTGTTATAAGCACTGTAGTATGAGCTTTATGGATTTAGTATCGAGGAGGCCACCTCGGTCACATTTGAAGATTGGAGTTGGTAGTTATGCCTTGAGTTGGAGAAAAGGTAGTGTGCCCATCACGGCGTCCTCTAATGACACATCTACCTTGCATTTCATGATCCGGTTTCTTGGCTTCTAAGCTTGAACTTTGGGCGGACGGTGAAGTGGTGATGACTTGGTTATAGATTTAGACTACACCTTGTTTTTATTTTACACCAATTATATATCCATGTCTTATCCTACCCTTTTAGTCATGAAGCGTGTCTAGGTGATCGTGAGCAATCTTTGGTGTCTTGGCCATGGATTTGGTCATGTATCATTGATTTTGTCCACTTGCCGTGACATGTTAGTAATGACGAGTCACCCTTAACCTTTATCGTGTCTACCCATATTGCCTTGAGAATTGTTTAGCCCTTAACTCTAGTGGTGGAGATTTGTGTAACCGCCAAGATTATGATAGAATACATGCTATGGTTGTGCGATTGGTGATCACCCGAAATTGACACTTAGAATAGTTGAGAGATTTGAGTGTTTGTTCCCTTTCGTGAGGTGTTCGGCTTTGTTTTATTCTAGCATAAGGTATTTGTAAACTCATATTTTCGAGGTTATGGGAGATATGTTTTAGGAATCTATCTAATAAGGTCTACTTGAGGGCAAGTAGAGTTCAAGTGGGGATATTTGATAACATCAAATAGTCACGAATATTAAGTGTCAATTTCCCCGATAATGCTCGTTATTTATATCATTTATATGGATGTACGCTTGTTTTCCATTGTTTTCCACTTTCGGGTAAATTACGAGCATTGGAGCTAAAGAGGCGGAAATGGAAACATATCTAAAGATTTATCACAATATGATATTTTGAAGAAGTTCTGGCGTAACTCATCTCTCGCATTCTGCCGTAACTATTGCGTGACTCGGTATGCCAACTTATCGAAGGTTACGGCGTAACTCCTTCGAGAGGTTCTGACGTAACTACATTAGGTCAAAAGAGGTTCCCTTGATACTTACGCCGTATCTTGCATCACTTACAGCGTAACCGAGTTTATTGAAGACTACGGCGTAACCACTCATTAGGTTACGCCGTAACAACGAGATCTAGTGCATTTTACGAAGAAATAGAAGGTTATGGCGTAACTCCTATATTGGTTCGCCGTAACCCGATCCGCCTATAAATACCCTACGAATTCCGGCATTTCTAATCATCCCATTCCACACACAACACTCACGAGCGTGGGAAAAAGCTCAAGGCGGTCTTGGGAGCATACGGAGCTGTTTCAAGGAGAAGTCACTCCATTACGATAAGCATTAGCGTTTTATATTTCTTTTACTTTCAATTCATGTATTTCGTACCTTTGAATATTGAATTGATTTGCATGATTAATATGATGGCTAAGCACCTTTTGGTGCTAGCCTAGTTATGATTCCTTAATTGTTTTGTTTACGTTTACCTTTACTTCCATACAATTATTTCTAAGTGTATGCATGCATAGTTCATTGGTAGCCACCCTTGGTTGGTAGTTTTGAATGGCGGTGAGGCCAATTGCCTAGGAGATATGACCAAGTGACCCTAGGTGAGCGGATGAGGCAGGAAGGGTAAGATATGATATGACCAACTTGTGCGATTTGACCAGCTGATCACCTATCGTTTGGATGAACTTAAGAATTGGGGGGTGTAGTGTCTAAGTTCTAACGGCCGGGCACTCACTATTATGAATCTAGCATGTAGCGGTACTTAATGACTTGGCTTAGGGGACCGGGAACAACGGGACTTATGACGGTGCTTTGATTTCTCTGTGGTGGCATCTTTCTGCGATAGGTTATGGCGAATTGACCAAATGTTGTCCTCTCGAATTTGACCCCACCTGAAGTAATTGGAAGTAAGTAGACGTAGACATAACTAGCTAGGATGATTTACTAGGTTAGCACCACTTCTCTCTATTGATTTATCTTTACCTTTTATCTGCTTTTATTTACTTTATTCTGCATTAGTAGTTTAATTAATTAAATCCCTATCGAAACCATTATTCTGTGACAATTAGACTTAGTAATAATCCAACACATATAGCACTTGGGACGACCTCGGCTTTACCATTTACTACACTACACACGACCGGGTACACTGCCCGTTAGTGCACTAGGGTAGACCATAGGTATAGCGAGACACTATAAATTTAAGACACAGTCGATAAAACCGCATCGGCGTCCTTATTTGGATTATCCTTCTTGGGTGGTGGAGGAATCTTGGGTTTGGATTTAGAAGAAGAAGCATTGTATGGCTTATACTCGGAGCATAACCAAACTTGTTGTTTCCATTTCCACGATTCCCTTAGCATGACTTTTAAACGATTTATTCTTCTTTTGGTTTTTCCGGACCTTACCACCCGCCCCACGTACATAATGTAGTGCAGGTGCAACATCTTTCTTTGGCAACGTCTGCTCATGGTGCTTAAGCATAGCATGCAATTCATTCACAGTCTTCCCCATGTTTTGCATATTAAAGTTCTGCACAAACGTAATGTACTTTTTAGAGAGACCGATTAGGATCAAACTAACTCCATAGTTCAGGGTAACTTGGTGACCAAGATTCTCCAAGTTGTCAATGTAGCTCTTCATCTTGAGAACATATGAGCTAACCGATTGACCCTCTTCCTGCTTGCAAGCGTGGAATTCATGTGCAGTTTGTAGAAGCTCTTGTTCTGCTTGTTGGGAGAACATAGACTTCAACTCCTGAAGCATGTCATAAGCACCAAGATGAGTTAGATTTCGTTGGATCTCTAACTCCATGGTCATGAGCATGAAGGCGGCTATGTCCTTTGAACCTTTGACCCAGCGGTATGTAATGCAAGAGCCTCGGTAGAGACGGGGTGGCGGGAGTAGCAGTCTTTGCGGTATGGGATGCTCTAGATAAGCTTCCTTATCTTCGACTAATAGTATAATCTGGTGGCGACACCAATCAATGAAATTAGGTCCGGTGAGTTTTGTTTCTCAAAGAAACTCCCGAGTACCGAGCTGTTTCCGATGAAGTAGTCATCTACAATTGAAAAGTTCAAATAATTAGTATTTTCGATAATTACATTCTTAAAAGAATTAACTACCCAATTAATTACTAATAAGACTAAGATCCATCTTGCAACCCCATTTAATTACCATAGGTCGACGGTGAATAAAAAAAATAGGACAAGAGGTAAGCTGACGGCGTTAATTGCATAATGCAACTCTTAGACTTTTTGAGACTGTTTAAGGCATTAGTATCAAGTAATAATGTCAAAAGCATGTTTAGTTCTCATCTTATGCCTCGGGTTCAAGGTCTGACCAAGTTAACTTCATATAAGTCGACCAAGTATGAACGTGTAAAAATAACCATAGGTCTGACTAGTGAGAAATAATTACCATGGGTTGGAAAGACCCTTAGGTCTGACCAGAGAAGTCAATCCAAATGCAAGTGTTCATAGTTGGATGGCATAGACTTAAAGTTAACAAATAGGTATGCACAAATAAATGTGGTAAAAGTCGTGTACAAAGAAGCATGCAAAACAACTTTGTAACACTAATTTTAAAAACTTTTAGGTAATGACACTGTAGTGATCATCATGGTTCACAGTAGCTCAATCGAAAGCACGGGAGGCGAGAGGACGGTGGTACTGCAAAGATAACCTTAGACATCCTCGCACCTCTTTGAACCCCCTTTTGAGTTTGTTCTAGTGGGTGAGCCGTACATCCCAAGTGTCCATAGCGTATAGTTTTTAAATTCTTGAAAACGTGTTTCATATATTAGGTCACTTTATTTTACAAAAACAATTTTCCACGAATCAAATAGCATGTCACAATGAGCATGGTATTTAGGCGTGTAAATAAAGACCAATATTAATGTTATGGTTACGATATGTATTATACCATATTGCATACAATTTGGTGTCAAAACAAGTAATAATGCACATATAGGAATCACAAACATATAAGCATAAACATCAACATAAAAAACCACATATTGTTCCGAGTCCTCTTGCGAGTCTTCCCCAAACGGAGAACCATAAGACCGTCACTAGGATGTAATACCTAGATCGCCCCATACATCACTTGTAAAGCAATTGAGTGGGTCTTGTGGCCAGAAAACACATAAAATATCATGGCAATCTTATGTATTTGTATTTGTATACCAATATGTAATTCTAATTATCATAATAATTATAATTAACAATTAATAAATTCAAAATAACTTTTAATTCTAATTAGCAAGTAATTTTAATTAACATTTAATTCTAATTAACAATTTAATTTCAATTAACAAAGTAATTCTAATTAACATGTAAATTAAATTCTAATTAACAAATTAATTCTAATTATCAATATAATTTTAATTTGTGTGTGACTAGTTATTATTTATTAAAATTTTACAAGTATTGCATGTAATTGTCAAAATAAAATAAAGCAAATTACTAAATTAGGTTTCATGCTGCCTTTTAAACATGTTTATTAATAAGAAACGTGTAACCCATAATCGCAAAAACGATTTGACTCGTGATGCCACTGTTGGGATTTTAGAACCAGTTAACCATTAACCTCTACAAGTACGCAGCGGTTATTGGATCTAGTTATTGCAATTATGTTAAGCACGTAATTAATAAACAAATAATTAATACAAGAATTAATTAATAAAAGGATTTAGAAAACTAACCTTGCTTGGCAATTGATCTTTATAACGGAACAAGAAACCAAAACGAAACCCTAGTATCAAAATTAGATACCTCGAAGAGTATCACACACAAACCGATTAATGTATACGTTCGATTAACGGCTAGTCGAGAACGTATAAATAAAACCAAATCAACACTTGACCACTTGAATAATATAAATCAGAAAAGCCAAACCTTGCTTCCTTCCTGTCCGAGAACAAAAGAGAACAAGTAATCTGCTATTCTAACTTTACCCGATATCGGATAAATAATATCCGATGTCCACTTATGTTTTGCTGCCCGAGAACTATCAAGACCAGAAACAAAGTAAAACCAAACTCTCCTTCTTGCTGTTGTTGTGTCGACAAGGAAATCAGCAAGACACTATCAATATACCTAATTCTTCTTGAATCTTTACAAGCTCAGGAAACAAGAACCAATATTAAAACTAATCGACTAAAAGGTTTAGTTTCGACTTAGTTGTTATAGCAGGGATTAGATTTGATCGACTTAGGGATATTGAAGAGTAAGTTATGCGTACAATGGCAGAAGGGATGGGTTTGTATATATAGTTACCCAAACCGACTTCTAGTAGGATTCAAACTTGTTCGACAAGTTCTAAACCCAATCACTTTGTGCCCGATCAGATTTAAGACTCTAGGGCCCAGGCCATGCCTCATACGACCCAAACAAGAACTTTAAACAAGCCCATGGATCACAATTATAATCGGGTCAAGTATTGCATTCATGTATCGGGTATAGTTATATTCAAGTATTATAAACGTTCGTCACGTATACTCGTGTTTATCGCGTGTGCCGCCATCGGCTCACACACTAATAGTCGTTTTGTCGTGTTTGAAAACTCCCACAAACCAACACCCTTTACTTTGAGCATGGATCATTTAGATGGATCATGATGGTTATACAAAAGCAGAAGTAACCATAAAATTATACATTTGGACTAACACCACCCTAAACTAAACCAAAACATACACTAATACGCCTCCAATAGACATCAAAAAATAAAAACTAGCATACTTGTCAGATTTTGATTTTTGAGTACCAAAGAAATTAAACTAAGATGGTTTTTGTGATGCCCATTTGCTTTTAGGAGGGTTCCAACACCATTAATGTTTCATAAGACAACCTTTATTGATCACCAATGATAACACTGACATCATATCGTGTTCTTCCCCAATCATGTTATTACCAATGATCGAGTGAGCCAATTTCAATTGTTATTGCCACTTCATCAACCTCAACATTGTCAAGGTGAGTGTGCGTTACTTAGGTTTTATAGCATCTAAGTATATTAGGCACGTTGGCTAAACTGGTTCGTCACATCGCGTTTTTCTCTCCGACGACCGACGACGACTTAATTGTCGTGATGGTGACGCAGAAATTTATTTTATTTTTTTTTTTTTAATTCAAATATTTTTAAAAACAAAATTAAACTTTATTAAAAATAAATAAAAACATTACAATATATTAAAAATTAAACGATACGAAATACATAATACATAAATCCTAAATCTTAAATCCTAATCTGAATACTCCTCGTCCGCAGGATCATACGTGGGAGGTATATAATCATCGAGGCGAGACAAAGCTTCCTCGTCTACCGGAGATTCCTCACCGGAGACTCTTGGATCATCATCTTTGTTCACCCGATAGCTCCAATTGACTTTGGTGTTGATGTTGTTCGTTACCCGTTGAACACACTTCCACAACTTGTCAATAATTTCGTCATCTCTGCGGGTTTCCTCCTTCAGAAATTTTCTCGATCACACCTTTTCGTTCAGTGCTGATGTCGTTGCAACTCTTGTAGTTGTCTCTCATCTGCAGCTTCTCCGTCCTCCCCTGCTCAAACAATTGGATGACGCGTATAATAGCGTCTTTTCGAGCCTCATCGTCTTTATTGCATTGATTTTGAACGTACGTTTGCATATCTTTAGCAGAATGCGGGAGACGGCAAGCCATAATAATCTTGCGTAAAGAGAAGTGTGAATTTTGAAGTTGAATTGTGTTTGAAATTGTGTGTTTAAAAATGTGTTTGAGGTTGGTATTTATAATGTTGTAAAAAGTTTTGGAAAAGTGGAAGTTTGAGCTTGTGAAACTCGGTTGTGTGCTCAACCGAGTTCACCTTTCTTCTCTCCCCAACCGACGCCAACCGACGGGCTCACAGTGGCTCGACCCTGCTCGACCGAGGGAGGTAACCGAAGGCAACCTTGGCCATTGTGGCCGGCCTTAGATTCACGGTTATATTGGCCGGTTATTTTATTAGTGTACCAAAGTCAAGTTGTTCAGAGTTAGCATGAAGGCACACGATATGGTCACATCACATATATGAGTTGCATATGTTGAACAAAAAAAAAGGGACCAGGTTAAACCGTGTACCAAATATAGATTACTAGTAAATTGAAAATAATTTAATGTGGCAATTAAAATCTTTGCATTTTCTTTTCTGTCTTATTAAACGAAACGGTTCACTATAAATTGGAAAAGTTTGTATGTTTTACATTGCATTATGCAACATTAACAATTAATCTAGCTAGTTTATGATTTTGGTTTTGAAAAGGGTTGGGTTATTTGACCCCTCCTCTATTATTTTTGAAATTTATTTATTTATTTATTTATTTTTTTTATTTTTATAATTTTATTTATATCAAAAATATAAACCCGAAAATCTTTGAACGATAAATATAAAGTTTAATAAATCAAACGCTTAAAACCGTGTAAATACTAACGAAGAACCGACAAAAATTGTGTTGTCTTGGAAAAATGGAGACAAAGGGAATATTCCTTTCTGATGTGACATCATATGGAGTTCCAATAGTACAACCCTTTAAAAAATGTGTGGTTTCTGAAGTCAACCTTTTCTCACCTTTTGTTTCTGGCTCGTGTATTCACTTCCTCACATATATGTTACTTTCATTCTCATATCGTATATTCAACCATCACTTCTTGGACCCCACACAGTTTTAAACCACCACAGCCAAATCACATATTATAAATATACACTACTATTGTTTATTTCTACTCATCCACATAGCAAAATTTTGTTTTAGCTCTTGAACCATCACCTTTCTTGATAACAAAACCTCCTCATAATCTCACTCTTCTTTTTCTTGATCATTATCTTGACAAAATAAAACTAAACCTTTCATCAAAATAGACAAATTCCAAAAGTTTTCCATCCTTATATCTCAAACTCAAGTCTACAAGATGTCAACCCAGATGGAAACTGTGGGTTTAGATCTGTTGATCTCGGTCTTGGTCTCACTGAAGATGATTGGCCTATAATTCGGTGGGATTTGGTGCGCCATTTAGAGTCTCACCAAGAACAATACAGATGCATATTTGGAACTAGAGGTTATAACGAAATCTATAGAGTCGTGAGCCTTGCTGGGGAATGGATGGAAATGCCAAACACAGGTTTGGTAATTGCTTCAACGTATAACAAAGTTGTTGTAGGTCTATCCAACGATGGAGGTTCCACTACGAGTTTTCTTCTTTGGTCCAGTCCATCGCAATCAGACTCACATGAGATCATTGTGATTGCCCACGTACATGGTAATCATTATATCAGAGTCGTCAAAATGATTTTCGCAAGTATTATTATCGTAAACCTCAACATTATGATCTAACTTAATGTAATTTTGTAACACTGTCGTGATTGAAAAAGTTAATGAAAATCATTTAATTTATGTTTAAACATTTGACTTATTAAACTTATATTTTACATTACTGACTTTCGGGTTTATAGTTTTTGGTATAAAAAAATTATAAAAAAATCAAAAATAACTCAAAAATAAAATGGAGGAACTTTCAAAAGACACTACCATTAATAAAGGTTCTTTCAAAAAGACACTACCTTCTGCGCTTATATTGGTGCTAATTTTACATATACTTTCCCTCTCTTTTTTCCCTCCATGGTTTACAAAGTATACTATATTAAATTTAGTACTTTTGTCATTCTTCTTGTAAAGCCAAACTACTCTCTCCCAGAACTTGATATATATAGTTTACAATTCAAGCAAAAATAATTTAATTTGTATTTTATAACAAAAAGACAACACGTTTCAATCGTTGAGTGCTTTTCAATATTTTATTGAAATTGAAAATATCATGTTTTTTACAACGAAATGTATGTATACGGTAGGTTAAACTTAATCAATGATTCATTGAAAATTTCAGGAATAATAACAACCGTTGTTTACTGAGCTTTTTATTGCTAGTGGTTACCTTTTTGTTAGGAAAAATGTTTGTAAAAGTTAACTTTCTACAAACTTTTGACACTATTTACTGTATGTATACAACTATACATAATATATGTTAATAACGTTTTATGAGTTTGCATTCTCTTTGATCATAAAACCAAAGATTCACACTTGCTTGAAACAAGTTTAGCTTTACAAATTATTCTCTAACTTTTTATTATTATTGAAACAAAGTATTTTGTATGAAAATAATTTGTATGAACAAGTTGACAATACAATAAAGTAACATCAGTGTTGGCTCCAAAATCAAAAGGAGGGAAAATCAAAAGATGAGAATTTTTTTTGTTTGGCGCCATAAAAGAGACTAGTGTTTCATTTTTTCCCTCCAATTCTTTACTAAAAAATCTTCTAATGATTGAGAATGATTGAGACTAATGATTGCACTCATGATTAATATGATTGGTATTATTTGATGGTGTGTAGATACAAGATTATTGGAGTGTAAACCTACATAGCCATAATAAATAGGGTAGCCTATAAATATACACTACCATTGTTTATTTCTACTCATCCACATAGCAAAATTTTGTTTTAGCTCTTCAACCATCACCTTTCTTGATAACAAAACCTCCTCATAATGTGTCCCTCACTCACTATTCTTTTTCTTGATCATTATCTTGACAAAATAAAACTAAACCTTTCATCAAACAAGGACCCAATAGTTGAAAAGTTTTCTTGTTTGATTTGTGAGCAATCTTCGTTTCGCAAGAAACGTGACATTATTGACCATAATAATAGGGTTCACCCAAAATTGAAGTATGAGTGTCCACAGGGGCGGAGGAAGAAGGGTGATTAGCGGGTGCTAGGCCTTTTCCAATAAGCCCAATGATTGTATTCAGTGGCGGAGCCAGAAATTTCAACAATAGGGGGCAACGAGCCACACAAAGGGTTAGATTAGATGATATTATTTTTCTAGTGGAACTCGAACAAATCGGGTCGGGTTTGATTTAAGGTTATTTTAACGACAAATCGGGTCAGGTTTGATTCAATAATTGTGTTTCTTTATGAATTTTTATTAAAAGTTTTAATCATACGTATATTTGGAAGGTTTGGAAGGTTCGGGCTTAAAAAGTACCCAACATAGAAACATAAACTATATAAACCGACCGTGGATAAACCAAACATGGAGAAACAAAATAATAACTGAAAACCCAAAAAGCCAACTGGAAAAAAATGAAACTGAATGGTTTCTAAAAACCAAAAATGCGAACTATTTCGGTTCAAGTTCAATTCTACGCAAAACTCAAGTTTCAGCTATACTAAACTCGATCCTCAAAATTAAAGCGAAAGCTAAATGATAGTAACTGCAAAACAACTTAAAAAGCCTTAACTATATTTATTCCAGTAATCTCTTAAACCCAAACACCCTTAAAAAAGTGTATAAAATTAATGCACTAAGCCACCAACTAATATATATACTAGTATACATTAAAGTTTATGAGAAAAAAAAGTACTACGTGTCTCTTTAATGTATTATCATATAATATAAAATGAGAATGGGGGATAACGACAAGTCCATTGGTACTACTAGAGTCAAATCCCAAACTAGACCTGTTTTGAAAAGTTTGGAAAAGTGTATGCTGATTTTGTATATGACTTCCTCATGTATGCTTGTTTATTATAAAATGAAAAAATATAATATAAAAAGTAAGAAAGTTAATTTACTATATCTCCAACTTCTATCTCTTCCTCATTCTCTTTCTTCTATGGTGGCATTTATATCTTTGTGAGATATAAATCTCTTTATTAAACATATCGCCACATATATATACACCATTATGGGAACATAATATACATACAAGCACAAAGTTGTCCATGTTTTAAAAAGGAAGCACAAAGTGGGAATTTTCTCGTACTACTATCTTATTGTTACAGTCATCACTTTCTCTTTTCCCTAGTCCACCTACACTCATATTCATTTGCCAATATATTTTCACCGGAAAAACCAGTCGACTGTCTGAATTTACTCTTTGAATAGTTTCAGTCATTCAAGGTTGAGGGCACCCCGAATTCAAGGGTGAGGGCACCGGATATTATTTCTACTAATCTGACTTTTTTAAACAGTAATTTACCCTTTCCGTTAGGATGTCGTTGAGGGCATCGCCCCCCACTCCTTCCTATATGGCTCCGCCCCTAATTGTATTAAGATACCATTGTTTAGCGCATAATTTAATGTTTAATATACCACAAGCCTCTCCCAACTAACGACCTTTCTATAATGAAAGAAAAAGAAAACAACCGGCATGAAATGTCTCCTTTCTAAGTGGTCACTAAAAAAATATATCTAAAATTTGGAGGTAGCCACTTTCTATCTTAAATGGTTTTTATACTTATTTCTTTATCCTTGAAATTACTATTGACTTTGATTTTTTCTCCCGTATCTTCTGTCGTGTGTTAGTTGTTTGATGCTTTACTCTTGACAAATATGAAGTGTGCATTAACTTTTGTATACATTTTGTTCATGTTTTTTATTTTGGTTTTGTGTTCAATTATTAAAACTATATGAGACTAAAGAGTTCAAGTTATATATAGGGGTAAGCATGGGCCGGTTTGAGACGGTTATTGGCTGAAATCAAATCCCGAACTAAAAGTTCGGTTTAAGTTTTTTAAAAACCAAACCTCGCACCAAAAATTCGGTTTGGTTTTTTCGGTTATTGGAGTTTAAAATCACTTTCGCAAACGGTTAACACATGAATTAATACAAAGTTATTTAAAAGATAAAGATTTGTCAATGAGGTAAATATGATCATGAGTCATCTCATGGTTATTTGAGGCCTAAAGCGAAAATATGAAATGAGACATTTTTGAAAATATTTTTTTGTTGTTAATTTAAAAAGTTTAAGGGACTTGTCAATAACTAGTCCAAAATTTGCGATGATTGTTTTATGTTAGACATAATATTTTATCTAAGTTTTTTTTTTTTTTTTTTAATTCGGATATCCGAAATTTCGGATAACAGTTTTTTATATCTGAATATCCAGATATTTGTAATTGTTGGAAAACTTTTATATATGTTCCTAAAATGTCATTTCATAAAACCCAACTTTTTAATAAATTATGATCAAGTTTTCGGATATCCGAATATGGATATTTTTTGAACACCCACAACCTAAATCAAGAAATCCTAGAAAGTTTCGGCTTTGTTGCTCCCCTAGTTATATACTCGAAAGTATCAAAATATATAAAGAACCGACCTTATTTTGAGTTTACTATATACTTTTTATGCACTAAATATACTAGGAAAAAAATAGGTTTAGTAATGCATTCGTAAGTTTTTGTGATGGTTTATTTGTATTAACTAAAGTTGGAAATCATTCTATTTACACTTTTATTTTTCAGGTGAACTTCAGCCCCCCTTAATTACAAATCCTGGCTCCGCCCTTAAGTGTCCAGTGCGTTTAACAAGGTTTGAAAATGCGAAAGATGTTCAACATGTTCAACACCACGCCCATGGTGGTGTAGTCATCAAGAGAAACAATTGATGAATGCTTTGCGTATGTTTAAATTACATGTTTACTTATAAGCTTTATATGGTAAGTTTCATATCTTTAACTAACTAAGTTGGGTTTTTAGTAAGTTGTATGAGCTGTTAGTGTCGAAATATAAAAAATCCAACTTACATTGAATAATATTTTGTGTTTTATGTCTTTGATGGTTATTTTGAGCAGGTATTTGGTGACAAGTCTTTACTGGTTACTTTGAAGATCAAGAGCTGAGTCTCATGCGTCCTATGTAAATATTTCAGTTATATTGGCCGGTTATTTTATTAGTGTACCAAAGTCAAGTTGTTCAGAGTTAGCATGAAGGCACACGATATGGTCACATCACATATATGAGTTGCATATGTTGAACAAAAAAAGGACCAAGTTAAACCGTGTACCAAATATAGATTACTAGTAAATTGAAAATAATTTAATGTGGCAATTAAAATCTTTGCATTTTCTTTTCTGTCTTATTAAGCGAAGCGGTTCACTAAAAATTGGAAAAGTTTGTATGTTTTACATTGCATTATGCAACATTAACAATTAATCTAGCTAGTTTATGATTTTGGTTTTGAAAAGGGTTGGGTTATTTGAACCCCCCTCCTATTTTTAGATTGACCCTTCCTATTATTTTGAATTTTTTTATTTTATAATTTTATTTATATCAAATATAAAGCGCGAAAATCGGGCATTAAATATAAAGTTTAATAAATTGACAGCTTGGCGTAATACGAACAAAAGCCATAAAAAGCTATGTTATCTTGAAAAAGTGGGGCAACGAAAGGAATATTACATGATGTAACGTCGCGGTGAGTTCGATATTACAACCCTTTGAAAATGTGTGGTTTCTGAAGTCAACCTTTTCTCACCTTTGTTTCTGGCTCGTGTATTCACTTCCTCACATATATGTTACTTTCATTCTCATATCGTATCTTCAACCATCACTTCTTGGACCCACACATTTTAAACCACAGCCAAATAACATATTATAAATATACACTACCATTGTTTATTTTTACTCATCCACATAGCAAAATTTTGTTTTAGCTCTTCAACCATCACCTTTCTTGATAACAAAACCTCCTCGTAATGTGTCCTCACTCATTTATTCTTTTTCTTGATCATTATCTTGACAAAATAAAACTAAACCTTTCATCAAACATGGACCCAATAGTTGAAAAGTTTTCTTGTTTGATTTGTGAGCAATCTTCGTTTCATGAAAGCGTGACGTGTTGACCATAATAATAGGGTTCACCCAAAATTGAAGTATGAGTGTCCACGGGGAGGAGGAAGAAGGGTGATTAGCGGGTGCTGGCGTTTTCAATAAGTCCAATGATTGTATTAAGATACCATTGTTTAGCGCATAATTTAATGTTTAATATACCACGAGTCTCTCCCGACTAACGACCTTTCTATAATGAAAGAAAAAAAAGCAATAAAGCGTGAAATGTCTCCTTTCTAAGTGGTCACTAAAAAATATATCTAAAATTTGGAGGTAGCCACTTTCTACCTTAAATGGTTTTTATACTTCTTTCTTTATCCTTGAAATTATTATTGACTTTGATTTTTTCTCCCGTATCTTCTGTCGTGTGTTAGTTGTTTGATGCTTTACTCTTGACAAATATGAAGTGTGCATTAACTTTTGTATACATTTTGTTCATGTTTTTTATTTTGGTTTTGTGTTCAATTATTAAAACTATATGAGACTAAAGAGTTCAAGTTATATATAGGGGGGTAAGCATGGGTCGGTTTGAGGCGGTTTATTGGTGAAATCAAACCCGAACTAAAAGTTCGGTATTATATTTTAAAACCAAACCTCAACAAAAATTCGGTTTGGTTTTTCGGTTATTGGAGTTTAAAATCACTTTACATAACGGTTAACACATGAATTAATACAAAGTTATTTAAAAAGATAAAGATTTGTCAATGAGGTAAATATGATCATGAGTCATCTCATGGTTATTTGAGGCCTAAAGCGAAAATATGAAATGAGACATTTCGAAAATATTTTTGTTGTTAATTTAAAATTTAAGAGACTTGTCAATAACTAGTCAAAATTTGCGATGATTGTTTTATGTTAGACATAATATTTTATCTAAGTTTTTTTTTTTTTTTAATTCGGATATCAAAATTTGAGATAACACTTTTTATATCACGAATATCGGATATTTGTAATTGTTGGAAAACTTTTATATATGTTCCTAAAATGTCATTTCATAAAACCCAACTTTTTAATAAATTATGATCAAGTTTTCGGATATCCGAATACGGATATTTTTTGAACACCCACAACCTAAATCAAGAAATCCTAGAAAGTTTCGGCTTTATTGCTGCTGTTGGGATTTAATACTCATAACAATTATATAAAATCAAATAACATCATCAAAGCATGCAGCGGAAGTAAATAGGAATAATATATGTAAATAATTAACCGAACAAGAAAGTGCGTACCTTTTAGCAATTCAAGAATCAAACGATGATTGAACAAGAACAAAACCCAAAACCCTAATTTTAGGGTTTATATATTCGACCTACACAAAAGTCGACCACCAAGATTACAAGCTCAAGCGTGCTTGTCCTTCGTTCTTGTACACACGTACTATTAGCGATTTGATGTGAAAAGCTAGTTTCTTGAATCACAAATAAAACCAAACACTTGTTTCTTTGAGTTAAGCATAATCGAACACCCTTGTGGTGAGGGTATACGACCGGCCACACAAAGAGGGAAAGAGGAGAAGAGAAATTAGGTATATTGGTGATCCAAGGTCAGGAGAATAATGAATACAAGGGATTGTATTTATAGTTTCTCAAAACTTGGTGACCAAGAAATCCCACCTCCTTGGGTTTGATAGCCCACGACCGGCCACACCCTCCCAAGGGGTTTCTAGATCCTTCTTGTCCACTAATTTCATTCTTAGTCCTTATAGTTTACATTTAACGACCGTTAGTCAAACCTCGTTAAATATTAACTATCGTTATGTTTTATTTCGTGACTAATAATTAATAATAACATTTTATATATTAATTATTAACATCAACTCTCATACGTAATGTGTGCAATCCAAGTCTCGAGTTCGAATCCGGACATACATATATTTAAATATCCATAAAACCTTTCGGCCCCACTGGATATTACTAAATATAGTAATGACATTGGTTAGTCTAGCTTTCACGCCAACGTCCCGGATCAAATCGAGTATGGTTTCTGGAATAAACCATTTAATGATTCATCATTTTACTTATCCTTTTGTTACTAATACTACATTAACTATGAATATGGATCAAGTCATTTCATAAGTTAATATTACATTTCTCGTTGTATATGATTGAACAAGATTACCAAATCTTACGAGCGTATTCGAGATAGATCTTGGGTATGGCCATACAAACATCTTGCCAACCCTACGAGGGGCCCAAATATAGTATTATGCTTTGAAACAAATTCAAATGAACAAATTCTCTTGACTACAACCATAACTCATGAACTTTGCAACACTTCCGAAAATAGCCCTTATAACTACCAGTTACGGATAGCGTTAGACTATCTTACACAAATGCACTACATTCATATCAGTTATCTGGTATCTCAAGTCTAAGGATAAACACTTCATGATATACTTAATGACAGAGATCTATAAAGTATCATCATGTAAAGTTGGGATAAGTCCTATATTCAATTCATTGAATATCATGTGAATCTGGTATGTCCCACGCAACAATATACTTTAAAAGTATATTCTACCAAAACTCATATTTGTCTTAATTCAATGACATTCCCACATCATTGATTGACAACGGACTATTTAGAATAACATAAGTTATTCATGGATTAAACATGCAAATATAGGATATAATATTAAGAACATGAAAAATAAACATAAACAACTATTTTATTTCATTAAATTAATATTTGTTCATAACATCCTTTATCCAAATACTAATCACGGATCCGCATGAAACTACTAGCTAAACGAAGTCCTATCCCATCGGCATGGTCGAAGAAGCTTTTCCTTTGGCAAAGGCTTCGTAAAGGGATCATTAGATTATCATCTCGTATGAACTTTGAGTAGATTGATTTCACCTATGTCAACTTGTTCTCGAACATAGTGATATCGACGAGGAAAATGTCTCGCGCCCTTCATGACTCCGGGCTCATTGGCAAATGTTATTGCAACGAGTTGTCACAATACACATTTAAAGGTAATTCGATTGAGGGAATTACTCCGAGTCCCCAAATGAATTTCCTAATCCAAACGACTTCCATCGCGACCTTCAAGCAACTATGTACTAAACACGTAATAGACATCATAACAGTTGTTTGCTTCTTGCTCTTCCAATCAAATGCTCCTCCATTAATGACAAAGACATAACGATACGAGACTTCGTATCATCTTTATCGGTTTGGAATGACGCATCGCAAAACTCGTAACATCAAGTTACGCATTTGATTTCCTCCATACACTAGAAACATTTCTTTAGTAGCCCTTAGATACTTAAGAATGTTCTTAACAACTGCCGATGTTTCACACCGGTTACGTTGATACCGATGGTGATATTCTCGCAAACGCCACATCGGGCCTTGTACATCTTACAACATACATGATAGATCCCATGTACCAAGCATAAGGAACTTTCTTCATGTAAGCCACCTCTTTGGTGTTGACGCGCATAGTTTATTACTTAAGCCATGTTCAACTTGCATTGGCAAATATCCCTTCTTGGAATTTTGCATACCGAATCTCTTAAATATTTTATCAATGTAAGCACTTTGGCTTAGTCGATTAACCGCCTTGATCTATCTCGGTAGATCTTGATTCCCAGAATAAATTTGCTTCCCTAAGTCCTTCATAGAAAAGCACTCTCCAAGATAAGACTTTACATCTTGCATACTTGGAATGTCTTTTCCCATGATCAATATGTCATCGACATATAAGACAAGGAAAATAACATTACTCCCACTAGCTTTGTGATACACATGGCTCATCAAGATTTTGAGTGAAACCAAATTTCTTGATTTCTTCATCAAACTTCTTGTTCCATTGCCTTGATGCTTGCTTCAACCCATAAATGGATCTTTGAAGTTTGCATACACGCCGGATACTTTGGATTCACAAACCTTCAGTGCGCCATATAGATGTCCTCATCTAGGCGACCGCTTTAGAAGGCGGTTTGACATCCATTTGTCATATCTCATAGTCATAGTACGCAACTATGGCTATAAGAATCTAATAGCTCTAATGTACGCTACGGGAGAAAATGTCTCCTCGTAGTCTACCCCATAGGTTTGAGTATACCTTGGGCTACAAGGCGAGCTTTATAGGTGTGTGCATTGCCATCCATGTCGGTCTTTATCTTAAAGAGCCACTTACTTCCAACTACCTTAGCATTTGGAGGTAAGTCAACCTCTATCCAAACTTCGTTATCTTCATGGATTGCATTTCCCCATTCATAGCAACTCGCCATTTTTCCTTTTCGGGACTCATCATGGCAACTTTATAGTTAGCGGAGTTCACCAAGATCCCCTAACATATTTTCCTCGCCTTCACGTTGAGACATAGACGCTCAGTGCACGCGTAGCCCTTGCGGATCTACGAATGGGAACCACTTCAACTTGGTGGAACGCCCGGACTTTACGGTTCTACTTAAGGTTGGCGGTGTTTTCGAAGGTGTTGTATCTTCTTGATCATCTTCCGGATCATAAACTCTCCCATGAATTCATGAGATATGAGATCCCTTTAAGGAAGTCTCCATACCTAGCAACAATTACTTTGTTTTCGGTGGAAAGTAAAAGTAGTAACCCATAGTTTCCTTTGGGTATCCTACGAACACACTTAATGAGATCTTTGTTGCGACTTATCGCCAGAGTCACGTTTAACAAATGCCTCACAACCCGGACCTTTAAGTAAGACAAGTTGGGAGCTTTCCCAAACCACACTTCATAAGGAGTCTTATCAACCTTCTTAGTTGGAACCATATTCAATATGCGAACAAATAGTTTCCAAAGCATAATCCCAAAAGGATAAGGGAAGAGTTGTAAGATTAAACATTGATCGTACCATGTCTAGCGATTGTACGATTTCTTCTCTCGATACACCATTTTGTTGTGGAGTATATGGAGATGTGAGTTCTTGGACAATACCACACTCGACTAGATAATCTTTAAACTCTTGGCTTAAATATTCACCACCTCTATCGGATCGAAGAGCTTTAATCTTCTTTCCTAGATGCGCTCTACTTCACTCTTAAAACCTTAAATGTTTCAAAGACTTCATGTTTATGTTTAAGTAAATAAATATAACCATAACGATCGAAATCATCAAGTAAAGGTTAAGTAGCTAGCACCCTTTCTTGACACATGTCTTAGTGGTCCACATACGTCAAGATGTATCACACCAAGAAGATCGAAGCCCTTTCTAAACTATTTGTAAAGGTTTCTTGGTCATCTTCCCGGATATGCAAGATTCGCATTTATCAAATGATTCATCATTGATGTCTTACAAAAGCCCTTCGTGTTGCAATTTGTTGCATGCGTTTCTTGCCTATATGAGCAAGTCTACAATGTCAAAGAAATGAAGAATCCAAATCACCTTTGATTCTTTTATTATTGATGCTAAAGACAAAATTATTTTATCAATCACATTATCATGCAAATCAATTTCAAACACACCATTCTTGGAATAACATTAAAGTAAAAACACCATTTAAAGAAATCGAAATTCCATAATCAAGTAAATGTATGCACGAAACCAATATCTTTTAACAAGGAAAGCGAAGCGACACCCTAACAATGGAAGGTGCGTAATGACAATCGTTTAATGATAGTACTAAACCGAAGGTAAACTAAATCAAACGTGTTATATAGCTTCAACGACGCATGTGATCCATTACCCACGCGTGCGGTATTGTCGTCCATAGGCAAGCTTCCTTGCTCCTCTAAGTCCCTCGCAGTGTATTACATATGTGAATACCACATCCAGATCATATACCCGAGAATTTATTTTATGAGGAAAAGCAAATAATTCTATCATCAAAGAGTACACAAGCATCGCCACAAGTGCCACTATTTTTATACCTCTTATTGCGCAACTCATCAAGGTATAGTGGACAATTCCTCTTCCAAAGGTCCAACCTCGGTGCGGTGATGACAAGCCTCGATCCTCTTCGATTCTCATGCTTTTGGGAGGGTATTTCTTGTGTTCTTGTTGATAAGCCATAACTTGTTTTCCTTATCAACTTTACCCTTACATTTCCCTTTCTTGTTCGCTAGCGCTTATTAGGCTTAGAAATCCTACCCTTCGGATGGTCGAACCGCAGTGTAGGGGCCTTGGGCAAACCTTTCTCGTAATCAATGAGCATTGCATGTACCACCGACTGTCTTCCCGTGCAATGCATATTGTAATCACGCACGAAACCATCAAATTCCTTGTTTAGGGATCATTGATCAGCCAATTTGTATGTCATTAGGGTAGACATAGTTAAGACGCCCGGTGGTCCATGTAACTCATCATTTCCAGCGGTGGCGCCATGTGTTTCCCTTCTCCTTGCTTGCAACTATGAAGAGCATCTATCAAATCATACTGACTCTGATCACGGGCTTTTCAAACAACCTTTGCAATTCTTCAAGCATGAGATTGGGAAGTAATTTTCAAACTGTTTTGCAAGTTTGATTCATACTCCGAGCATAATCGAGCTACCTCATTATACTTGTCATACTCAGATTGCCATGCACTCGTGCTTGCAAAGGTAGCATCATCTGCAGTTCGGAGGACAAGGCGTAGTCAAATAATTGAGTCTTTTGGCAACCTCAAGACAATTTCGAGTTGCCGATACCAATCATTGAAATTCGCTACCAATAATTCTCTCGATCAAACATAGATTTGAAGCGACGAGGCTAGTCGCGATGAGATTCACTTGAGCCATTTCTACGTAAATAAAAGTTCAAAAGTTAGTACTTTCGATAAGTAAACATTCAAGAAAATAAAATACCCTTTGGTCAATATTCATATTAACCATAGTATTTTCCTTGAATTTTGGATCCTCATTATCATAGTTCCACCACATCGGTTGATCCGCTAGTGGTGAAAATATAGAATAGGTAATCGTTGAAAACGATAATTGACAAACAAGTTTTCAATTCCAAAAGTTATGGGATTTACAATTTTGCCAAAACAATTAATGCAAAACGTAAGCATGTTTCATCCCATCTTATGCCTTAAGTCATAGGTCTCACTAACTAACTTAATTAAGTTGTCTAATTTAGAAACTGCAAATCATAAAGTTGAGGTCTCACACAACAAAATAATTCACCTCGTTATTGTAATCTAGATCAAGGTCTCACATAACTAAATTACAACTTCAAGTGTTTCATATCATTAGATGGCATAAACTTAAATTTAAAGGGTACAATTTTTGACGTGTAATCAAAACTTATGTATAAAGAAGCATGCATACAACTTTATAACATAATATTTTCGAAAAAACTTACATGAGATTTTAATTGCTAAGATTGAATTCTACAAAGTTTTAATCGATGCGTTGAGAAACTTACAACTTTGCACTAAGATGTTTCATACATAGAATGGTTATACTAGGTAGCTCCAATCGAACTCACAGGCGTGAGGACCGTAATCGATGAAGCATAACCTTAGACATCCATTCGGTCACGACTATGCGCACTTCTTAATTAACCCTTTATAGTTTGTTCTAGTTGGTGACCCGTTCTAACCATTTAGTACAGTCGCATCAATCGATTAAAAGTTCAAGAATAATTTTAGATAACAAATCGGTTTCGCCATTATTTAGTCCATTTAATTTTCTATTCATAAAAACCCTTTTGCTTACTAACATGTCAAACAATATATAAACAAAAACATTTTAATAAAATTAAACACACTCAAATAATATAAACATATAACTAAACAATTTTAACATATGTAAAACAATTAGCCACATGCATAATTATTTCAATAAACTCTAATAAACAATTCTAGGCGTAAATAAATGCATACATTAACTAGGGCTTTCAACTACAAGGTGAAGAGCCACATACATCGACAAGTCGATTCAAGTAAGCCAAAGTTAATAATATACCAATTAGCACATAACGAATTTTTATTAGTTATAATTGAGGTCTTCCTCAATTCAATAATTATAAAATAAATAGAACATGTGTGTATCACTTAACAATTAATCAATAAACAATAAACAATACTCCATGGCAAAACATGCATGTTCCACCATGGATTCCGCATAACAATTATCACCCAAGATACGCATATTACATGGCACATAACAATTATTCATTAATTAACCACATAAAATTAGCATGCAATCCGAGGGTTTCTACAAGTTTTACAAAATTAAAACCTAATTAAATAAAATAAGGGTAATCGACCTATCATTAAAAATTAGGGTTTCAATTCAAACCCAGAAACCATAAAAGCATGCATATAATCATAAAGATTCAATTTTATGTGTTTCGTAATTAATTACATCATATTAACGGCTCGTGATGCCACCGTTGGGATTTAATACTCATAACAATTATATAAAATCAAATAACATCATCAAAGCATGCGTGAGTAAATAGGAATAATATATGTAAATAATTAACCGAACAAGAAAGTCGCGTACCTTTTAGCAATTCAAGAATCAAATGATGATTGAACAAGAACTAAAACCCAAAACCCTAATTTTAGGGTTTATATATTCGACCTACACAAAAGTCGACCACCAAGATTACAAGCTCAGCGTGCTTGTCCTTCGTTCTTGTATACGCGTCTATTAGCGATTTGATGTGAAAAGCTAGTTTCTTGAATCACAAATAAAACCAAACACTTGTTTCTTTGAGTTAAGCATAATCGAACACCCTTGGTGGTGAGGGTATACGACCGCCACACAAAGAGGGAAGAGGAGAAGAGAAATTAGGTATATTGGTGATCCAAGGTCGGAGAATAATGAATCTGAGGATTGTCAGATTATAGTTTCAAAACTTGGTGACCAAGAAATCCCACCTCCTTGGGTTTGATAGCCCACGACCGGCCACACCCTCCCAAGGGGTTTCTAGATCCTTCTTGTCCACTAATTTCATTCTTAGTCCTTATAGTTTACATTTAACGACCGTTAGTCAAACCTCGTTAAATATTAACTATCGTTATGTTTTATTTCGTGACTAATAATTAATAATAACATTTTATATATTAATTATTAACATCAACTCTCATACGTAATGTGTGCAATCCCGAAGTCTCGAGTTCGAATCCAGACATACATATATTTAAATATCCATAAAACCTTTCAGCTGCCCTAGTTATATACTCGAAAGTATCAAAATATATAAAGAACCGACCTTATTTTGAGTTTACTATATACTTTTTATGCACTAAATATACTAGGAAAAAAAATAGGTTTAGTAATGCATTCGTAAGTTTTTGTGATGGTTTATTTGTATTAACTAAAGTTGGAAATCATTCTATTTACACTTTTATTTTTCAGGTGAACTTCAGCCCCCCTTAATTACAAATCCTGGCTCCGCCCTTGAGTGTCCAGTGCGTTTGACAAGGTTTGAAAATGCGAAAGATGTTCAACACCACTCCCATGGTGGTGTAGTCATCAAGAGAAACAATTGATGAATGCTTTGCGTATGTTTAAATTACATGTTTACTTATAAGCTTTATATGGTAAGTTTCATATCTTTAACTAACTAAGCTGGGTTTTTAGTAAGTTGTATGATCTGTTAGTGTCGAAATATAAAAAATCCAACTTACATTGAATAATATTTTGTGTTTTATGTCTTTGATGGTTACTTTGAGCAGGTATTTGGTGACAAGTCTTTACTGGTTACTTTGAAGATCAAGAGCTGAGTCTCATGCGTCCTATGTAAATATTAGTCTTATTTCTACGGTGTGATTAGGGTGTTGATCATGATCCTTAGATCATTGATGTTCTTAAATAAAGTTGTTCGATTGATGTTTTTAGTGTTAGTGACTGTTTTATTTTTAAGTATTTGGAAATGTATATGGGCCATCTCTTGATTCCAATTCTAATTTTGTTGTCAAATTAGGTTTAGGGTTTATCTGCCTTGGTTGAGTTAGCACTAAATAGTTTATAATGAATCAGTTGTCAAAAAGTTGGGCAAAGGTAAAATCTTAATACAAATATAGCTTATTTAATAACCCAAGATACTTTTTTTTTTTTTTTTTGTAATCACAAATAACCCAATTATGTACTTTTTATATCTTTTCTGTGTTGTTTGTAATATTTTTAATTTTTAATACAATTTTGATTCTTAATTATGTCCCATTCTTTTAAAGTGAAAAATGAGATGTTAGTAACTTAGTATGATTTAGATTCCCCTAGGTTGTAAAATGATGGGCTCTTTGTGAAAATTAAACTAATTTGTATGCTGAATATGAAGGTAATGACAGATTAAGGTCTTTGTTTAATAAGCCAAAAACTCTAATTAGTAAGGTATATTTTCTTACTACTAAAAGAGTTATTCCTTTTGTGTCTAATTTATTATCCCCTTCAAATATGTACAGTACTATTTTTGGCGCCAATTTACATCATAAAATAATAATACTCCGTACTAAGAGATTGCATCTTTACACCTCCTCATACTCAATAGCGACATACTCTTTTCCTGTTTAACTTTTAATCGTCACCTATCAGCTTAAGCTTAGAGCATGTGCAATGTTAACGCCTCAACGGCGTTGAAGACCAAATTAACGGCGTTAAGCCGTTATTCCCATTGGACCTCCGGCGTTATAACGGCGTTAGTCCCTGCTCGTTAGTGGCATAACGCCCGTTATTTTTTATTTATTTTATTTATTTATTTATTTTTTTCTTTTTTCATTTATGCCTTTAAATGATTGGTTGTTTTTGTAAATTGTTGGGAATGTTATTGATGTTATTGGGATGTTATTGTTGTGGGTGTTTTTTGGGGATGTTAATGTTAAATGTTAAAGCTGATGTGGCGCTGACGTGAACGGTGTTATTGATGTTATGGTGTTATGATTGGGAATGCTCTTATAAGATAATGGGTCAATTTCATATCTCTTCCTTATTTTTAGTTAAATTTTTTATATATATCTAAATATGCATTAAAAATATTATACATTATATATTTAATATTTACATCAGTGTTGCAAAACAAGGCCTACAAGGCCGATTAATCGCCGATTAGGTCTTTGTAAGGCCACCAACCTTTCCGATTATGTAAATCGGTCAACCGTGGTCAATGGTTGTCAATAACAGTTAATGGTGGTCAAACTTGTCAAAACCTTCATATCTTGCTTCTAAAATACTTAAAAGTACCCATAAAATTGTTTGAATAACTTATTGTCATTGTTTATATCTATTACAAGATGTTTCTCAAGAAAAATATTCTTGAAAATACATAAATTTGTCGAAAATACCTAAAACTTGTCGAAAATACCTAAAATTTGCGAAAATACTAAAAATTGTCGGAATGCTAATCGATTAATCACCGATTAATCCCGCCAAACCGAATTCTATTCTGAGGAGGTCGACCGCCCACCTCTGATTCGCGATTTTTGCAACATTGATTTACATATTAAGTATATATAAAATTAATCATAAAAGTATGATGATATATGAAATTAATCCTAAAATAAAAATCATAAAGATTAGAGAAATTATGTGTGTTTATAAGGAGCGTCCCTATGTTTTCTTGGCAAAGGAAAAAAAGAAAATAAAAGAAAGTAAACTTGGTACAAGGATTGTCCTTGTGGTTTCACATCATAAATGGACGGATTTACCCCTCTTGTGAGGCGCATGTGACCCAAGTTAACAATAGAAACAAACGCTCGTCCGGTCAAAGGACAGGTGAATGCAAAATGGACAACCACAAAGATGATACGTGCGCTTTTGAAGAGTTAATGACGAAACGTGTAATTTTGGCCTAACCATAAGGACGATTCATGTATATTACTCTTATAAGAATTGATAAAAACCAAGAAATAAAATTAGAAACAATTTATTAGTTCCATTTAACACGAGTAATCTACCAACGGAAGAAACTACGTTTAATTTATTGATGTTACAACTTAGCAATTCAAAAAATATTTGAAGTTACAACTAAGAATAACCTCGCTACGTCTTAAAAATGACTTCGTCTTGACATCTAGCTAGGGCTGCTCATCGGGTGAAAACCGGACCAGACCGAGAAAAACCAGACCGGACCGAGAAAAAACGGACCGCACCGAGACCGAATCCGGCAAAAACCCTAAACCAAGACCGAGACCGAATGTGGTCGGTTCGGTCCGGTCCGGTCTCGGTCGGTCCGGTCCAACAAAGCTAAATTTTCGGTTTGTGGTTCGGACCGGACCGGACCGAGACCGAATTTGCCAAAAATGATAGACCGAGACCGGCGGTTTCGGTCTGGTCCGTTTCAATTTCGGTTTGGTCTGGTCGGTTTTGTCGGTCGATCCGGTCCATCTGGTCTGTTTGCTTACCCCTACATCTAGCAACACACATCCATTTCAAGAAAATTATGAAATAATTAAAGGTGTACAGAAAAGTTAAATCAACACTCATACTTTGCAAATGTACAACAAATAACAAAGGACTTTGATACAAATATGTAGGCAAAAAATGATCTCATAATTTTGAAAGTTTCTACTTTTGGTCTCTCTAGCAACTTTTAAGAAAGACAGATATGGAAAATAATTATGGTAACATTGATAGAAAACTGCACAAATGGTCCACTTTAATCCTTTCTCGCACTCTCGCATGACGTTTATGTGGTACCCTTCACGTTTAATATTAATTTGACGATAGTTATTTTTATTTTTTTTCTTTTTTCTTTTTGTAAAAATTTTAAATTCATTCATATTCAACAAAGTTGAAGAAAATTATCCAACTAATGAAATAGGATAAGTAACTTTGAGAGATTATCCAACTAACTAACCAGCAATATCAACTAAAGTACAAATATAACTACTTTTTTAATTAACTTAAACAATATAAGCTGACCACTTTTTGAAATATGAGACTTTAAAAGCCTGTTTGATTTGTAGTAGGGTTTAAGATATGGATTTAGATTTGTATTTGGATTTGATTTAGAAAAGAGAAAATATATTATAAAATATATAAATATTTGATAAATTGTTTAAACTAAAATTTATTATTAAAAACAATAAAAAAAAAATATGTGGTTGAGTTGTAAAGTGGCCCACCTATATGAAAAAGTACATATGAAATAATGGACATTGTTATTGTATGTCTGTATCCGATGTTATTGCCCAGGTTTCTTGTATGACAAATATTGAGACATCAACCTTAGTCCTTGAGCTGACTTCTATCTTCCAAACAACAAATTTTGACTTTGAGTCCTAAACAGATTAGGGCTGAGCACAAAACCGAGCGAACCGAACTAAACCGGAAAATCGAGCCGAACTGAACCGACCATTATTGGTTCAGTTTCGGTTCTATGTATTACCGGTTATCAGTTTTCGGGTCGGGTCGTTCGACCCAAAACCGACCAAACACAAAATCGAACCGATTCGGTTTGATTTCGATTCATGTTTTTTGTGAAATCGGTTCTTGGATCGGGTTGGTTTTGTCGATTCGGGCCGGTTCCGGACCGGTCCTCAGCCCTAAACAGATCTTGACCAGGTAACCAAACACCTCCTAAATTGTCACACCCCTTGGTAGTCTTTTACTGCTTTAGGTAAAAGTGGTTCTTGTCGACCATTTACTCCTTTTTGCTTGTTCGACTGCTTATAAAATACGTACAATTAGCTTTTATTTTATTTTCATATGTGTGTTATGGTGACTAAATGTGCTCATACAAAAATTTAGCTAGAATTGTCTAATATACACAGTTAATAATAGGCACTAATGATTTATATTAAGTTAGATAATAATGTCTCATTCTTATGCCTACCTTAGTTGCTGTTGTTAATTTAATATCTAAATTTTACAAACAAAAATATACTAATAGAAAGTATCACAAAACAGCTACACCATGTTGATTACATGTATACTATTGCTAATATAATATACCTTATTGTTAATATTTATAAGTTATCTAATATGTTGGATAAAACATTAAAACCTTCAAGAAACATGAAGTCTAGCGCGAAATTGATTAAAGAGTTCACAAAAAAAGTTCACACCTCAAGATCATAAGATAATCGACAAAGGAAAGAAACAATATGTAAACAATACCCTCGAATCCACTTTATTTATAACGAATAAAGAATTACATCGAGCCAAGAAGAACAAATGAACTAGCTAGTATCCCCCTTCATCTCTATTAATAGCAATGACAAGGTATAGTTCCTATTGAATTAGGATTTCACAGTATTCTTGTTTACCTTACACACCAAGCAATCCTAGTTAAGTTATAACTCTAACTCTAAATCTATTTAACTAAGTACAATTAAATTAATAGACTAATTACACTTTGGCTTACTAAGAATTGCTACTACTGTATATCAATGTTGGTGAGGAAGGTGGTGTGCACACTGGTGCTAGTGTGGTGCAAGATGGGGATAATGGTTCGGCAGTGGCGTAGAAGATAGTGGTTCAAATGTGTTTTTTTATGATGGTACAATGATCCTCAAAAAAAATTAGAAATTAGTTACATTGGACAACGTAAAAAGATTGTTACATAATTTATTTAAATCATTTATAAATAATTTTTATTCGATATTAATTAATTTAAATCATTAATAATTAATTAAATCATTTTTATTCAATTTAAAAACATTTTTTGTTACTGTTGTCGAGGACACATTCTAACAAAAACTATTTAAGTATTTTCAATTAATTTAAATAATTTATAAATCATTTATAATTTATTTTAGTCATTTATAAGTCATTTATTTATTCAATGTAAAAACATTTTTTTTACTTTTGGCTAGGACGTGTATTCGCCAAAAGTATTTAAATAATTCTAAATTATTTTTTAATTAATTTAAATCAATATAAATCACTTAACTAAATTTATGCTTTGGTCAACACTTTTGGCGAGAACATGTCATCGTCAAAAGGTCTACAATAAAAATTGAGGACAATTAGCCAAAATAAAAAAATTAGGGGAATGTGAAAATGGGTCAACTTTTTGGTGAAAACATGTCAACGCAAAAGGGTATAATTGAATTTCAACACCCCTTTCTTCCCGGTCTGTGAGAATCTAAACACTCGAGACTTGTGTTGTAGATATTTTGAGGGTATACCAAGTAGCATGCGGAATCTACTACTTGATACTTTAGAAGATTAATATGGTTGATGTATGAGTGAATGAATGAAACAGTAAACAAGTTATAAACAATGTTATAACTAAAAGCTCCAATATTATTAATTATAATACGAGTGATCTCAACTATCACTAGGGTTTACAACCTTAAAACTTAACAAAAGATACGTATAGAACAACTAACTTATGATCTCCTTTTATAGCATAAGGAGTACTGTACAAGAAAACTATCAAACTATTTGTATAAGATATACACAATATCTATTCTATAAATACAAAACGCGTACACATCTTATAAGCAGTACAAGCTATATGTACTAGCAGTATTAAGTCAGTTAGTTCTGCTAGTGTAATCTTCAGCAGTCTTTGTCTGTAAGCTTGGCGGTACTAAGTCAGTTAGTATTGGTGCGTTTAATTCCCAACACGGTCAAAGCATGGCTTTTTGTCGTTTAGCAGCTTTTGGCTAGGACATTGTGTCTTCGCCAAAAGTTTGGTCCCCTATTCTCCTTTTTATTGTAGGTGATATGAGGAGAATAAAACGCTATAGACCTCCTAGAATTTTAAATTTATAGTATATTAGCAGTAGAATTATATATAAAGATGCATTTTTTATGGTTTCAAGTTGTATGAAAAAACTCTCAATCAAATAGTTGTAAGTTCAAGTCATGTTTAAAACATGTGAAATATATTTTTGGTTTATATATATTATGAGATAGTTAAGTGTTGTTCAAATAGTAATAACTAACTGACAATTATTTGGATACAAAAGGTTTTACTAAATATTTTTGCTATGTATGTTAGTTACACAAAATTAGGGTCTTTCGTTTTTATGGCTTATTGCATGCTAAAGCTATTAAGCCATTTTCAGTAAAAAGGAATTGATTTGCACATTTTAGAATTTGATTGAAACATTTCATTTGTGCATTAAATACTTGTACAGTATTAAATATCCTGCTTCAATTGCTTGTATTTCGAGTGTACAAATTATTAGCCTAAGTAAAACCATACGCGCAGCTCCTTTGGTTTGTCATTCTTTAGAATGCTTGCATTGCTTCCCGAATATTACACTTTGTAAAACTATAACAATCATCCTTTCTTCTTCTTCCAATACATAAAATGAATGAAAAAAAAATAAAACCTGCTCAACCAGGTCATTAAATCCTTAAAAATGCTCTGCATGAATGATTAGTGTGCATGTTAGAAGGCAAACTCAGACACTAGCGTGAGCTGATCGAGCTTGCATTTTCAGCTTGAACCAAGTCGTAAGAACTTTGTTCATTCCTTTGTCCATTTGTAACTAAACAATTTACCTTTATGCAAGGTATGTACCCCTTTATTAACTGAAAATTTACTTAGTGTTATAAAGCGTTCGAAATTCGGTCGTTTTAGTTTTTAACTAGAACCGTACGGAATTCAACTTTGGTGTTCGGTTTGTTTTATCCGATCAAGATTTGGTTCGGTTTGATTTTGGTTTTGCCTCTACGATTTTCTAAACGGACAAACCGGTCATCTATCCAATCAACCGGCCTAGAACCGAACTGTTGAACACCCCCTATTTGGAAGTCTAGTAAATAATATGATGTTATAAGTTTAATAACGTTTATAAGAAGTAATGATCAACCATCCTAATTAAGACTCTTACAATTATAGGAAGTTTTTCCATATATATAATTAGGGAGGTGATACTCACACCACATTTTTTGATTATTGCACCACAATCTGTGCATTGCAGTTTGTACAGTACAAACTATAATGCATAGATTGTGGTGTAATAATCAAAAAATGTGGTGTGAGTATCAATTCCATATAATTAGTCCATTGAAACAGCTGTTAAAATGAAAACTAAATTATTTGCTATTATGGATGGGATAAAGATCAAATAAAAAGACAAATATCCGTAAAAGATAAAAAATATTTTTTTTAGAAAAAAGTTTTCGAAAGATTCCACAAGACTGGGTATGATGGTGCATGAAAAAGTTGTGAAAAACTTTTTTCTAAAAGTGGATATTTTTTGAAAAAAATTATGAAAAATTACGTTCAAGCATTAAATCGTTTTTTTGCGATCAAAATTGGTTTTCGTACCCAACTCTTTTGACTTTTTTCATCAAAATAATATTGCGATCTAACTAAAACAAGTTGAAAATTTTGTGCATCAAAATTTTTGCACATCAAAATTCGTTTTAGTGCATTAAAAACGATCAAAACTTAAAATTATAAAAATGTTTTCACAAAGTTTTATGCACCAACATACCGATTTTGTGGATTTTTTAGAATTTTGGAGAATTTAAAAAAAAATCTTTTATTCTTTTACGGATATTTGTTTTTATTTTAACTTTACCCATTATGGATGTGATTCATTTTTATATATATATATATATATATATATATATATATATATATATATATATATATATATATATATATATATATATATATATATATATATATATATAGGCGATCGTGTGCGGATTTTTTAATTCATGCGGATGTGCGGATTGATCCGGACCACTATTTCAGATCGATCTGACTTTTGAAAAAGTCAAGATCCGAGCTATCTTCACAGTAGCAATTAACCATGTAAACGATTTTTTAATTTTTTCCTTTTCAATGATCCTTACTATTGTTATCTTCTTTCATTTTTTAATTTTTTGATTTTTACGAGCAATTTTGTTTTTGATTATGAGTTACCGTGATATTAACGATATTATGAGTCCCATGTGATATTAACATTTTACTTAATATCACCGCTTTTTATTACGATATTAAGAAAACGACGGTGATATTAAAAATTAACTTTGATATTAAGAAAACATGTAAAAAGAATCGTGATATTAACAATTTTACTTAAAAAGTTACTTTGATATTGAAAAAACTTAATATCATCGCTAGTTTATAAATTATCGCTTAGCTTAGTGAAACCATCGCTAGCCTTAGTAAACCATCACAATTTTTGGTTAAGAGCTGATATTAAGAAAGTTCGATTATTACGGTGATATTAACAAAATTCATAATATCATCAGACTTTTAACCATGAAATGATTTTTTTCGAATTTTTTCAATGATTCTTAATAAATTGTTGTCCTCTTTCTTTTTTTAATTTTTTGATTTTTTTGAATTCTTGTGATATTATCCGCACCATCCCTACTTAAAATGTAATCCGCACCCGATCCCTTCCTATATATATATATATATATATATATATATATATATATATATATATATATATATATATATATATATATATATATATATATCAAAATAAAAAAATGACCCTATACATCGATCTAAGATTGTAGATGAGTCACGAGGTTTTACAAGATTCAAGCTGGTACGTACTTTCAATAATCAAAGTTCGACAAGGTATGAAAGCATCTGTGTTGGTCCCATATATATGTTGCCGCATGCCGAATGAGAAAAACACTTATTAAGTCCAATGTACTATAAGTCTAAGCCTCACCATATATGATAGATGGCTTTTAAAAAAAAAACAAAACAAAACAAAAAACCGTGTGATAGGAGTGTACTAGTATACTAAGGTCATCTAAAATCTTGGAACAACTTTTTATAAACTTGAAAAAGTTTATACATGGTGCAAAAAAGTTTATAAAATCATAAGCTTGAAAATTGATGATTTGATAAATTTATTAACGTTAAACTCCGCCATTGTAGATGCTCTGAGCTTTCATCCTTTGATTAGGTTTCTCGTAGATTAAGGAAGTCACCTTTAAACTGGATCGGTTAGTTTGACGATCCACATAAAGCTCTTTGTAATCAACCATGTACTGTCGGCCCCAGTGTCTTTTGTTGGTCTGTTTTAATATATCCATTCTGATGTTTCAAAAAGAAACTAATGACTCTGAAGGTTTTATTTTGTAAGATTTAAGGTTTGCTTTTGCAGGTGTTGTGTGAGTTGGTTCTCTCTTCATAAACTATAATGGATTGGTCGTTTATATATGTTGCCTGAAATGCTCAATGTAATAGCGCATAAACATATCGTTTTCTTTGAAGACTATCACTCTTTCGCTAGGGTTTGCAAGTCTTGGCATACAGCGGCCCTACAAGCTGCCAAAACCAATGGACTTCCTTCACACTTCCTTCACCTCTCAGAGGAGACCACCCGTACAATGCGACTCCCTACGGCTGCACTAACTTCCAAAGGCAACGGACCTCCTTCTCGGTTACCATCACTACTGCTTTCACACCGTAACAAAAAGGATAAGCAGTTTCGTGAATTGTTCCTCCTCTCAAACCATAGCATTCGCAAGATACGACTCCCGAAAGCATACGGTAAGTTATATATGTCGTCATGTGGGTGGCTCTTAAGTCTTAACTGTGGGTGTTAATCGTGTTGCACAACTCATCAATCCATTATCGCGTGCAATCATGATACGTCCGTGGTTGATGAGGGACGGCTATTCCGGCATGGCGTGTTGGATAACTATCGTAGTTTATTTATTATGTTTTATTAGGATAAGTGTTGAAGTCATTGTTTAGGATATATCTTGAGTCATGTTAGGATAAGTCTTATGTTTGTGTGAGTTATCTCATAAATTAGTATTTAAGGTGTCATAATGTTATGAATCAATCAATCAAGTTTAAGATCAATAAATCTTTAGTTCTTCTCTCTATTTTCTTAAGGAGCTCGCACACGCTAAAAGTGGTGCCTTATCCCGATACAACCCCTAACCGGGTCGTATCAATTGGTGCTTTCATTGAGAGATCTCGTTCAGAGGGCTTACGATTAGGGTTCCAATCCAAAAAAAAAAAAAAAAAAAAAAAAAAAAAAATCATCGGTACTATTCACAGGGTACTGTTCATCCGTTAATGTTCATCACGGCTACTATTCATCAATTTTTTTTGGAGTTATTAATCGCCGAGTATTATTCATGGCATCGCGCAGCGTGATCGGGACGCTGAATACGCACTCTCTAAGCTCTTGCAAATGAGTACGGTGACCGAATACGAGAGTGACTTTGTGGTACTTGCAAATCGAGTAACGAGGATCTCTCAATCTTTACTTACATCGTTTTATATCTCCGGACTTAAACTGACGTTACAAATAGAACTGTTGAGGGAAAGGCCTACAACTTTCGGAGAAGCTTTTTCAATAGCCCATATAGCCGAGGCTCGTTTTGAGGCAATTGAAGAGAAGGAGAAAGAGCATATAATTGAAAAGAAATCAAATACCATTCCTTCATTACAAAGTGAATTTGCTTCACCTGAGATTAAAAGGTCGTTAGATGCTGATGAATATATTGGTGTTGATGAGGTTAGAAGCGCGATAAACAGTGTTTTTGATATTGGTAAGAGTTTGGTTGTTATTCTAAAATGGTTACAGACCAGCACATCATGGAAATTGCTATCATTGGTAACTTTTGAAAACATGGATGCTGCCATGGGAATGAAGGCTAAAATTCAAAGAAGAACATGGGATCCTGGAATTAAGATCTATTTTAGACAACACCTTGAGGGCAAGGTGATTTTGAAGGAGTGGGGAGTGATACGTCCGTGGTTGATGAGGGACGGCTATTCCGGCATGGCGTGTTGGATAACTATCGTAGTTTATTTATTATGTTTTATTAGGATAAGTGTTGAAGTCATTGTTTAGGATATATCTTGAGTCATGTTAGGATAAGTCTTATGTTTGTGTGAGTTATCTCATAAATTAGTATTTAAGGTGTCATAATGTTATGAATCAATCAATCAAGTTTAAGATCAATAAATCTTTAGTTCTTCTCTCTATTTTCTTAAGGAGCTCGCACACGCTAAAAGTGGTGCCTTATCCCGATACAACCCCTAACCGGGTCGTATCAAATCATCAATCTTCCAAAGCTCGACACATTTCCACAGTTCTTGGAGACTTCTGTATGGCAGATAGGCATCAAGAAGCTAGTTTTCCTAGCTCCATTGTCTTTGGTTGTGGTATTATGGGTCGTTCACGGAAACTAGGGTTTTGTCGTATTGGGGACAACAAGTGGACAGCTGTTCAAGAGGGTTGGAGCAGGCCAATAATGGATATCACTTACTACAATGAGCGACTATATTGTTTTGCTTGTGACCATCATGTACGATCATGTGATGTTAATGGGGAAGATCCAACAAAAACAGTTTTTGTTTCACGTATGCCGGAAGATGTTTATAACGAATTCTTGTACGGAGCATATATTTTAGGATTGGATGATAACGAGAGGAAGAGGTTATTGGTGGTTATTAAAGAAGGCATGTATGATGACATTGAAGATAAGTCCCTATTCGAGACTTACAAGACAAAAAGATTTCAAATTTTTGAATATGATTTGCAAAAAGGTAAATGGTCTAAAGTGAATGATCTGGGTAGTAAAACATTGTTTGTGGGATATAGTTCATCGTTTTGGATGGAGGACACCACAGGAACGATAAAGGGCAACTGCATATACTACACCGATGATTCTAGTGAGTTATTCCGTGGAAGCAAAAATGGAGGAGGGAGGGACATAGGGATATACCATTTGTCTAATGGATCTATTGAGCCTCACTTTGCTGGAATCTCACGTAGCCTCCTTACTCCACCAATATGGCTTCATTCCACCTAATAGTGACGTGCTTCTCTTTTGTTTTGGATATAACCCTTATTGGATGAAATGAGTATTACAGAACATCATTGTTACATAACCACAATTTATAACATTATTACAATAACAGTTGGATATTACTTGCACCTTTATATATCATGTATTGCTTAATATATAAGAGTGAATGGATATCGACCACTTTTGTTCAAAACATATTTGTAAATGTTTGCATGAGATTGTTCAAGCACATTTTTATTATATATCTGGAGGACTATTCATACGTGCAAAACTCTATGTTTCATGCTAATGGATCATATACATAATCGGATAATCGATACAATCATGGTATTACTATTGAGTCTTATGTTCAATATATAACAACAGTGTAAATTGGTTTATATATAATAGGAAGAGATCTGGTGAGAAGAATAATTAAAGAGAGATATATGGGTGAGAATTAATTTTAACTACATATTTCAAGTAATGAGGGAAAATTTGAAGGAAGATCCATCTAAATTTGCAGGTGCATCTGAAATGTGTGGTTTTAGTTTCTTCTCATACTTCTCACTTTAATTAATCTTCTCATTTGATCCTAACTCTAAGAAGAAAGTGTTATATGGGTCAGAATTCCCTATGGTATCTTTTACTTACTAACAGTCCCTTGCTCAATATATGTCCTAAATAATCAAATAATGTTGAATACATGGTATGCGTACTATTCAACGTGAAAAATCAAGAATCACAAATTCAAAATGTCATATATTTCCACATCTATTTAAGACTTGAAAGAGCCTTCAGTGCCCAACAAGAAGAATCCCAATAACAAACCTCTTGAAATCAATATGAGTTTATTTCAAAGAAGGCGACATATGCAGCTCTGGATATGCCAAAAACAGCTTCGACACTTTCCTAATCCAACTTTTACAAAGAGAATGTTCTTCCAAAGGCCAATCTCTCACTTTGTTGGGCAACACTTTAGGCGAAAACCCATCTGGTTCAGTCACATAGTACATTGGTTCAGCATGTTACAAATCACCTTTAGTGTTCAAAAAGAAGAAAAAAATGATATCAGAAACTAACACCGACCCACTTTATGTCCTAAGAAGATCACTAAATGCTTGTTTGGTTATTGGACTTTCAAACTGTAAAGATAAGTCAATGTAAAACTTTGGTCAAATTTTCATGAATCAAATGTATCAAAGCATTTTTATGTGATACTTTCAAGTTTCAAGAAAGACTACAACTTTACAAGTTGTTAGCAGATTAGCAAAAATTTTGAGCTTACCACCATAAAGGGAAAATGTGTCAAGTTTTGAACATCTAAAAGAGCCGTTTTTGGCTAAATATTACGGGTTGCATGAATTTATATCAAGATATTGTTTTTCATTCTAATATATTTGACTGTTGGAAAGTCAAACTTCAATGATAAGTCAATGGGTCACATTCCAATAAACCACATGTTGTTATTTGCTAAGACAGTTAGACAGTTTCTTGAATACATTCAAGAGCATTTACAAGTGAGGTTGTGCGTACCACTGGACCACGATCAGTTTGTTTGCAGATAGTGTTGAGTTTATGATATATAAAATACAATAAAACATAAAGACATCAAGAGTACACAGCGGAAGACTTAAAGATTATAACAAATAAATAATTAAGCGAAAGTATGCGTAACGACCTCTTGCGAATGTCGATCTCTAGAGCAAACCAAAGAAGTGGTTTAAAGAGTTGTCCTCACCGCTCTACAACTCAAACCAAATGGTGTAAGAATAGTGTCTTACAACCACGCTCTTGTACACACGAATTAACCAACGAATCAAGCGATTGCTAGATCTAACACAAGTCCTCGTTATATGACAAAACAAAACCAAACTCCCTAACAAGGGGTGTTCGCCGAGTATTGCAAGAGAAAGAGGAGAGGAAAGAACTAGGGTTAATTCAATGCACAAAGATATGAATGAAACCCTAGAACCTACCCTTGCTTATATAGTGAATGGAATTCTTGAAAAACAAGTTAGGGATTAGGCTTGGATAAAGCCCCTTGGCCGGCCATACAACAAGCCCAAGAGAAACCCATAACTTTTTCATTTCAAGATTTTCCATTACTAGTCCTTCCACTTTTTATTTAACGGTCGTTAGTCATTTTTCCGTTAAATACTTAACGATCGTTAACCGGACTTAATGTGCAATAATTAATCGTAAACATAAACATTAATTATTATCTTTAATTCTCATTCGCTAATGTGTGCAATCCCGTGGTCACGAGTTCGAATCCGGACATATGCGTTTTATAAATATATACATATTCCAACAGCTCCCACTTGGATATGTTTACAAAACGTGTAATGACATTGGTTAGCGTCAGCAACACGCCAATGCCCCCAAGACAACTCGTGTATGGTTTTCGGAGAAAACCAAGTTTGATGATTCATCATCATATTCATCCTTTGTTTCTAATACCATGTTAATAAGAATATGGATCTTACTCATTTCTTAATTAATTATTTTGTTTCTCGCTTTATATGATTGAATAAGATTACCAATTCTTCCAACATATTCTAGAAGACCTTGGGCATGGCCATGCAAACATCTTAACAACCCTACGAGGGCCCAAGAAGTATTATACTTCAAAATAAATTTGAAGGAAACAAATCCCATTTTGACTACAAGCGTAAATCATAAATTTCGCAACACTTCGAAAACAACCCTTATAACTACCGCCACGATAGCGTTAGATTGCTTCACAAAAATGCACTACATCCATGACATATCTCCGGTATCTCAAGTCGAGGATAAATATCCATGATATACTTAATGACAAAGATCCATAAAGTACCATCATGGGTGGGATAAGTCCTATACTCAATCCATTGAATATCATCCGAATTAGTCATGCTACGATCAATATACTTTCAAGTATATTCTAACTAATACTCGATTTGTCTTAATTCAATATCATTCCCATGTTATTGATCGACAACGGACTATTTAGAATAACTTAAGTTATTCAAGGATTTAAACATGCAAATCTGGATAACATTATAATAAATGAATAATAAACATAACAAAATACTTTATTTCATTTGAATAATAATGTTTACAATATCCTTTATCCAAATACTAAATAGATCAATGCATGATAATTATTAGTTAATGAATTTTGCATCAAGTTATGATAATCATACTTGTTGACAGGGCATAATTTCAACTAACTTTGATCTATAGGAATTTTGAGAATACTTATTTCAAGAATTCAATAAGTGAATTTCTTGTATATGTTTACACATATCTTGATATTGTCATATCATTCCATAAGGTGCGTGATAACCTGAACCACCCTTTTATGACAATCATCTTTCAAAACTTTAAAGTTTTAAAGTATTCTTCATTCTTTAATGTATAATGCAACTATGCTCTTAGTTGAGCATAATTAGTCATCATCAAGGATACCATGACTAGAATCGAGTGTCATCTCAATTATACCAAAGATCATTGTGTACAACAATATGCTCTTTAAACATCCGTAAACTTTGAACGGGTTATAGTGTAATGTTGGTGCCTACCAAACTCAAGTTTGTTGGCAATGACAATTATGAAATAATTGCCATATTTTCGTCCATAGAATCTAGGAGCATATCCAGACTGTGGAATGTGATTCTAAATCCAAACATATTCCTTTTAAAATATTTATTACACTAACAACTTTCAATGTTGTCAAATCATCTTGTAACCAAGCATGACACAACAATCTTATACACAACATGATGTACATGATGAATCTTCAAGTTAAACTTTAAGATCTCATTCATATTATATCTTATCAAAGATATGTACTCATCATGTTCTATTAGACTCATTTATTTACCGCATATGTTTATAATAATAAACATATATTCAAAGGTTGTATGTCTTATTTCCAAATCTTACAAACAAAGTTTCATTCCCAATTAAAACTTAATTTAGGTGGAATGTAGTTGCCCATACAACATATAAGATTTAAGAAAATAATACTCCCACTAGCTTTCAGAATACTTATGAGCCATCTTATTTTAATTTATTAAATCAAACATTGATTTAATATTAAACATAAGAATCATCTCATAGATGCATGCATATATCCATTCATGGATTCTTGCGCTTGTACATATTCAAAGATTATTTGAATTCATAAAACTCCTTTGCATTACTTATCGCCCTCGCAAAAGTAATTCCAAACAAAAGTTTTGATATTCATTGTCAAAATTTCATATCAATGAAACTAAGTATGACAATTATAATCTTTATACTTCTATTTAATGTGTCTAGGAAAGAATATTCAATCATAGTTAATTGCTTAAGTATGATTAATATTATTATCAATAGACATACATTAAATACATGTACAATTTTGTCCATATGATTTCTACACAAAGATTTAAACCACTAGGGTTTCCATCCTTTGAAGAAACTCATATTCATTATTAAGATAAACCAAGTATCTAAAGTTGATTATCTTTATGGACATCATCTCAACATTCATAGTATGATTGATTTACCACAATTCAACATTTGGTAAATTTATCATTATGATTAACAGGCTTACCATGATCCTGTAACTCATATTCCTCAACATATTAAATATCTGAGATATCCTTACGGATCTATGAATGACAATTCCATCATTTTGAGGTCTATCATTTACATGTTTAGCCTCATCATGATATTTGCTAGTGCATTTTAGAAGATTATATATTTTGTAATTTAATCTTTCAAGATCTAAACAAAACTCCCACTTGCCTTTAACAATTTAAAGATTACCTTTAACTAGCTTTAGCAAGTAGAGCAACAATACATTGTTCTCTTTTGGGATATTACAAAAAACATTGACAGTTCCTAAGTTTGTTACAACTCACTCTATAAGTAGTTTAACAAATTCAAAACTTCATTTATAAGACTTAATGTGATTCATCACATTCCATAAACAAATGGTGTCTTATCAATCTTCTAGGTTGGAGTCTTATTGAGTATATTCAATCTATACTCAATCTTCTAACCTTGATAACATGTGGAAGAAACTATAGTTATCTTGAATCAAACATGCCAATAGATTTTAATTCTTCTAACTGAACATACCATAAAACTATGGTATTTCCTTAGAATTAATATTGTAAGATTAATCTAACAATATTTAAGATAACCATCTACTCTTTGGTTTATCATATTTATCAAGAAAGTAAAACTTAATGGTACAATAGAATTACCAAGTCAATTGCATGTATTATAACACAAGTATTCTTGACCAAGTCAAAAGACATAACAGTTATAATCCCACTATACGTTATAAGTCATTGATCAACCCATTGACTTCATGCATATGTCTTAAAACATAGCAAGTTAACGTTTTACTTTATATTTTAAGTCTTGTATTAAAAGACTTCATGTTTGTGACTTTACAAAATCATAAACATTTGTTATTAAAGTAATTATGAACACCACCTCAAGGTTCAATTAATATTTCAAGTTAATATTTACTACATATATTTAAGTCATTCAACGAATACTTAAATTTAAAGTAGTATTAGATTACTTCATTTAATTATGTCATTCCATGAAAATTCAACGAAGAAATCGCAAAATCATCCATGCTCGCTCACGACACGTGGATATTTTACCTTGGGCTATAATCTAGTTCACGCTCACGTAACATAAATTGTAACTACAAGTGTTTCTTAAATATTGAATGACATAAATATTGAAAATAAAGTAATCTTTCTTATCATCTTGACACATGTTCTTAATAGGGCAATCATACACATTTAAATGTATAATTCTATTAGAACGTTATTCTCTTACCTCAGGTCAAGAGAATCCATTTAAATCATATTTATATGTGTTGTACCTGCACACAATAAAGATTTCTCCCACTTGTGCTTGAAACAACATCATGTAGCGATAAACAACACGATACACGCTCGCTTATTCGATTAATATGATTTGTGTCATAGATATAACAAGTAGATGTAGAACTATATTGTTTAGTAAGGAAACGCACATGACTTTCCTTAAAACATAAGTGTCTACAATTGGAAAGTTATCTTTGAAGATAACGGGTTACTACACAGAAATAAGGTTTGTAGCTCCCACCGAATTAGAAATCATTAAACAACTTCTTATTCAAGAATGCAACACAAATGCTCCCACCGAATCGACAACATTGTAAGTGTTGCATAACCATTGTAAGTGTTGCACAACCAAATGAAAACAACTTGCTTGCTTTTATTTTCCTACACCTTTGAAGAACCATACGTAATCATTACTAAGGTACTAAAAGGTGTATTCTACTGTGAATGATGGGTTATCCATCAATGTTATTAACTTGAAAAATTGGGTATGCAATTTCTTCCTTAATGTGTCTACCTTCCCATACCGGTATGTAGCACCTTTAAAGGTTAAAGTAAACCAACTAGATAAATTAAGCTAGTTTTCCTTTCATTTTCGCGGTAATTTGTCTAGCTTCTAATTTTGTAACTCATATACATGTTTTCCAGTTAACCAACATTCATGTTGTTACAAAGGATTCATTCACCAAATGAAGGTAATGAAATCTTTATGGAAAATAAGATGTGCAATTCATTGCTATGAGTTACATTAGAATTTAGACAATTCAAATGTTCCTATTATACCTTTCTCATTCATGAAAAGGAATAGGATTGAGTCTCATGCTTCTCCCATGGAAAGAGACTTCGCTTGTCTTTTCGGTAAATTATTCTCGATCAAACATTTGTTTGAAAGCGTAATGGAGCAATTTATCGATCAAAGACTAAACTTTGTTTACGGTTAAATGTTGCAATTATACATTCAAAAGAATTACAAAATTCAATTTTAGTATTTTCGATAATTAACCTTTTTCAAGAAAATTAATTACCCATGGTTCATAAGCATATAACCATTTAATTTTCAATCGAAAAACTAGGATCCAAATTGTCATAATCTCATCACATCGCTTGATCCGCTAGTAATGAACCTTATACAAAGTGGTAGAGCTTTTGCTCAATTGCCAATTTCAATTGCAATTCCTAGATTTATGGGATTTACATATAGCAATTTCAATTGCCATGTAAACATGTTTTATCCCATCTTATGCCTCGAGTTGCCGCTTCTCACTACAAAACTCAATTAAGTTGTCCAACTTAAGAAACCGCAAAATCGTCCATGCCCGTTCTCACGACACGTGGACATTTTACCCTTTGATTACGATCTAAGTCACGATCTCACGCAAATAAAAGGTAATCTTAGGTGTTTCGCTTCGTTGGATGGCATATAACTTAAATTAAAGGGTAATAATTTTGATGTCAATCAAATATGTACAAAGATGTCATGCATTCATCTTCGTAATATAGGTTTTATTAAAACATTTATATCTTGTTTTAATGTTTAAGTTTTCATCATCAAACTTTAATTGAGGTATTGGTTTCACCAATCAAGGAATTTAGTGTTAATTATCATCCATTATACCGCACTTTTGCATAAGTGTAAACACTTAGTGTTTCGGATAATTACCACCAAGTGGCGAATGGAATTAACACTAATTCGCCCTTAAGATGAGCTTGCACATTTAATGGCTTACTAAGTAGCTCCATTCGAACTTACAGAGGGCGAGGACTGTGCACGCGCTAAAGCACAACCTTAGACATCCTTTCAGCGATCGTGCACACTTCTTTAATAACCCTTTATAGTTCATTCTCATGGGTGAGCCGCTCAGTCATTTGTACCAAAGTCATCAATCAATTAAACGATTATGATTACTATTCTTAAAAATACATGTTTCACCATTGTTTAGGTCATTTATTTTTCTTGTAAAATACCCTTGTTACACATAACAAACAAGCAAGTATTTGTAAAATAAACAAATAAACAATAAATGCATAACAAATAAAAGTCATGCATATCAAATAGCCACATGCAAACGTTTTTGATAAATCCTATTAAATTAATAATGATTGAGGTCATCCCAATTTTAGATCTATCATAATTTAGTGTATATCACTTAAACAAGAAAGACATACAATAAAAGCGGATCCATGATAAAACATGCGATAATTATCATGGACATAAAATTACACTTAACAATTAATGCAATTAAAACAGAGTTACGATATACATAAAGTTGCATGCATCTTAGGTTTCTAATCCAATTAAAACAATAGTTTACAAACCCTAATTAGGGCACCAAATAAAACGCCTCTAAATTAGGGTTTAGGTTTTGCAAACCCTAGATCTAAGCATACAAATAATAACACATTCATGTTTATTTTATTTATGTGTTTCAAGAATTAATTACTTGTTATACAAGGCTCGTGATGCCACCGTTAAGTTTATGATATATAAAATACAATAAAACATAAAGACATCAAGAGTACACGCTGGAAGACTTAAAGATCATAACAAATAAATAATTAACCGAAAGTATGCGTAACGCACCTCTTGCGAATGTCGATCTCTAGAGCAAACCAAAGAAGTGGTTTAAAGAGTTGTCCTCACCGCTCTACAACTCAAACCAAATGGTGTAAGAATAGTGTCTTACAACCACGTTCTTGTACACACGAATTAACCAACGAATCAAGCGATTGCTAGATCTAACACAAGTCCTCGTTATATGACAAAACAAACCAAACTCCCTAAAAAGGGGTGTTCGCCGAGTATTGCAAGAGAAAGAGAGAGGAAAGAACTAGGGTTAATTCAATGCACAAAGATATGAATGAAACCCTAGAACCTAGCCTGCTTATATAGTGAATGGAATTCTTGAAAACAAGTTAGAGATTAGGCTTGGATCAAGCCCCTTGGCCGGCCATACAACAAGCCCAAGAAAAACCCATAACTTTTTCATTTCAAGATTTTCCATTACTAGTCCTTCCACTTTTTATTTAACGGTCGTTAGTCATTTTTCCGTTAAATACTTAACGATCGTTAACCGGACTTAATGTGCAATAATTAATCGTAAACATAAACATTAATTATTATCTTTAATTCTCATTCGCTAATGTGTGCAATCCCGTGGTCACGAGTTCGAATCCGGACATATGCGTTTTATAAATATATACATATTCCAACAGATAGGTCAAGAACAACCATGGTTGCAGTCAATATTTATACACTATTGGTTTGTATGCTATGTTTTATTTACATTTAGATGTCTTCGTGTCAGTCAACTTTCTTAATTATTTGGTCATTCTACTATATTCTAGTTTAGCAAGTCATGTTACAATGAAACTACTGTATTTATTTTGACTAATAAACTTTTAAAGAGGAGCACTTTAAGTCACTCAGGTTACGGGCTACTCCAAACTGGACTACATAAACCATCATATCAACCTTACATCAAACTTACAAAACATTGTCTATGGACAAACCCATATGGTTTATCCTACATGATACTTACAAAACATTGTTTATGGACAAACCCATATGGTTTATCCAAATCATATAGTTACAACACATTGTCTAATCATTTGTCAAGTTTTTCCGTGCCCACCATACATACATGCTACTATGGACAAACCCATATAGTTTATCCGAATCACATACTACAAAAGATGTTTATACAAGATCATTCATCCAACTTACAAACAGTTTCAAACATTGTCTATTTGTTTCATCACCACACATCTTGAACAACCATCAACAAACATCAAACCTTAAAACTCTTTGTGGCCTGTTTGTTTCATAAGTTAGAAAGAAGTGGACCCTTGTACCTGGACCAAACCAGGCTTCCTCCCTGAACTCCCTGAAACCAGCTGATGAAACAATTGCCACTTTCCTTTTCACATTTCCTTGACCAACTACCACCACTATTCTCTCACGTACTTCGAACATTTTCTCTATCCTTTGATGCTTCACAACAGCGACAGAGAACCCATACAATTTGTACTTTTGCACAATTCTTGATGGTATAGTCTGTTACAAAATGTACAAAACTTAGCTTCCCAAACACACAATATCTTAGACAAATGACAACTATTTATCTGATTAAGCAACTATGTCACTACTGCTTCCCAAACAGGCCAAATACACAGAACAAAATAGATGACCACATCAACCATGCATAAAGGAAGTATAGCAGCTAAAGATCCAACTCAAGCTCAGGCTAATGACAAGAGAAGAGTTGGAATAGAGGAAACAGAGCATAAAGTCAACCATATAAAGTCTGTGTCGAAGCTACAACAACCTCACAAGCTAGAGTTTGATAGTTTTTTAGTTTGTAATCTCATTGAAATTGTAGTGTAGCATTACTTTGACTTTGAATTTCAGTTTGTATATAAACTCTCTTTTGTACCCATTTTCATTTAATGTGAAATACAAAAGTTTTTCCCTCCATAATATTTTCTCTCCAATTATCAATAAACCAACATCCACACTAACATTAAGCTTATCAATTTAACAAATTAGCAAAGTTATAATACACTTACAAGTCGTCCATCTCTCTAGAAACTTGCAGTCATCCTTCTATAGAATGCCCTTTCTTCCTGATCATGGACAGTGTGATACGCCCAGTTACACATCCAGTTCATCCGACGGGCTTCAAAATCTGAATTTAATAATATAAAATTAGTTACAGATAATCTAAAATGTTACACTGATAGCATATACTTGATGTAGTTAAAGTTAATAAAGAAAAACATACCATAATCATGTGCTTCGTGACAGAGGGAATTCATGGCTATGTTGGTGTTGTATGTCTCCACTATTGTAATGGCCCCTCCATCAGGTTCAAACAACATGACATTATATTCCTCCCCCGGAACAACCTGAGTAAAGACCATCTACTGACCTGGGCTCATATTCAAGTCTTGAACCAGTCTGATCCAACCAAACCCAAACAGGAAGGAGTGGACGTATTCAAGTCTTGAACCAGTATGTTCACTTTCCACCCTAACATTGTACTCAGTCGTGTTAGTGGTAACCACGACCGAGTCAGTAGGGGTTGGACCATTCAAATATTTCAGAAAATCTTCCGGCAACAATTGCATAAGCAGAGATGTGTTTGTCACTGGCACTAAACATCTCCAAAATTGAGCACTTTCGAGTTCATAATTATGAAACTCCTCCCCATCCTCACTGAGCAAGTTACATAAAACACATCCTCACCCTCTTCTATAAAATGTATGTAAGCAACATCCGAACATGTGATGTTGTACATGACAAAATCATTCCACCTTGCTCCCTCAACAACACACACTAATTCTGAGACTCTTCTTAAACTAACTCTCCATCTAATCCCCGTACAATTAACTTACTAAATATAACGATTCCCATGATAGGAACCTCTTAGCACGTAATCATTATACAGTTCATGTATATCAAAAGTAATTTTTAAGCATTGCTAATTTCTTAAAACTAGTTTCTTAGAGAAATAACAGTTAATTCATATATGGTGTTAACTTACAAACTCATCCAAAAACATGTTTAGGATTGTCCACAACGCAAACAAATTGATTCCCATACATATTTACTGCATTAACGATTACGATTAACACAAATAACGTTTGAATGAAGTAAAAATCAGTAAATATTGTTACCTGGTATGTGTGTTGTTTGATTTTGCACGGCTTGGAAGTTTCGATGGTATGTGTTTGTGGGTGTGTGATTTGATCAGATGAAAGAAGATATAACGTTTATGTGTGTGTGATTTGATATTGTTAATGTGTTATACACGACGTAGGTTATTTGCAAAAAATGTCGTCGTCGATATTCTTGCCTGAGGGTAGCTGAAGGTTGCTAATGGCGGAAAAAATGATTGACGACATTACCCTGACGTGCAACGCACATGAGGACTAAACTAACGTGATTTCTTAACGAGCGTTAACCAAAAAACTAAATTCGCAACTACCGTAACTCTTCACGGGCCATTCTTGCAGAATACTGAAAGTCCGGGAATATTATTTGCAATTTTTGTTTTGAAAACATCTTTCGCAATTTTAGCAAAGTTTAGGAGCATTTGTCGGAGTTTACACTACTTTAAAACGAAAAAATGTAAAAGGAGTGTAAGGGAGGAGGGAGTGCCTCTCGGGTAGCCCATCGAGTAGTTGAGCTCGAGCGGGTACACCAATCCTTCCACATCGAGTTCACCAATCGGCAATCAAATTCGAGTTCACAAACCGAACGGGTTGTGTGTGAAACAAGGGTTGTGTGTGTGAGTGTATGCGTTTTTTATGGGGTTAGGGTAGAATTTGGTAGGATCGGGTACCACTCCTCCACTTAGGGTATTGTTATGATATAATTGGGTAGTTTTGAGTTGGAGGGTTTTTATTGGATAGAGGTGACGTGACATTTCGAGTAGTAGAGTACCACTCCCTCCCCTTGAAACAAAACAATAGATGTAATGTACTTTAATTTTAACAAAAGTAAGAGAAAGTGATGATGAGTCCTGATTGATTGTCTGAACTCTGAACCGCCTAAAAAGAAATAAAGAAAGAATCATCTCCTTTACCCGCACGCCAACTACCACCCCCTTCTTCAAAAACACACACACACACACAAATTCCATATTTTATATCAAGAAGACAAACAATGTCTTCTCCAAGCAAACGCAGAGAAATGGATTTGATGAAGCTGTAACTTTAATATCCTTTAGTTTTCTTATATAAAAATTTGATCTTTTCTTTTTGGTATTTAAAGATTTGTTTAAAGATTGTAACTTGATTATTGATTTTTGATTATCAGGATGATGGGTGATTATAAAGTTGAAATGATGAATGATGGTATGCAGGAGTTTTATGTTATCTTTCATGGTCCTAAAGAAAGTATGTAATGCTTACTATCCCTTTTCTTGATCATTTTGCTTTTGCTTTTGCTTTTATTTATAACTAGATTGATTATAAAAATGTCATCTTTTTTGTTGGTTTTGCTTAATTTATAGATATATGTTATTGAGGGGGTGTTTGGGGCAAGCAAGCTTAAGCTTAAGCTTGCATTCTCATATAAGTTTCTAAATTTGCAGCTTTAGCTTATGGACTTATTTTCACTATTAAGATAAGTATCTACTAAAATGAGCTTTACCTAAACACTTTTTTTTAGCTTATTTATGTTATTAGACACATTAATAAGCATACCCAAACACACCCTTAAGTAAGTGTTTTTACCCCATTTCTTTGTGTTTTTTTGGCTGATTTTTTAGTTTTGATAGAAGTATATTGTTAAAAATGTAATCTTTTTGGCGATTCCATATGGGTTTTGGTTAATTTGTTCCGTTGTGATGATATGTTGTTTGTATTGCTTGATTCACAAAGATATGTGTGTTCTTGGTGATTGCTTATTAAGGGGATGTTTGGGCAAGCTCAAGCTTAAGCATAAGAGCTTATGCATTCTTGAAATTAACTCCAAATTTGTTGCTTGAGCTTATTTGCTTTTTTTCCTTGCAGTTTAGCTAATTATCTTCGGAAACGAGCTTTACTTAAACATTTGTGTTGAACTATTTTATGTTTAAATAAAACAATAAGTTATCTGCTTATTGCATTTTGATACAGTAGTGTTCATGATTGCTTATCCAAATTGTTAATCTTATTTGTTGTGAGTAATAAGTTGGTTCGGAAAAGTAGTTTGAAGGTGCTTATTCCAAAATGTTGACAAGAAAATAAGCTGGTTCGAGTAAGTGGTTTGAAGGTGCTTATTTCAAAATGCTAATAAGAAGATAAGATGTTCTTATAAGCAATCTCGAACAACCCTCATGTTAAATCTAGTTGAACCGATTTAGGACTATATGGGATTTGTATTTTTCCTTTAGGGTTTATCTTGTGTTGATTGTGATCCACAATTAAAGTCCACTTACCAAAATCGGCATGATCGTGGATAGTAAATTTGGGTTATGTGACTCATTTTACACTTTACATTATTGTGGTCTTGGTTTAACTTTTGTTAGGAAATCACACAAACACGGTGAATGTAAGCAAACTGTTGAACCATCTAAACTTTGTGTGTTCTTGTTGAGTCATGTAAACATTGCGTGTGTGATCTTTTGTTCATTGTAAACATTAAAGTCCACTACAATTCCTTTTGTGTGTGTAACAGTCCTAGTGGTAACATAATACTGAATTGTTTTCGTTATGGTCTTCCTTGTGCACACATAATACATGATTACTCCACTTACTGAAATGTTAGACTAAGAATTAATGTAATCGTGATCGATAAAGATTGGTACATTGGATCATTTTACATGCTAGTGAAATCATGATTTGTTTTACAAAAATCCTACTAATAACCATTGATGTAGCCAATTGCTGAACCTTGTAAACACTGTCTTTAGTTCATAATTTTGTGCAAAAATTGTTGCTGTGTTACTCTGTCTTTAACTTATCTTAGAATGGATGTTGACTGTTGCAAAATTTGGTGTGGCAGGCCCTTATGACGGAGGTGTTTGGAGAATAAGGGTGGAGCTGCCCGATGCATATCCATATAAATCACCTTCAATTGGATTTATCAACAAAATATACCATCCAAATGTCGATGAAATGTGAGCTTCTTTAGTTGTGCATACAAATAATGCAGCTCCATTATTTAATTTACTGTATACTGTAATTCTTATTGAGAATATTTACGAGTTCGTTGCAGGTCAGGATCTGTTTGTTTAGATGTTATCAATCAGACATGGAGTCCAATGTTTGGTAATTGGCCTATCACTAATTTCATAATTTTTATGGTTTCATGTTGACGTTGATTAATGAAGTATTATTCTTGATTTACAGATCTGGTGAATGTTTTTGAAGTTTTTCTTCCTCAACTTCTTTTGTATCCAAACCCATCTGATCCCTTAAATGGAGATGCTGCTGCACTAATGATGCGAGACAAGACTGCATATGAGCAAAAGGTTAAAGGTACGTTGAAACAAGTTGCTAACTGAAGATCTGACTAAAAGTATGGTTATTGCTCTAACATCTTTCACCTTGGCGTATAATGCTCAAAACATAATCGTTATATATAACTTTGAATGGTTAAGTTGTTGGTTCTTATTTATTGTTCAGAGTACTGTGAGAGATATGCAAAGCCAGAGGATGCTGGGGCAGTGCCAGAAGAAAAATCAAGTGACGAGGAACTGAGTGAAGCTGAGTACGCTTCTAGTGATGAAGAAGTTGCAGGAAAAGCCGACCCTTAAGTGAACTTGTATTTATGTCCTTATGTACAATCAGAACTAGCCGTTTAAGTTAAAACATTTAGCCCTTTAAAAGGGCCATTTGCGCTAATAATTCTTGTATAAACTTCTTGTCTATCTTAACCTTTGTTGTTTGTATCTTATCTGTTCTAAAGTTTGGTTTCATATAATTGCTGCACGCCTGCACACGTCAGTTTGAAGCGAACACCCCTTTCAGGAAAACTTCAGGTGCCATCTACTTGATGATGAAAGAGTCATGTTGCTGATATGTGGCAAAAATTACTGAAGGCCACTACTATGGGTACCTAATACCTTTGAATGACGAACCACTTGGTACTTCTATTAAAAGTTTATATAGAGTTCCCGAACAAATTGTAAACGATAAACACCTTTTGCAATTATATGTTCATTGTTGACACTAGACAGGTGATGTCTGGTTTCTGGTAGAATCACTAGGAGTGCCACAGTATCTTTAGTATTTAGGGTGTGCGAAAATTGTTTGACTATTATGAAGAACCAACACGCCCTAGACTACGTATGGTTTATGATCCCTTAACTAAACGCTGACCTGTCAAAGTTCGCTAGGTTATCGATTTGACTCGAGCCAAACCCATAAACAACCCTAAATGAGATTTAATAGTTAGGATTTGGTTTTTGTCTTTTTGGGTTTACAACAACTTGAATAGGTACACCAGTGAAGCCAAAAAAGACAGCATGACCTAACTCCCATATGTTTGTCACATTTTAGTATTTTATGACCCAACTCCCAAATATTGACCAATGATCAACTAATGATAATGGTCCTAATCCAATCCAGCTAGGCCTCATTTAAAACCCTAAATTACAACAACCCACCATTGACCACCATAGTTGACCACCATTAAACCTGTTCAAAATACCCTTCAATCATCCCACACAAAAACACTTCTTGAAACTAAAAACATGGCACAAGATTTTAACAAACCAAACAACATAGTAACAATAGATGTTGGAGGTCAACTCTTCCAAACCACAACACAGACACTAACCTTAGCAGGACCAAACACCCTCTTCTCAAATCTTTTCAATTCATCAAATTTAAACAAAATCCCTTTTATTGACAGAGACCCTGAACTGTTTTCAATCTTATTATCACTTTTAAGAAATGGGTATTTGCCATCAAAAGCTAAAAACTTTGATATTCAAGATTTAGTCTTTGAGGCTAAATTTTATGGGATTGAGAGTCTTTTAGTGGAGTCAAAGTCAAACCCATCTCAATTTGACCCATTTGATTTGGAAAAATGTCTCATTTTGCCTTTAAGTGGTAGGGATTCACCTTCTGCAGTTGCTGCAACTGAATATGGGTCGGTTTTCGTTTCGCATGGTAGCAAGATTACATCTTTTGATTGGTCTTTGCAAAGAAAGTCTACTACTTTGACTCAGTTTAATGCTATTGATTCTTTGTTGTGTTTGTCGAATAATGTTGTTGCAGCTGGTGCTACTGATTTCTGTGGGTTGCAGGTTATTGATCTTGAGTCGGGTTTCGTTGAAAAGAGTTTGGAGTGGGAGAATGTGACTAAGTCTGGTTCGACGGTTCAAGGAGTTGGGGTGAGCAATGAGTTTTTGTTTACTAGTTTTGAGTCGAGTCGTAGGAATTCTAATACTATATTGGTTTATGACTTGAATGATGGGTTTAGAGCTGTGTCGGAAATTGGGCATAATGAAATATATGGTGCTGATTTTGATTCGGCTATACCGTCAACAAAGTTGGATTGGATTCCAAGTTTGAATCTTTTGATGGCTTCAGGGTCGCACAGTGGTCCGTCTGGGATTTCGGGGAATATTAAGTTTTGGGATATAAGGTCTGGGAATCTTGTTTCTGAAATTAAGGAAAAAGTTGATTGCTTTTCGGATATCACAGTATCCGATAGTCTTTCGGCTGTTTTCAAGATTGGAATGAACTCAGGGGAGGTTTCTTATATGGACTTTAGGAATATTTCGTCGGATGGTTCTTGGAATTGTCTCGGTGATTCGAGAAAATTGGCGAATGTTAAGAAAGAAGGGTTTGGTTGCAAGATTGAAAGCCATGGGAATCAAGTTTTTTGTAGTAAGGAAGGTGAATTGGAGCTGTGGTCTGAGGTTTTGATGGGTTCATCGACGACTACGAGTAAAAATGGGAAGGAAGAACGAGTCTTTAAGAAGAACATTCTGGGTCGGTCGAAGGATATTGGAGGAGCTAGGATCACAAATCTAGCGATTGGTGGAAACAAAATGTTTATTACTAGGAAAGATCAGCAATGTGTCGAGGTTTGGCAAAGCTCTGTAAGAAGATCTTGATCATATGAAATTTCCTATTTATTGATTGTTTCTGTACATTAAAATTACTTGAATATGTAGAAGAATCATGTGCTTGATATCAATATTTCCATTTGGTTACAATTTCTTTTTGACGTGTTAGGATTGGTAGTTATACGTTGATAGCTATAGTTATAGACTTATAGTTGTTGGGAACAAAAGTTTGTACAATATCTACGTGATCATTGTAGGTTGTTGTAATCCTTATTGTATGGTTAGTTATGGAATCATGTACAGTTCAATCAGATTTCAGATTGTAATGCAAATCCTGAAATAATACAATGAGTCTAAATTTGTGCATAATTGAGGTTGTGGCAAACCTTTGCTTGACTCTACCATGCTTTTCTAGACCAGCCAGTATCCACTGAACCAGTCTCTTAGGCGTGCACATTTGTTGCACTCACAAAAGGCATATCATAGCTAAACGACTACCTTGTTTGTTTGAAAATGCCATGTTTTGCTAAATAGTCAGCTGCCATCAGTTTGCCATGACTACCTCTTACCGCCTCTTAATGACAAAAAAAAAATAATAAATACACTTTTTGGTCTTAACATCTCAGATTAAGAGGTTATTAAGAGGTTATTTTAGAAAAAAAAGCACAACCTTTACTCCTAGTGTGGAGAACCTTGGCTTTCCAAATTTCACTATTGCAGCCTTACTCTTTCTTAATATGCCTTCTCTGCATTCACCATATTAATTACCTTAGCAACCCTTGAAAATCAGCATCAGGTATCCTACGAAAGAGTGCTTCACTTAACAGAACCATTCCACTGTGTAACAAGCTTTTCATTAGAACTTACACTACCTGCCACACAGGTTGTTGCATCTCTGGTGGTTCTCAACATCTCCATAAATACCATAATATAGCATAGTCCACAGCTGTGACCTGTTTTCTTAGCTTCTAGCACAAACAACCATCCGTGCAGCTTTCTCTTATACTTATAGGGGTCTATTTTCTCTGACTTGACTCAGCGGTTAGAGTATCTATTTTCGTTTTCACTAATACTCTTCTTTCAGTTACCTTCCTAAACTCTTCACAATAAACGTGACACATGTTTTACAAGCTTTTATACAAGATTGAATCACATACTAGGAAGGTTTCACAAGCTTTTGTTCTACAACTAACTTGACTGCTTCACTAACTTATACGGAGTAACTCATTAGCCTGCACATGTTTGTATACTGCCTTACATCAAGTTACATGGCCTTGGACAGTAGGACTTGGATCTTGGAGGGGACATGTATATGTGAGCATTCCTTGAGCTGTGTGGATAGTAATAGTAGGTGCAGACGTGCAATATGTATGTCAGATATCAATCAACTTACAGGGCCATTAAGAAAAAAAGGATTAACTAGCAGAATTAGCATTCATTAATAATTAATTAAAAAAAACTGGACCTTTCAATCTGGACATGACGCAAGAACCTCAAACTTGTCATAATTTGCTGTTAAATCTATCCTAAATGAAGCCAATGTATCTAAAATCAGGAGTTGTATCTCACGTTCTGCTCCAAGTTATGCTATTTCACAGAGGAATTAACGAAATATCATACATTGAAAACATGATAAGAAAGCACCAGAAAAGTTGATGGAACCAAAGTCTGCAGGTTCTTTTAGGATTTATCATTTCTAATTGTTACATTATACCAAGAATAACTTTATGGTGAAAGAAGGTGAACGAGGCACAAAAACTGGAGGAAGATGGGGATGTTTGCAAGGTACCGTAGCTTTTTCTTTTTGAAACATGTCTGCTTAAGGCACCATACAGAAATCAAGTGGGCATTTTCTAAATGTTAATCTTATGTTCTTAATTGCACACTAAAAGTTATGAAAATATTGAGTCTATAGGAAATATTTTACTGTCGTGTCATGGATTAAGAAAACAACACAGCAGAGTTAGGTTTGCAATTCCTTTGAAACTCGGGTGGAAGAAAAGTCAATGTCACAAATCTAAGTATACGTGCGGGCTGTAAAGAGATCGTGCCTGGAAGGAACACACTGGGGCTTTTATTTTTTTTGGTAAACCATGGTTTCCGACATTTTGACCGACTAATCCACATGGTTTGATCCCACATCCACACAAACTCAAACCGGGTAAAGCCCTCCCTTTTCAAGAGGTTGGCGTGGCCACTTCAGGGTTGTTTGCACACACACTGGGGCTATTTATCTTTATCCAAATTGTGGTCCAGTCTTCTTTCTCAGGAACAATGGGCCAAGACCTTTGAATTGGAACTATATTTCTTAAATGATCAATGCACATTAGATTTCAAAACGAAATAACCCAATCCTTGGCACTACTAAGGGTGTGTTTCTTTTTTAGTTATGAGGAAGGAATGTGGGACCCACTAATCTATATGAAGTCTTAATGGGAGGACTAAAATTTTAGGCCCGTTTGATTAAGTGTATGAGTATGGGTCATGTTTTGAAAGTCGTTAATGTTGTTTAGTTGGTTATGGCCCACCACGATGGAATGAAGCATACCCAAATGTGAAGAACTTCGCCATATATTATGTGTGGGTGGTTTTTCATACCCTTCATTATCATTCCACTCTATACCAACACCATACCATAACAGAACGAATCGAACGTCACTGAACCGTTCACCAATCGTTCGTGAAACTTCGTTTATGTTCGTTTATTTAATAAATAAACGAACATGAACAAGATTTTTGGTCCGTTTACTTAAATAAACGAACGTGAACAAACTCTTTGTTCGTTTATTTGCGTCCGTGAACGTTCGATTATATTCGTCCGATTACGTTCGATTATGTTCGTCCGATTACGTTCAAAGCTTCCTAACAATAATATATTAATTTAGTACTTAAATATAAAATACTTTATCAATTTATTTTAAATAATACATCTAAGTTTGATGAAACTTGAAAGTAACACCATAAGAATGAGCGGGAATTTTGGCGCCACTATTATTCTTGTACAAGTAAAAAATATTTTTTAATATAAGATATTTTATTTTACAATCAACTTATATCTTATTTAATCTTTTATTTTAACTCTCATCTACACCACAAAGTTCCACCTTATCTAGTTAAGACATTTACTTGATAACACTACAGCTAGTGGTGATTCATACAATGTTAAAAAATACAAAAGCATCTCTATATTAGTAGTACTGTTTGGTTTTCATGTTTTATTCTTGCTGCATCCGTACATAATAACAATCATCAGGTACTTTAATCGTTTCCCATTTATTAGATTTTACATACTTTTGGGGGTTTCATCTAGTTTATTTAGATAAGTTTTTTCAACCACTTATTTGATTAACAATAGCTAATTTGGGATAAGCATATTATATGCATTGCATAAAGCTAATAAGCATGTTCAACCAATTTTGATATGTAAGATTTCAAATGTCATTTTCTACTTTAGTTTGTGTAAGATAAAATTTACTTTGATTCTTACTTATTTTAGTTGTTGTAAGATTACATATTTAATAAATGTTATGAAAAATGTATGTTTTATTATTATTAGGATTGGTATTATTACAACTACTTCTCAATTAGAAACTAACCTAACTGATTAGTGATTATACCATTCTAGAGTGTTAGTGGCTTCCAATAATATAGTGGACGAAATCTTGGCAAAATATCCTTAATAGTTGAACTCTAAATCCATAGACATCTAGATACCTTTATGAGAAAATAGATCACTTATCTGCCTATAGATGTTAATACACTACTTGGTATTTCTTTGATCTCCACAAGCGTTTTATGAGAAAATAGATCACTTATCCTAAAATATTTGTATGCATAGATTTCGTTAGTAGCTCGTAAGTTAGATACATGAATTCTTTTTGGTTATTGATTAGAAATTTGGGATTGCGTTTGCATAACGGATTATGCATTTGCTAAACGGCGTTTTGTTTTTAAGGAACCACATATAGTTTACTTGTTACTCATTTTTCAAACTGAATAAAGTAGAAATTTATTGTTATAGATGCTAAGATGTGGCCATTGTTCATTGTAGATGGTTGGATCTGAATCAAGTGAAGGCACTCTAATAATGGAAAGAGTTCCTAATATTATTAATCTAGAAGCTAGTAATTCAGAAGAAGGTGGTGCAGCATCAGCCGCTGCACAACAAGTAAATGTAGCTGATACCGAACATACACCATTCAGGAAAAGAAAAAGGAGAAAGACTTCAGATGTTTGGCCACATTTTAATGAAATCAAGTTGAGTAATGGAACCGAGATGAATGAGTGCAAACATTGACGTGAAAAAATAAAGAAGACTAAAGATAGCTCCACCACTTCGTTACACAGGCACATTGAAATTTGTCCGAATCTAAAATTTTTCAAGAAAGGTCAACTAAACTTAAATGTTGTGCCTGGAAAATCAGGTTCTTCATCAATGGTGCAAAACTGGAAGTTTGACAATGCTAAGATAAGAGAGATTGTTTCCCATATGATCATGGTTCATGAATTGCCTTTCAATTTTGTTGAATATGACTTGTTTACTATTCTTATGAAGGAAGCTAACCCGACATTTAACAAGATCTCACGTGCAACAACTAGACAAGATTGCATTTCCAGTTATAAAATTGGAAGGAAACGAATTCAGAAATTGTTAAATTCTGTCAACCGTGTGAGCATTACAACTGATATGTGGACATCGAATCAAAATATCCATTATATGGTAGTCACTTGCCACTTTGTAGACTCTGATTTTAAGTTAAACAAGTGCACACTTAGTTTTGTTGATGTTCCTCCTCCATATTCTGGTATTGGCATCTATGATTGTCTATTCAAATGTCTAAAAGAGTGGAATATCGAGACGAAGGTGGCTACTTTGACAGTTGACAATGCAAAAACCAATGATGTAGTAGCTAAGAAGTTAAGAGAAAATTTAAATCTACAAGGAAAACTAGCTATTGGTGGAAAGTTGTTTCATGTGCGGTGTTGTGCTCATATTCTCAACTTGTTAGTTCAAGACGGCCTCTCAGAAATTGAAGATATAATTCATAATGTTCGTGCGAGTGTAAAACATGTGGGTGCGTCTCCGGGTCGTTTGCATGTATTTAGTGAACTTTCCAAGCAACTATTAGTCTAAAAAAAACATCTGATTTTAGATGTTAGTACTCGCTGGAATGCTACATATGCTATGTTGTCTACGGCATTGGAGTTCAAAGAAGTTTTTGTGAATTATGCTGACCGAGAACCTACATACACCACTTTGCCAAGTGAGGAAGACTGGGAAAAAGTTGAAGAGGTTTGCTCATTGTTGGAACTTTTCAACGAGGCTACAAAGATAATTTCGGTATCTCTTTTAAGTATCTTTGTTATTACAAGTCTTTTTTTCAAGAACGACTAACTAATTCATGCTATTATTTTATAGGGTCTGAGTATCCTACGTCCAATTTATTTCTTAGTGAGTTGTATGGGATTAAAGAAGAATTGGATGGAGTATTTTTGGATGCCATTGATTGCATGAAAGACATGGCTATTGAGATGAAAAAGAAATTTGACAAGTATTGGGGTAGCTCTAATTTGCTAATTTCAATTGGAGCTATTTTAGATCCTAGATGCAAGATGGAATTGATTGATTTCTCTTTTAAGGCCATATATTTCGTGGATGAGGTTATTATTCAGAAGAAAATTGTTCGAGACACTTTAGATGATTTGTATAATGAGTATGTTGAGGCTCATAAAGCAGGCAATGTTGTTTCAAATGTAAATCTTGGGAGTCAAAGTGGTGTGGCTAAGAGTAGTCTAAGCTCAACATCTAAGTCGGGTAAACGTATCAAAAGCAGGCACTGCCAAGTATGATCAACATATCAGAAGTGAGGGCACGACTATAAGAAAGAAGTCAGAGATTGATACTTATTTGGAAGAAGAAGTGTACATTGGTGAGCCAGGTGTATACTTTGATGCATTAGGCTGGTGGAAGGACAAAAGTTCTAAGTTTAAAATTCTATCCAAAATGGCTGCTGAGATATTGGCAATACCACTTACCACTGTTGCTTCGGAATCTGCTTTTAGTGCCGGTGGGAGGGTTATTGATCCACATCGTTCTTCTTTAGGAACTAACATTGTAGACATGCTTATTTGTGGAGCTGATTGGTATCGTCACTATTATGGGCTGCAAAAAAAGAAAACCAAGGTACCCTTTTATCATTCAAATTGTAATAGTTTTTTCTTACAATGGTGGAATAATCCAATATCTCTTTTTGTTTCATGTAGGAACAAGTGGATTTCATAAATATCGAGCTTCCTTGAGTAATGACAACTTGATCACGACTTTTGGATGACTTCTAAGCCTCTTCTTTTGGACACAGCTTTTGAACATCTTTTTCATACAACTTTTGGGTGACTTCTAATACCTCTACTTTGACGACGTTCAAAAAGAATTATATAGAAGTATATTAACTAAGATAATGATGTTGTTTAGATGTCTTTATGTAAACATCAACTAGGCTGATGATGCTAGTATAATAATATGACTATAATTTATAAAAGTGATGTATGTTAACATCAGCTAGGACGAAAATGATGTTATTAAGACCATAATTTGGGATAATGATGTAACTATTATATGTAATATAACATGATCATATGGATCGTTTAAAGTAACAACTTTACTTCTACGTTCGTTTATGTCCGTTTACGTTTATTTATGATCATTTATGTCCGTTTATATGCATTTATGTTCGTTTACGTTCGTTTAATTTTTAATGAACGAACATAAACGAACATGAACAAGTTCAAATCTAAATGAATGAACATGAACAAGAATTTTGGTCCGATTAAACGTTCGTGTTCGTTTATTTGTCCGGCTAAAATTAAATGAACGAACACGAACATACCTCCGTCCGTATCCGCCCGGTTCGTTTACAGCCCTATAGGCCATACCCATTGTGATTCATAGCGACAAACCAAACGCACCCTTAACTTTATGGATATAGACCAAATAAGAGAAATAGTGGGTCCCAATTATAAAAGAAATACTACTCCTCCGTCCCAAAATTATTGTCCACTATTGACTTTTTTAGTATTTCTTCTTTAACTTTGACCATAATTATTTTTGTTTGTGTTGTATAATACTTGATGAAAAATATATGAATGTATTGGGTTTTAAATGTATTTTCATTGGTATAATTTTATCAAGTATTATATAACACAAATAAATATATTAATAGTCAAAGTTGAACAAGAAAGACTGGTTAAAGTCAAAGTGAACAATAAAAATGAGACGTATGAGTATTAAATTAGTGGATCCCACTATTCCTTCCCCATAACTTAAAAAGAAACGTACCCTAAGAGCCTCTCACATACAAGATAGTGCATATATTAGGGGGTGTTTGGGTAACCTTATTTGAGGAGCTTAATAACCTATTGTGCTTTTTAAACGCTATTAAGTTATTGAAACTGTTTGGATAAGCTTATTTTATATGACTTTTAGATGAGAAATAAGCTATCAAGTATAAGCTTCGTTAATAAAGCTTATAAAAGATACATAAGCAATAAGCTAATAAGCGTAATCTTCTACAAATAAGAAGCTTGAGTTGACAACTTGGACATGTTTACTTACTTGCAAGTGATTTTTCATTACATTTAAGAGGTAAAATAGGTAAACAGGAGAAATTATGTGATGTTAACATCATCTAAGTTTCTAACCATAAGCTTTAAGCAAAATGCATTTTGATCATATTTTCAACGTATGGCGTTTTATTCTAAAAGTCTAAAAATTTATCTCAAGAATATAGTTTTCGTACTTGTACTAACGCGCAAATAATTTCACCGTTTTTTTACAGATACAAGTATGTTACGGGCCAACCTGATCTATTTTGTCCCACACTAAAATCATCCATTTACATAACTCGCCTACTTTACTGGTGGATGCAACGTATACATCACAACCAGTAGCATTTATAGTTCAAGTTAGATGTTCTGGTTCTAAGTCTCAATGTTTCATTTTCAAGTTCAAAAGTAGTATGGTTCAAGGGTTTTATTGTGTGGCAGCCAACTAACATATACTTCAATGGCTTTAACTGCTTGATTTGGAATCTTCAGTAGTTCTTTTTGGCAGTAGTAAAATACTGTAAAAAAAATAGGCACGTTATATTAATTGCACTGGATATCTATATTGTGAGCTCATCATGAACTTATTGAGTGTTGGTTTAATTTACCATACTACCTCACAGGTCCCAGTCAAGACCAACAGGCTAGAAGGACTAAGAAAAGTCCCAAGTATTTATATGATTTAATTGAATAAATAATTGCTTTTTTTTTTGTTTTTTTTTTGTTTAACTAATTCAAATCATTTACACTCTTGCCGGAAGTCTTTTTTGTAGCGATCTTTTATCCTCAGGTATAGGTCAGACTTTTTACATCCTACCTCCCTCGTATTTTGCTATAGTGAAATTATTATTGTTGTGAATTTATGCATTGAGTAAAGCATTGCCAGACTGCCAGTTGAGTAGTGGCGTTTTTGTGATATACAAGGACTAACATGTTTTATGATCATGTAAAGTGTCAAGAGATTTACGTCGTCAAAAATCCTAAAATGATGAATTCAAATGACGAGTACATATCACTTGGATAGTTTGGCTAAAATCTATTTTGAGTACATGCATATCGCTTGAACATGCGACATGGTGTTCGAAACATAGATGTTCTTCTCTCTTTTGCATTGATATCAACTTTGTATATGAAATTAGTCATGGTCATTTCAAACCAGGCATTAGTCTTTACCATTTTATGCACCAAAACCATAACTTTACAACTACATTTCCTACTTAACTATTCACCAAGAACAGTCAACCAACATCCACACTGTACCAAGTGATACTATGTAGTTTTGATATTTTTTGTATTTCTGCTTCTGTATCTCTATTGGGCATGTCCAATTAGAGCATTAATTTTATTCTAATATGTGTTATTAATATAATTCACCCTTTGCACTAAAAAGCTAAGAGAAATGAAACTCAGTTTACAATATTTTGTAAAAAAGACTGTAAATGTTTTTGGTCTTTTACTGTTTATAAAATAGTCCTAAATTAATATGGATAATATTTATAAAATGTGATCTTAGATGTAACAAATTTCAAATAAATAAATATAAAGATATTCTATTATTACCATGAAGGTTGAAGCATACAAGTAACTTAAGTAGTGTGGTAATGTGCATGGTTCATAGTTTCTTGCAAGAAAGGTGATGTCGATTGACATAAAAGTTGGATAAAAATGAGGTATCCACCTTTACATAAATAAAAGTTGCTTTGCATACTTATGTCAAAATTGTTAGAAAATTTAGTGCATTTTTGGGATTAGTTCGCGTGGTAATGAGTTTTGTGTATTATGGTGCGAACACCCCGACTCTAATAGTGGTTTGTCTTGATAGGTAGTGTTTACTACAGTGCTTAGTTAAGTCTCGATAATGCGGTGTTTCCACTGCTTAGTGTTAAGTTAGTCTTGATGAGCGGTGTTTCGCGATGGGCGGTGTTTCCACTTAATCTTATGTTTATCGCTAGTGTTATGAAAATCTCGCTAATCTTGAAATTAACTTATGTGCATTGACCTATTCAAATGGCGATTACAATTGCATAATACCACGTTTAATTGGTCATGTAACCACTAATGACTATAATGGGGATAATTATGAGGCGATTAATGGGCGATTAATTCTCATAATTCCATTTGACTACTAAGAGTATTTTCCTATAAATAGAAATCGATCATGCATGAAGAGACACACGTAAAACTATTAACACTTCTAGCAAAGGGTTATTGATTTGTGCTAAATCACTAACAAACATTTGGTCTTATCCCAAGTAGATATTCGTGATCTTGGGACGTTAGGGTCGAATAGTTTACTTTGGAAAGTGATAACACAATTCCAAGTGATATCCGATAACCACCTAGTAGTATTGCTACTGACATTGATTATCTTACTCTGTTCTGGGCGAATACACACCAACAAAAATTTTGTGTTTTGCTTGTGGTTTAAAAGTTACAGTATATTTTACTACAATTGGTTGTAACAAAATATTCATCCAATCATTATCAAGTATTAATTGTGTATTATGTTTTGCGGGATTGTCTTCACTTTTTGTTATATTGTCATTCAATCAGAATCATTCGTTGGTGATATAGTAATGAAAATTATTTGTTTGTTTACAACTCTTAGGTCGTTGTTAGCAAAGTCCTAAAACTTTATATAGGTTCAATATGATATACTCGATCTTTGGCCAACTAAGTTCACGGCGTGTCGTTGTCTTAGTCATTTATCACGTTCTTTAAATCGTTGGGACACGGCAAATCTTTTCTATTTTAATAAACGCCGTGACCCGTATGATGAGAAATAACATCAAAATAACTCGAACATGAGACCTTGATCTATAATCACTGTTTCGTCTCAAGTTTGATATTTACATCTCGACACGTATTAAAGAAACATGTAAAATAACTCATAGTTTCAAACACATATTTTACAACACTCTCATAGTTTCAAACACATATGAGTTATCATAACAAATACTATATATGTGTATGTGAATCATGAAATAGAGTGTTCATATAAGCATGTTATTTTCGAACACCCAAATTACACGACTAGTCAACTAAATGTCTATGATATGTTTTTTTTAATAAAATTTCGCCGTTCCAAAATAGAAAAGAAAAAAATGTCTATGGTACGTAATAAATTAATAATGTGATCTATTGATAATGTACATGCCCTTTTAAGCTGATCACATTTATTTAAAGAGTATACAAGGGTTATCTTTTTTATTTATGAAAAAGTATCAAAGAAAGGATATGCTGAAAATTAAATTTTAAAAAAATGTAAATTATAAATATCCAAAAAAAGTAGTTTTGCACATGAACAATTTATTGTAGGGAGGCATTTATAATGTACAATAAATGGCCTCTATGGTAGGTACTAACTATTAACAAACCTATAACTCACCTACATATTTCAATTTTAGTTATTATATATTGTACATTTTAATTTTTATTTTTTTATAAATTCCACAATGTAATATATATGTACTGAAGTACAATTATTTTCGAACTTTACTAAAGTAACTAAGATTCTGCAAGTAATTATCTTCATTATTATGGTCCCATGCTAATTATATATATAATCTTACCGGCAATTAGATGTTGTAATTAAAGTACATACATAATGTGTTCGTGTGTATGGTCCTTTAGAAGGTACTTGTTTGTGGCTCAATATGCTTGGTGACATAAGGTTTATAAGAACTTAATTAGCGAGTAAGCTGAACGTGTTTTAGGCAGAAAATATGCACGTGCATATCTTATTTGAGTATTATTATTGAGGTTAAAACTGTTTTATTTCACAAATGTTTTAGATAAACATGTGATTATAGCAAACTAATATCCGACCACTAATAAGTAATAAGATAAACAACATACGCCATTTGATTGATTGTGACTCGTTCGATAACTTAATATTTGATTTAATCTAATCATAAACTGTTGCGGAGTCTATGATTAGCTGAATAAAAAACATCAACTCATATTATTAAGTCACACACAAATACCACATCATTTGCAATAATCTACTAGAAACACAAATAAAAATATAAAACACCATGACAAAATGTATAAAACATATCACTTCATTAAAAATAAAATAAAAGTAAAAAGATATAAATATTCATTACATGTGTGCATTATTTTTTTTCTAGCAGTCACTTGACAGTTACAGACCACACTGTGAAACTTTTCACTTATATCTTACTTCAATCGTGTGGTCTGCATCTGTTTGTGACATACCAAAAATAACCAACAGTGTACTTTAATTCTTACATAAATATATTACTGTATCAACCTATTCACAGTCACGTGCCATCCACGTGTCTTCATTTTTAACCTTTTCAAGTATTGGGCTTAAATCACGTGGATGCAAGTCCACTTTAAGCCCATATTTCATAAATAAAGTCAATGACATCTTTTGTTCCACACGGTGGCCATTGACCACCATGAGGCGGTGGTGGAGCAACACCGCTGCCGCGATTGACTTCATTTGCAGGTATGCTAAATCTTTGCCCAAACAAATTCTAGGTCCGGCGTTAAATGACACGAAACGGAACTGATCTTTGAGTTCGAACTTTTTCCCGTCACCGGAGAGCCACCGTTCTGGCCGGAATTCTAGAACGTCGTCACCCCATATGAACTTCATCCGTCCGGTGGAGTAGATTGAGTATGTGATGGATGACCCCGCCGGAACCACCGTGCCGTCCGGTAGCACGTCGTCAGCGGCGACGTGCTTTGAGTCTTCCGGCACGGATGGGTATAGCCGGAGTGTTTCGGACAATGCTGCTTTTAAGTAAGTTAGCTGGTCGACCTCTTCAAAATTAAGGGTCGTCCAGCCAGGTAGATGTGTCGGTCCCACGTGTCTTTAACAGAAGTGTACATAGTTCTGTTAATATTTTGTTTTCGACACGTGGGTTTCTGATGACTAGGTAGAAGAACCAGCTTAAGGCTACTGATGACGTGTCACGTCCAGCTAGGATGAAGTTGAGTGCCACGTGTTGTAGAAATGTGTCTGAGTAGGATTCCTTTTTCTTCATAAAACGTGAGAGTAAGTCATCGTGTGGGGTACCACCATCCACCTTGTTATGCAATTCAAGCTTACGTGTATTTATGACAGCTGTCAAGTACTTGTCCACGTGGCTTAAGCTTTGGCTCAAGTCGACTTCCATCCCGAGCCGAAGCCATTTCTTTAGCTTCCATATGGTCTCGGGTAGAATGAAACGTTGTAGCGTGGCTTCGGTGGCTCGGTCAAAAGCTGATGCAAAGCTGTTTTCGGGTAAGCCCGGGGCTAACGTTTGTGGGTCTTTCCCGAAAGCCAAGCCGCATATGTTATCAAAAGTGAGCCGAAGCAAAAGGTCTTGTAAATCAACTGGCTTCCCTTCAAGCTGAGCCGTTTTCAATATCGGGCAAAACCTCAACTTGATAGCTCGGCTCACCCACCGAGCCATAGCTTGTCTGAGCGTCCGCGTGGTAAACTCCAGCGCAGCAGTCTTGCGCTGGAACAACCACGTGTCACCATCAGAGTTAAAGATCCCTTCGCCAAGTAGATCATGAAAGACAGCTTGCCAAGTAGGACCCTTGGGATAATTGTCGAACTTAACCTTAAGAATATGTTCAAGGTTCTTAGGATCGCAGGTAACAGTTACAAGACCTTGTTTTCGTGCTAAAAACGGTATAGGCGAGAGACATGTTTGGTACGTGCCACCACACGTACGAAGATTGTCGGCGATCCATTCATGCATGCGATTAGCGTTCTGGATTAAGCCAGGTAAGCTGCCCACTATGGGCCATACACGTGGACCACTTAATGACCGTGTGATCGTCTTAAACCATATCATGTACGTCACAAACCCTAAAAAAATCAGCCACCAAGTAGACGAATCCATCTTGACCGTTGATCCAACTTAAGCAACACGACACTTCACTAGTCCTTCTCACACCTTATCAAAACCCCACCTGAAAAACCATGCAACTTTCTTAACCTAAATATATATAACTTAACATGCACTAAACCTTTTCTTGCAAGAAACACAATAAATATTAATAAAAATTCTCGTTAAAGTATTACCGAATCCTGATGAAATGATCATCAACAGATTCAGGATTCAGTAATACTTTAGCAATGCAAATGAAAGATGAAATAATGAAATTGTATGCTTACCAATGAATGGTGGTGGTGGTTGAATGGTTATGGAAGAAGATGAGATGATATGATGGGAAAGGAAGTATGGGTGAGAAGATATGATAGAGAGAAATGAAGAAGAAGAGTGATATATATAAGAAACAATAATATGTGATACCAAATAGAAAGGAGGCTATTAATGAGGTAGCCAAGACTTCCTACAAATTTACCTATATTAAATAATGGGGCCCCTTAAATAATCTCTATATATGGCATCCACATTACATTATCTTTATACGTGTGTATGTGTTTATAACTATACTATATATGTTTGTATATAGTTGTATTACATGTTAAAAGTAATTATGTATTTAGTTTGATGGTATATATCTTCTAGCTAGGTGATACTACATTATATTTCATGGATTTGAATTTGCATTAGTGTAAAATGTAACAAAATTTTGGTTTTGACTGTAATCAGAGGCGGAGCCAGAAAATTATAGTCGATGGGTAAACTTTGATAATTTTTTTAGAAACTACATTATAAATCGATTTTTAGGAGGGAAATTACAAAAATATCCAGATATTTTTAAAAAGTTACATTGTAAATTTTTTCGCTAGGAGGCGCGTGCCCTGCACTGCCCCTCCTGTCTCTCTGCCTTTGAGTGTAATGTATGTGAAGGAAAAACATTTAAGTCGACATTTGACTGATAAATATGGCCTATAGTATAGCCATATGTTCTTTTAGTATCCATACCGACGAGTATTGTTTATTAGAGGTACGTATATGGATCGAGCTCGTGTATTAAATAGGTGATGAGGATTTTCTAAATATAAAAATAAAAAACTTAAATGTGGCTATATCTTTTGTAGGGCTATCCTGATAGTAGTAACACACATTAGTACATTACCACTAGAATATATAACACCATTTCGCAAATACTGGCATAAAGACTAAAATAATAATAATAATAATAAATTAAAAAAAAAATCCTTTAAAAGACGTGTATTTCTCAGGAAGAGGCAATTCTCAAATGGACTAAAAAAGTTTAAACCAAATGGCAATAAATGCCAGCAGATGTTGTTGGAAACATATTGATTTGTATTTTGATTTGAAATGTAACAAGAACATCAAGCACAAATCCAAGTTATTACTATACTACTTGAATCCTTAGAAAATTAAGTTTAAAAGCTAGAAAAATATATAGTAACATATATTAAAGACATAGTTAATAATTAAGGTAGATCAATATATCTATGGTTTCAGACTGTTGTTTTTCTTCTTATTTTTGCCAATGGTTGGTGGTTTTCATCTTTACAACAAGTAGATTAAATTTTCTAGCAAAATTTGTTATTGTGTTTCATAATAAACCAAAGCTTCTATAAATGGGTGAGGTTTTCTTTGTTAAACTTTTCGAGAAGAGCAAATTCTTAACTTAGATTTTATGCGGCTAACCAAGTTATCCCATGATCTACCGATTTCTCTTAGCTTCAAGATGTATATCTGTGAGAAAATTAAACATGAACTCTAATGTTAGAATATTAGGGTGTTCGACAATTAAATTTTTTTGAGGGGTGATGATTAATTAATAAAAAGAAATGAAATTGAAACAAAGATAATAACTATACAACAATTTAGGCAATCTTTGCTTAAATATTCTCAACTTGAACCTTCCAAATATATACTAAAGTAGTATATTGTTTTGAATAAATATAAAGAAATGAAATTAATACAAAGATAATAACTATATGTCCAACATATTTAGACAATATATATTTCTTTCCCACCCTAACCTCCACCCCCCAACCCACTCTCTCAAGATATATATGCACACTCACTAATTCAACTACTTTGTCTTCTCATTATGACTTTGAAATTACATGTTTTGTGGTACATGTTTTCCAAAACAAATTGACGCATTAATTAGAAAAAAATAATAATAATAATAAAAAAATAAAAAATAAAAAACATATTAATAAATTTAATCTTCTTTAAAATTTTCAACTTATAAATACATTTCAAAATCAGAAATTTCAGCCAATTTAAAACCATAATCAAATGTTTAGTGGTAAACTGACTTTCACACAAGAGGTCACTGGTTCAAAACTCGTTAGGTTACAAATTTGAGATGCCTGAGGAAAAGTCGGAAATGGTAATGGAAATATCCGTATTAAACCGCGTACATCTGAATAAAATACTCTGCCCGGTTAACTTGAACAATAAATTAAAAACCTCGCTCATTTTCCTGTTTATAGAAATTTCAATTTGTGGAAGTAAATGCACAAGCTTATCGTATTTAATTTGTTATCATATACTGGTACAGTGCTTGTTATTGAAGAGTATCGATCATGCATGTTCTTCTTCTTTTGTTTTCACAAATAACTTAATGTACCCCAACAAGAAATAAATACGAGTACATGATATATCTTTGATCCAGCTAATGTACAACAATCATAAGGGATACACTGTCAAATCCATGTGATCATCATTCGAGTATAAAGAGATCATTGTTTGAAAAATACAATATTGTAAAAGAAAATAATACAGAAAGTAAAGTAACTCACAACGCCGTCTTCCACGGGTTATGGCACTCCAATAAGAGAGGTGTTTGGGGAGGTTAAGATGCGTTATACCCTACCCAGGTTAATTCGTCTGAGTTCACTAAAGGTGAGAAAGTCTTGCCCGGATTTTGAGGGAGTGAGGATCGAGCCTGAAACTCCGGTTGGTGCTAAAAGAAAATAGTACAAAAGAGAAATTTTCATGTGTAGTTTTCATAAGTCCTATGAAACCGTACATGTAGCTTAGAGAAATTCGTCGAGTTCATAAGGTTAATTAGTCTTGCCCTGACTTGGATAGCTCGAACTGAAACTCAAGTGCTACGGACAAGTAGGTTGTGATTAATTGAGTTTGTTAACGAAATTAAACAGCTAATATGTTTCGACAATGTAACGTGACCCTGAAAGCTTATTTAGGTTTCTTCAAATTAGAAATCAATCGTCCGAAAAATGGTTTAAGACTTGTCACTTCACTTGTGTTTTGGGACACGAAACTTTAGGAGTAGTTGGTTATATGTGTGAATTTTTTTGTCTAATTAAGCAATTTTAATGTGGTGAGGGACACAATTAAATTTGCTTAATCATTAATTTCTATTATTTCTAATTTCTTAAATAAAAAGACTTGCCTGATTTGGCAAGAATGACTAAAAATAATCGTTTACTTCATCTAGTATAAAAAGCTATAAATAGAAAGAAACAATATTCCGAATAAGGTAATTCGTTTTGCTTTTGGAAAAATAATTTAACAGTATTCAAATTCATAATTTCCAGATTCATGTAGTAAGTTTTTATTACATATCCTGCTATACATATTCATGTTCACACGTCTTGTTCGATCATAGTAGTATAAACAGTAATTTACTACTAGTACTATTTTTGTAACTTTTTAGGTTTTACTAATAGGATTTTTTTATTTTTTATTATTTTTTTTTTTATTATTATTTTTTTATTTATTGCAATGCTTTACGTAGTATTATTTAACTTTTATGCCAGAAAATACATGATGTTGTGTAGTAATCGTTAAAACCGTGACAGGTGAAAAATAAATCAAGGTGGTGTTTTGTTTGTAAAAGAGGTTTAAAATGAGTATACACTTTAGAGAAAAGAAGTTTTGTGGGAGAGAAATGATATTTACTTTTAATTTTCATTTATACTTATCTTTTTAATTACACGATCATGACATAACTGATAGTTAAGATGAAAATAGATAATGAGTGAAATACACATGTTTTATTTTTGTGTGAGTAACAATATGAAGTAAGAGTATATGCCAAAACTCTTTTATCAAATTCATAGTTTCATACCCATAAAAGAGAAATAGATAAAAAGTACTTTGATTTTTATTTTATCAATCATTTACTCACAATTCACAAACCAAGTAGCACACCCTAAATCAGGGTATCATTATTTTCCTAAACACGTTAAGAAGACGTAGGATCACACTTAACTTACCTAAAGACATTAACTTGTTTTATAGATTAATGATCTTGGTAAGAAGAAGTTTAGTTGAAAACCTAATTTAGTTCGTCTTTTCAAGTCACAAAATACAATTAGCCATTGAGAATTTGAGATAATACACTCAACAAAACAAAACACACACAACAGTTCTTGCTAAACCGCTTAAGTTGTAGTTAATTCTTTTTCTTGGTAAACTATGATTTGTGGCCCTTTAGTCGATTAATCCTCATAACACAGGGCTTGAGCTACAAGCTTAAACCGGATAAAGTCTTTCCTTTTGAGGAAGTTAACGTAACCACTTCAAAATTATTGCACCAAGCAGGATTCGAACTTAACACCTGTCACATATTAGTGATGATATACTCACAAGACTTTACTAACTTGACCACACCTTTAGAAGGTGGGGGTTATATATTCCGTATCGGGTTGGGACCATGTGTGCATAGGACTATTTTGGACGTATAACACAATTTTGATAGTCACAGTTCTATTTCAGTTAAAACATAAAAACGAGAAGTTTAATCTAGAGCTGTCATAATCACAGGAAAAAGCTCTGTGAAGAGTTATTACATGCAGTCAATGGGAGCCACTGCACGACTTCATATGGCCACATGCAAACCTGGTAAATTCAATCTTCTTTGTTCTTCATTATATATATCCATGTGACCCTTTTTTTTTTTGTTCCTAGCTAGGTTGTCGTTTTGAATGTGCTTTTATTAGCAACAGCTTGTACTGTATATAGAATCCATCATTTGCGCGCGCTAGCTTGTTGCAAACTAAAATATTGCCATTGCTACCGAAACGGTAGCCTTAAGCTTACTTGAATGAACTTTGTTAACAGATACAGTAGTACAGTACTAGACACACCTATAAACTTTGTCAACTCTGGGTAAAAAGTTGTTACATCCGATAAATTTATTATTTCAAAAACAGTTATAATAACTCTGCACGTACGTAGGGTGTGCATTTTCTTTCGAAACAAGTACACATTTGATATGTAAACCTTTTGAAAGTGTATACAATCTGACTCAAGCATGTCGAGTAGTATTGTCCAACCCAAATCATACATACTAAAAATGGATGATATATTGTTTGAATTAATGGGTATAGTTAGTAGGTCATTAAGTTGAGAAGAAAACCAGGGTCTAGTGTGAGTTTTAATGCGTGTCACCGCTTTACTAGCTGGTTCGGGTTTGGTGAGCCAACCACTTAAACCCTTTAATGCAACTTTCTATTTATATCATTTATCTTTTAAATTCATTTCATACCACAAATCATACAGTGAGATCCTGCAATGTTACAACTTTTTCTAATAATACATGTCACGAAAAGAGGAAAAAAAAATGTTTGTTGACTGTATCCTACGATTCTTAGAGTTACATTGCTTACATTTGTTCTGGCCTAGATATTTGCGATATAAACTTAATGTAATATATGATTGACCGTTGCATAACAAGAACAACAACAATACCTAGCTAATTGTGTTGGGACATGTAAGATGTAAACAGTCACAATTTAGGTGAGATAGAGAGATTTTTGTGAATATATGTGTGTTGAATCAATTAACAAATGGTTCGGTAGGTATAATATACACGGAACAAATATGAACTATTCTAGAATTGCGCTTGAGCCCAATATCTAAACCAATATACAAACTATAACTATCGAATAATAGTCATTTTAGTTTGAGCGGGAGGACACCGGACGCTCAAGCTGACAAAACTCCTTAAACAAAGCCGAAGGCAAACCCTTAATAATGTGACGGAACATGAAGAACCCGAACCTGACCAGTAGCAACAAAATCACGAACAAAATGTATATCGATCTCTATATGCTTCATTCGTTGATGTTGAACCGGATTAGTAAACATATAAACAACACTAACACTATCACAGTAACAAGCGTAGCGGAAGACAAATTTGTATGCAAATCTCATTACAAATTGCGCAACCAAGTCTCAACAACAGCATTCGCAACACCACGATACTCAACCTCAACACTAGACCAACGGATGCTTAGTCAACCAAAAAAGTAGGTTGTTGCCAAGAAACACACAATCGTCGAGTAATAGGACAAACAGCCTAATCCGCATCTAAGTAAGCAACCAAAGATGTAGTAGACGAAGAAAACAACTATAACCCATGATCATATACCACGAACATATCGCAAAATCCACTTAAGAGCCGAGAAATGAGGCTCTCGAGGATCATGCATATAAAGACAAACCTGCTACACTGCATAAAAAATATCATGGCGAGTAAAAGAAAGATATTGAAGAACACCTAGCGAGTCAAACTGCTTTACATTTCTACTCAACGTCAAAGATAAATTCATATAATATCCTCTTGAAAATGACAAAGTTCAAATTTCAAACACCAAAGTAATAATAAAACACAAAAAAATCAAGTTTTAATCGTTAAATTAACAGCCATCTATGTGATTTCAAGGAAACAAACACTTCATTAGTGGCATTCCGAAACATATGATTTGATTAGTTTAATCACAATGAAGTAAAGTAAATTGAATTATTGAACACTTTTAGACTATAATCTATTTAGAAAAGTAGAAAACTAGGTATAAACTATAATATATTTAGAAAATGAAACAACATTGGTTTACTTATTAGACATTAGTAAAACACACGTTTGTTTTTTGGCTTAAGCAAGTGAGATGGACTTAAAAGATAGAAAAAGTAAAAAAAAAAAAAAATGAACTCGTATCGCGTGACGATCCTACGATCTTACGTGCGATCCCACGATCTTACTTACGATCCTACCACATATGCGATCCTACCACGATCCTACACGGTTTTAGCTAGTAAACACGTAAACTCGTATGATCCTACGAGTTTACACGCGATCTTGACAGCCTTGCCTATAAGACTTCTATATAATATCAGATCATATATCGGATAGCCATCAGCTCCTAGTTTAGATTCAGTATCAACAGGAGTTCGACTGGGTTACAATTAACAATATGAGCCCGCTCAAGGATCTCAACAGCATACTTACGCCGAGATAAGAACATCCCGAAAGAGTCACGTGTAATAGAAATACCCATAAAATAATTCAACAAACCAATATCAATCATAGAAATCTTCTGATGCAACGAACCAATAATCGGTTGTAACAAATACTCAGAGGAACCAGTGAGAACAAAATCATCAACATACAATAATTAATAGGGGGATTTACATACACCCCCATATCCCAACCAATATTTACTTATTTCCCCAAACACAAGTTTTTAATGCATGATGTACAATGCTCTTAAAGTAAGGTTTGGGGAAATATGTAAATATTGGTTGGAATATGGGGATGTATGTAAATGCCCCTAATTAATAAGCAGTGTCAGTCCCCTGTTGGTAGATGAATAATGAGGAGTCACAACGCTATGTGTAAACCCAACAAGAGTAATAAAAGCTGCAAATCGTTGAAACCATGCCCGAGGGGCCTACGTAAGCCCATTAAGAGACCTCTGTAATAAACAAACATAGCCAGGATGTGCAAAATCCTGAAACCCCAGAGGTTGATGCATATAAACCGTCTCAAATAAATCATGTAAGAAGGCATTCTTGACATCAAGCTGATGAACTGCCAATGTCGAGAAGTAGTCAAACTAAGAACAGTTCGAATAGTACCCGGTTTAAAAACCGGACTAATAGTCTCATCAACATCAATTCCCTCTAACTACGTACTACCATTCGCTACAAGACGAGCCTTGTAACGACTAAGAGTGCCATCTGATATAAACTTATGGTGAAACAACCACATACAACGAATAATATTGGCGTATGTGGGTTGGGGCACAAGATTCCAAGTTTTATTTTTAATAAGTGCAATAGACTGGGCACACTACTGACCTCCAGCGACCTTCATTTTGCATGTCACGTTAGCTTTCTATCTCCGGAGACCTACAGACGACTGTTTACCACATCAAGATAACCGACACTACAAAAAACATACCCCATAAATATTTCTTTTTAATTGATTAACATACACACATTTTTTTGTGTGAAAGTTACTTGGGTCATCCTCGCGACCACTTCACCCCAAAACCAACTTGTCGACCTCCAAGGACCAAATGGCCACACTGGAGTCGGCCCATACGACCTCCAGCGACCGAATGGTCGACCTTCATTAATGTACCCATCCTTATATTCATCCGACATAGCATTTGGCAATTTGGATCATTAAGCACATCATTGTACAATTTTGGTAAAGGTGGAATGGAAGATACATGAAGTAAGATACTGAGTGGGCTGATTGGATCCCACACGAAAGCGTATGACCATGGGATGAACCAAAATCGGGTTTGGGTTCGGGATTTGGGTCGATGTGGGTTGCGGTTGGTTAATAATATTGGTGAAGGCGAATTTGGTGGAGGAGTCGAAGTCTGCACTGGTGTTGATGGGCTAGCAGTTGGATGGGCCGGCGAAGTGGGCTCAGTAACAATAGGTGGTGTATCGGTAACAATAGGTGTGGATGGGTGAATATGTTATGGTTGAGTAGTAGATGAGGAACGAATAATGTGGGAAATAACATTAGGTGGCTCGTAAAAAAGTATATGAAAGAGGCGAGGTTGGTGTCATAGAGCCAAATAGGAATCTCGTCTCATCGAAAGTAACATGTCGAGAAATAATGATTTTATTGGTGTTTAAGTCTAAACAACGATACTCGCACGATGGTTATATGCATGTTCCAACAAATGGATGATGTAGCACGTGGTTGAAGTTTATGATTGATATCTAGATGTGGGTAACATAAGAAACCAAAAGTGCGAAAAGAGTGTAATCGGATGTGTCCCAAGTAAGTATGTAGGATTTCATTATGAATAGCACTCGAGGGTAAAATACTTAACAAATGAACGACCATAATGAGTGCTTCGACCCAAAAATTGGGAGGAAGGTGTGCTTGAAAAAGTAATGTCCGAATTAGATTATTAATAGTGTGTATCATTCTTTCGGACTTACCATTTTTAGAGGTTTTGGACAAGAAAATCGAAAATGTATACCTTTTGAGGCAAACAATTTATGAAAGGTGGTTATCAAATTCCCCTCCATGATCACATTGAAAGGAATTTATTTCACATTTAAAGTGAGTATTAAAAAAAGTACGAAACAACTCAAATTTAGACAAAACATCAGATTCATTAATTAATAGATAAACCCAAACATACTGCGAATAATGATCCAAGAACAAGACATAGTATTTAATCCCAGAAAGACTCTGAATGGGGGAAGTCCACAAATCCAAGTGAACAATATCAAAATAAGACTGAACCAAAGTACTAGAGCTAACAAACGGAAGCCTCACGTGTTTGCCAAGCTGACAAGCATGACAAAGAATGGATGGTCTCTCCTTATTTCATGAAATTGAATTACTATAAAGAACACGACGTAACACTTCACTTCCTGGATGTCCAAGGCACTGGTGACACGTATACTGACTAGTAAGAAAAGCATGAGGAACAATAGAAGGATTCATAACCATATAAAGATCCCCAGTGCTATCACAGCGGTGAAGCACCAGACAAGTCATGAAATCCTTGACAGAAAAACCAAAGCCATGAAATTCAACAGTACAATGATTATCACGAACAAATTGACATACATAAATAAAATTCTTAACAATATTAGGAGTAATAAGAACGTTTTTTAAATAGAATGGTCGATGAGGTGTAGGAAAAATACTATGATCAGAGTTGGTAACGGGTATGGAATAACGTCACCAACCGAGACAGATGAATAAATGCACAAATTAAAAACATTAATAAGACTATGTACAGAATCATTAAGGAGAGAGTTCGAACCTGTAACCATATTCCATACACCAGTAGTACTGTAGTAGGGTCCTGGAGAGTCATGGTACTAAATGCATGAGATAACATAGTCTCGACCAGAAGCAGTAGTGGGACTCAATTGACCAGGACGTTGTTGGCCCGTAACTTACGAACCCGAAGCAAACTGTCCCGAACCAGGTTGGCCCAAAATAAACAGGCCCAATGTAGATGCTTGTTGGGCATGTGTTTCATTAAAGACCATAGGGGTGTGTTGGGCTGCGGAAGTAGTAAACCCAGGAGGTGTAGGTTAGGTTGGTAAGACATGGAAGTCCAGTGGGCTTGAGTAACTATTAAACATAACGGGTTGGGCTAGTAAGATAAGTTGCATAAGTCCAACAACTGATGGATTTATATTAAAAGCTACAGGTGTGGCTAAAAGGTTATGTTGAACAATAGCACTGTGTGTTGTAGCAAGGTTTCCACTACTCCTTAATTTTGACGAAAACTCTTGTTGTTTTTGAAGTAACGCTAACATCTGAGCTTGTGAAATATTAAGTGGAATAGGAGAGCTATTGTTAAGGCTAGAAGACCAAAGAGACGTGGGGTTTTGTAGGTTGGCATTTACGTTCCTATGGTGAACAAATTTGCAATTGTCGCTAAACCGACAAGACCCTTTAGCAAAGTTAAATCAAAGTTTCGGAGACTTAACATGACCAATAGTGGAGCGACGAGGAGTATTACCTGATTCTGCCATCAAGACCATAGGAGATGACGAAGAAGAATTAATATGGATAGCTTGGGACTGTGACGTCAAACGTATCTCCTCGGTTGTAAGCATCGAGCGAACTGTTTTAAGATCAGGAATGGCTCGCGATGAACAATAATGGTGGCAATGTTACCGTACTTCTCATTCAATCCTTCAAGAGCAAATGTAACGATATCATCATTACTAACTGGAAAACTAAGGCTTGTTAATATGGTGGCAGTGGACTCAATCTTGCTAAAGTAAGCGTCAATACTCATATGCCCAAGTTTCAAAGAACGTAATTCCGCTTTTAGGCTAGATTGCGAGTTTGTTTGTTGTCGTGGAATATTGTAGCTAGGTGATTCCATGCTTCTTTAGTGTTTTGAGGATCTTCCACGACGAGAAATGCTTGGAGTGTTTCAAAAAGGGTCATGAATATTCATTACAACACAATAAAATCGATTTTCAACCATTCTAGAGTAGGAGGAACCGGTGCACTTGATGTGGCTTCATCCGACGAGATGATATAGTCAAGGATGTTAAACCCTCAACATAGGTTCTTAAGAAATACACCCATCAAACATAGTTTAGTTTATCAACATCTAAGATGACGGGAACACGGTAGTTAAGTTGTTGATGATGAGAAGTTTATCCGAAAAGGATATAGCATGCGGGTGGTTATTGTTGCCAGTCATGTTTAGTGAATGAGGAAGAAACGTGGGTTAGGGCTTGGTAGAACAATTTTAGGGTTTCACACGGGTTGTATCAACCAAAGGATACGTAACCGTTAACAAAGCATCAACCAAAAACATACTTTACCTTCAACAAGTATTTACCGATGAATACTTGACCTTAATAGAGTTGTTACCAGTGAACAAAAACAAAACTGGGAGCAGAGGAAGAAACGAAGAAAAAATTAGGGTTTGGTAGAGGGCACAATTTACACGGCGTCTGATACCATGTAAATGTTTGTATGTTGAATCAATAACAAATGGTTCGATAAGTATAACATATAACAAGTATGGATTATTCTATAAATTGAGATTGAGCCCAATATCTAAACCAATATACAAATTATAACTATCAACTAACAATTGTTTCCATAAAGAACTCTAGTAAGAGTGTGTATAAATGTTTAAGTGATATGATTAACCGTTGCAAGTCTGTAAATTATATGGTTTTATATCTCCAATTCGTTTTTACGTGACACTAGTATTGAAATATTTTATATTTGCTATAAATTCTTTGGACCCAAATTGCTTACTTTTGTGGGCTTGATATTCAGCTATTCACCGGCCCGTTTAATTGACAATTTCATAATGTTAAACGTTGGATTGTAATACACACATTCATGGGAAGTGATCACATATATATACTACCACTCGAACGAGTGTTTCAAAATTCAAATTCACCAAAATCATATTATTAAAATGCTATTTAACATATTCAGTGACACCATTTACCTTTTTCAGTTTTCACCATTGACCCATTTCAAGTTAACTAAATGAAGACAAATGATACTAAACATGGTTTTCACACCCGCCCGTTGCGTCTGGAAAAACTTATCATTTAGTTCGAGTTTAAGTTGTTTTAATTGTATTATAAAAATGTCTTGCACGTTCAGTCTAACAATCATATTTATTTGGGTACTAATGTGGTTCTTAGTCACCCTAAAATCTTAAATTATCAAACAGAATTTGAGGTCATTGATTATTTACAGTGAAGTACAAAATTTAAATCGATCACATAAGTGGGTAGTTCAAGTTGGCGAACCAAGTTTGTATTCAAATAATCAATTTAGTTTCTTTACAAATTTTTTTATATTCATCCAGCTTAAACCTAGTTGAACCTACTTAATTTAATCTTGTTATGTTGTTTTATTTCACTAAGTCTTAATGAAAACATACTCAACTAGTGTTTTCCTTGTAAATTTAGACATAATAAAACATCAATGTCTTATTCAACTTTATGTTTTATAGATCTTTTATTAAATAAGTTAAAACTTATTCGAAATATTTTGTTTGATACGGCATGTTCAATGATTTTAGTTATACCTTGAAGTACATCATCAATCATATATGGGTACTCATTTTACAATACTAACATGAATTCTAATTATTTTTAAAATAAGTTCTAGTTTAACAAAAGGAATTTGTGAATCCAAGTTTTTTGTTACTCTAACCAATTCTTGTATAACAAAAAGAGTTTGTAAATCATTTAACAAAACGTAGATAAAACTTATAAAATTGCTCTCATAATAGACCAAATACAATTTTGAAAGTTACAAAAATAAAATGCTTTCGAAAGATATTATTTTAAAAGTTAAATAAAATAAAACAATGTTTGATAAGGGTTATGCTATTAAGACCTTTTATGATGTGACAATTAGGAGTTTTGGTTCAAATGTACAATCCGCGATGCATATCATATAAACCTGCAATGCACAAGAGCCTACGAAAACTTTTATAAAAGGGTCCAAATAACTTGTCCCGTATATAATTGTTGAAGAGAAAAAAGGACAGCTAACAAAATTAATCACTATTGTTACCAAAAGGTGTGAACAGACTTTTATACCTTATTTTACTATTCATTTGATCAAACTTTTCTTCAATTGATAATAAGGGTAGGTTTGAGCTTTCCTTAGGCTGCCCAAGAGAGATTCAATCACTTATTTTTCCTGTCGCGTCGGTTTTCTCTCCAGTGACTTCGGCGATTGGGTCTTTCCGATAGGCGACCAACTTCATTTATTTTTTTATTATTAATTTTTTTAAAAACATTTTAACACAAAATAAAATTTCATTAATAATTAAAGCGTTACATAATAATTCAAATAAAATTAAAACATTACGACAATACAACGACTAAACTAGTTTCGATTAAGCGATGTCAAATGTCTTCCACCAATCGAACTTTGAGGCTAAGATGAGTTGTTTTGTCGCATATCTCCTAGTAATTTCCAACGATTTCACATCGTTTCATGGGATCATAAGAACGGTCTTCTTCTATTTGGAAAGAATACGGAGATATCGTACTTTATTCATCTGAATTATCATATTATGTAATATGATGTATGTATACATTATATGCGATAGACATTTCTTTGTCAAACCCTCTGGCCGGATGTTTAATCATTAGCCACTTCTTCTTTAGTACACCAAAAGCACGTTCCACATCTTTTCTTGCCGCCCGTGCATCGCCTTATACAATATTCGTTTGTGATCATTCGTCTGGATTTTTAATGGACTTCATAATAACCGACCATTAGGATATATCCCATCGCCAAGATAATACCGCGTTTATAAATGCACGCCATTAACGAATTCCACATCCGGAGCTCTCCCGTTTGAGATCATTGAAAAGAGGCGATGCACGTAAAACATTTACGTCGTAATTCATCCGTGACACCAAAGAACGCATGCCAAATCCATAAATCTTGGGACGCGGTCGCTTCAATAAAATGAAAGGATCCCGCCCGTGATCACCCTACAAAATTGAGCTTTTAAAGCATGCGGGCAGTCGCCCCGGCCAATCTGTCAATCGATGCTACCTATCATCCCGGAAACCCATGAGTTTCGTAGTGATGAGCATAGAGTTTGTCAGCGTCTACTAACCGTCGGCTTTCGCAAATACTACGCACCATATAACTCCATTATGGCCTCACAAAATTTTCGAGACACTCACGAATTGTTGACGCACCCATTTGCACGTATTCGTCAGAGCATCGGCATTGACTCCATATGCCATTCGACGGATTGATGAAGTACACTTCATCAATGGAGAAATACCTAATGACGCAGTACAATTAGGAGTTTGTTGGAAATAAGGTGAATGGTCGGTTATATCTCGGACAATTCGTGTGAATAGTCGTCGGTTCATACGGAAGCGATCATGGAATGCTTGATCGCCGTATCTTGGGTTCTCATCAAGTAAGCATCCACTAAGCGGTTATGAGCACCCACACGATCCCTACTAACTTGGGTTCGTGAGACTTTTTGATGCTTGAAAAGCCTCCCAACAATCTTCCGCAAACATCATAAACTCGGTGATTAACTTCATTTTCATCATCCGATGACGAATCGGCAATGAATAGCTCGTAAAATTAAAACTCATAGTGTGTAAATATAGAGTAGGATTTTTGGTTTGGATATAGAGAATGTGTGAAATTAGATTTGTGAGTTTAAGCGTGTAAATATGTTGTGTATTTGAGGTGGATTTTTTTTTTTTTTTTTAGTTTGCAACGGCTACAAGAATTTTGTATGTTAAGGCTATCGATCCTCCACACGACCGGTACCTTCTTTTTTTGTGGCGATCGACATCTTCCACACTAGGACGATCGACATGAATCGATCGCCCAAACCATCGAGATCGAGTGTCGATCGACACTATTGCAGTCAGCCTTAGAAAAAAACTTTTAAAAAAAAATTCATTATTTAAAAGAAATCACAATTGATAAAAAAAAATTAATTAAATATTCAAAAGTATTAAATAATTATTAATTAAACATTTACAAAACCTTTTCAACAATTAATGAAAAAAAAAATCACAATTTGTAATTTTGATGTTAAATTTAATTAAATATTAAAAAAATAAAAATAAAGATTAAGAAGACAAAAACATCTTAACCATTTAAGTTTAGCTAGAGACGGATTATGCAGCCTAACGCTTTTTATAAGAACGTTCACTGCACTTTCGAAAGAATAAAGACATGTAATGTAATTTGGCCAAACCACATAAATGATTTTTGCATTTTACTCAATTGTTTGTTTAAAATTGCAAGTTAAAATGTTTTCAAAATAGATGTCCCATAAATGTAAAATTACAATAGAACTTAGAAGACACAATAGAAACAAAAGTGAATAAATAAATAAACATGATTAGTCAATGGGTCTATGGCTGACTCTTTATATAAAATCAGAACTTAAAAGGATTTTAGAATTTTTTAACAACTTAAGAATTAAGGTATTGAATAAATAAATAAAAATTCCTCGTTTTACAAAACAAAAACCTAGGACTTGTCTAGTTCATAAAATGTTTTCAAGAAATTTAATACATTATATATAAGGTTAATAACGTAAAAGGAGGAAACTTTTTTTTTTACGTAATATCGTAAATAAAGTTGCTAAAAGTTTTTAGTCGAGTCGAGCCGAGCTCAATTATTTAATAAATAAATATTAGGGTTGGGCACGACTCGAGCTCGAAATTTTTAATATTATTCGAGTTTGAGCTTGAAGCTCCTTTATCTTAACTATTTTTAAACCTAAAACCATTTGTATGCGAGTTTAAGCTTGATTGCTCGCATTTTGATACAAACTCAAGCTCGAATAATGAATTGTTCCAGCTGTCACAAAATGAATACTACGACAATATGCTCAAGCTCTCTTTTCAATACATTCATAAATGACGTTTGATTTAGGCATTCATGTGAACATAACCTTGCTTTCCAAATGCCCAACTTGATTTTTTTTTAAAAATGTTACATAAAAAATTAACATACAACTCTTTATACTTGTTCTATATCAAAAAATTTGGAGATACTCTCTTTCACACTTGAAAGTCAAAATATTGTACGGAAGTTCATTTACACAAAAATAATTTGGTAGCAAGTCACTACTGGCAAGTGGCAACGCTTTACATGCCGGTTTTTTTTATACTTATAAAAAATATAAATTTAGATATAGTAGTTGGAGTAAATTACATGTTTGGTCCTTAGGGATGTACCAATATTGCAGAAGGTCACTTTTTGAAAGAAAAAAAAAAGGAAAATTATTTTCATGCCTAATTTATATGCCTAAAAATATGACTAAACAATTTATTGTGTGACACATGGATTCCACTAATTCTTTTTTTCATATTTACCATTGACCTAGTCAAGTGTTTCAATCTCTTTATTAGGCATAAAATTAGTCTTATATGTTAGTCATACCAATCAACACTAAAAAGAAAGGGTAAATTTCACCGTTGGTCCCTGAACTTCGCCTCATTCTCACATTTCATCCTCTAATTTTTTTGTGGCGTACCCAGTCCCCAACATTTCACGAAAATTCACTGCTGGTCCCTGGTTACCCATTTTGGCTAACAGTCGTTAAATTTCGACGTTAGTTGACTAGTCGAGGGGTATTTTTGTCTTTTCACGTACTTTTCTTTCACGCCTTTGGTCCCTGAGTATACAAACCGTTTGGTTCCTCTTGTTACACATATCGGAACTGTACAAATTGGCATGAATTTGGTCCCTTACCCGCCTAAAACACTTCAATAGAGAGCTTATTTATACCAAAGACCGAAGGATCGATTGGTGATACCCAAGAACACACACAAACACGCAAATCTGAAACAAGGAAAAGTTGAAACAATGGCAAAAATGGATACTTTCAAAATGATCAAGAAGAGTATGAAGAAGTGTTAGACAACTATTTGCTTTTTGATGCAATCCTAGATGCTTTTGGGGATGAACCCATTGTTGAATACAGTTTGTATAGGCAGGTAGATGAGTGGAAGAGGAGCATGATTCTAAATTGGCTGCGAACACAAAACTTCTACTATGATGAGATTTTGAGACTTGATGAGGAAGAGGAGCAAGATGATGAGGAGAAGGAGGAAGATTATGAGGGGGATGAGCAAGATGAGGAGGAGCATCAAAATGATGAGGATGATGAGCAAGATGAGGAGCGAGCAACAAGAGGATGATGATACCGGGTTAGAAAATGTTTATGCTTTGGAAAATAGGATTAAAAATCTTGAAGATTTGTTTCAACAAATCAAGATGAGCATGGAAAACAAGTAAGAGGTTGTGGTTCTAGCAAGGTGTAGTGAAATGGAGTCAAGTAGTTTCTAATGGTGGTCTATCTAGGTTTTTAGTATGTTTTTAGTATTTTGGTTGGTTAATCAGATGTATGAAATGGTTGTAACCTTAAAAATATATCAATGAAAAATTTGGTAGTTAATTTATTGTTTCTGATTTATGGTTGCTTGTGAATTACCAAATATGTTTGACTTGGTTAAGTAAACAAAAAAAAAGTTTGCAGTTTATGGTGTTTTGATAGTTTCGCTATCTCAAGTTAAGATTTAGAAGCAAACAAAAAAATTACAACAAATGAAACATGTTTAAACAATCAATTGGTCTCAAATATGTTTAACTTGGTTAAGTCAACAAAGAAAAGTTTGCAGTTTGATATTTGGATAGTTTGACTGTCTTAAGTTAAGCTTGATCTCAAAACAAAGATAAATGTTACCCAAAAAATATTGTGAAACTGAAACATGGACATGAAAGCTTTTTAAACTGCTGCTGCATTAGTGACCAACAACCATACAAAAGACAATGTACATTTTACAGCAACTACATTAACATTAACATAAGATGTTTCATCATTACAAAAGATTAGCGTTTATACTAGCATCATGAAGGACAGTCATAAAAAGTTAGAAGCTATACTATTACCTTCCTTTTGTCTTTGCCTTGACTGCCTTCACGTGCTCGTAAACCTTTTGGTTTTTTAATCCCAAAAGTCTTTTCACCAATAGTAGTCCAAGTTTTATTTGCTGTCAGACCTAGCACTATATCCAAATCAAATCTCTTTCAAGGGATAGCCATCTGAGCTGGAATAGGAATGGAGGTTGAAACTTTTTTTGATTTAGAAGGATTAGAGGTAAAAACTTTGTTAGCTTGCATAGGACCTTGGGGTCGATTATACCAAGCAAGCAATTGGGGTGGGATTCCTGTAAGACTAGTGCTTGAATCATCAGTGCTTGAATCATTAGTGCTTGAATCACCTGCTTGAATTATCAGTGCTTGAATCATCAGTGATTGAATAAGAGCTAATGAGTATGACTTCTGCAAATAAGAAATGGTTGGTCGGTTTGTTAGATGAAAATGTTAAGATATATAACTATCTAACAAAAACCTTTTCAAGGTATTCCAATATAGAATTAAGTGATCCAATACTCATTTGGTCCTCTCAATGTAATCCCAAACAAGGCTGCAATAGTAGAATACTAGTGTGGCAAGGCATATCGCAAAACTTTACAAGGTATACAAGCATCAATTTAGACCATTCAACGAGTGGGCAACTAAAATGGATCATCTATGAAAACAACTTCAAAGGCTGCAAGGTACTCTCTTTGGTGACCAAGCACAAACAAGGCTGCAAGGTTGGAAAATTTGGTGGCCAAGCACAAATAAGGCTGCAATGATATCTCTTTGTTGAGTCTAAAAGGATAATACCATGCTCTTTCTAACACGCAAATCCTAACAAGCATAACAATAGTAGAATACATTTGGTTCTGTCAGTGTTCAAACATAGGCATCAAACTACATTCTAGGCACATTACATGCATAACTAGGCACATTACAAGGCTGCAATGTAGAAGAATACTAGTGAGCAACTACAATAACACACGAGTCTAATTTTTTGAGTCCAAAAGGATAATACTATGTTGTTTGTAACACGCAAATACTAACAAGCATAACAAAACCCCCAAAAACGGTAACAGAAAACAACCTCAAATCTGATAAACAAGATAAATTACAATAAAAAATAGGTGTAAAAAGATTTATAAAAGGATCGATAACAATACCCTTATAAATACCTGCACGTTTAGGTGGAAGCTCTGGATCTTTTGGGAGAAGCTTGAGCAGTTGAAGTGGAAGCATGCTGACTTTTGGGAGCTATGAATCTCTTGGAACCTTTGACATCATCAGAAACATACTCTTCACTTGAAACATCTTCATTATTTTCCAAATGAATCATCTCATCCTCTTTTGCCTTTAGGGAGCTCTGCATCTCAAGGGTTTGCATCCTCTTTTCAAGTCATTGTAGCTTTATTTCAAGGTTTTCAATCATCCTTTTCACTAGAAACAGCTTCATCACTAGATATTTTAATCACATCGGGGTAATTTTCTATGTAAAAATACACCTCCTTAAGGGTTTCTATCCTTTTCTTAAGGATTTCTATCTTCTTCTCAAGGTTTTGAATCCTGCTTTCACAAACCTTTTCTTGGTGCTCATCTACAAGTTAATAGGTTAACACAGGTTAAACGTACATATATAACACACTTACAGACAACCCATAAATCAAGTATGCAAATAAGAAACAAAAAGCCAAATCAACATCAATAGTGTGCCTCATTGCAGTTTGACTAATCATGTAATACATAAGTCCAAACACTTTGCTAACTCTCTTTCTACCAAACTGTGCAGAAATCCAAACACCCCTAAAGGTCTACACAAGACAAGAGCTCAGCTGATGAAGTGTATGCAAACTTGTAACAACATCTAGCAGCTTAGTGTATAACTAATCTATTTGCATTCTGAGTACTGCGGTTTGACTTGCTAAAGTCAAATTGGGTAGAGGGCCTTAATTGCTAAACTCAAATTGCAGTTTTAGTAATGCAAATAATAAACTAACCTAAAACTAAAAGGCATTCATTAGGGCAAGAACAAAAGGGCAAATCAACATCAAAATGGTCTAAACACATGTTCAATGTTTGCCATTTCACAAAAAAACCAAAATGCATATCTTTATTCTGCTCTGCTTGGTTTCCCTCCATGGTTTTTTTGGTCTGACCAAACACATCTTCAAGGGTTGGAAAAACGTCACTGGGTCCATATGAGATTACTATGAAATAAGATAGGGGCAGTTGAACAACAAAAAAGTCAAATCAAGTCATTAAGGCAAAAAATTATTCTAAACAAGAACACTGCAACAATGTGCTAACCTTTTGATAACATCAAATAGTCCTGAATATTAAGTGTCAATTTTCCCCGATAATGCTCGTATTTTATATCACTTATATGGATTTACGCTTGTTTTCCTCTATATTTCACTTTCAGGTAATTTACGAGCATTAGAGCTAATGAGACGCGAATTTGGAGAGTTTATTGAAGATATATGATAGTATGCCCATTTTGAAGTAATTACGGCGTAACTATTCTCTCACATTACGCCGTAACAGAAGCGTGACTCAGAAAACCAATTCAACTAAAGATTACGACGTAACTCCATTTAGGATTACGCCGTAACTAATTAGGTTAAATGATGTTCCACGCCGCTACAAGCTACGCCGTAACTCTTTCCACAAATACGACGTAACCATGATTTATTGAAGATATGGCGTAACTCATTCCAAATGTTACGCCATATATAGCTTTTCGAGCAAAATACGATGATATTGATGTTACGGTAACTCTCCACTTAAATTCTGTTGTAACGGATCCGCCTATAAATACCGCCCAAAATTCTGCATTTCTCATCATTCACTCCACACACAAAAGCAGAGAACGTGGGTGGGAGGCTCAAGGCAGATCTTGAGGAGCATACGGAGCCATCTCCAAGGAGAAATCACTCCCTAATGATAAGCATTAGCAATTTATCATTTTTTACTTTCAATTCATGTATTTCATTATGTCAAACACTTGAATCGATTGTTTGATTAATATAATGACTAAGCACCTCTGGTGCTAGCCTAGTTATGATTTCTTAATTGTTTTGTTTATGTTTACATTGCTTCCAGTATAATTGTTTCTAGTGTATGCATGCATAGTTTGTTGGTAGTCGCCTTGTTTTGGTAGTTTTGAATGGCGGGTGTGTCTAGTTTCTTAGGAGATATGACCAAGTGACCCTAAGTAGGTAGGTCGAGTGGGAAGGGTAAGAATTGACCAACCGACGAACCTTCTTCGCATGCGATTTGACCAACTAATCACATACCGTTTGGATGAACTTAAGTTAGGGATGAGTGTTTAAGATGCTAGCGCCGGGCACTCATTGTTATGAATCTTTCATGTAGCGGAACTTAATGACTTGGCTTAGCGACTAAAAACAAGCTGGACTTTCAAGGGTAGTAGCTTGATCTCCGGTGGAAACCTTTCACGATAGGTTAGGACGAGCCGACCAAATATTGTCCTAGCGACTTAAAACCTCACTTGAAGCAATTGGAAGTAATTAAGCGTGAACTTAACATGATAGGATGAGTAACTAGGTTATCACACTTCTCCTCTATTGATCACAACCCTTGCCTTTATTCGCTTTCTTTATTTTCTTACTTTAGTAGTTAATCATTTCAATCTTAAGACCAATTAAAATCTGTGACACCTATACTTAATTAGAATCCGCTCACATAGCTCTTGGGACGACCTCGGGTTTACCGAATACTACACTACACACGATCGGGTACCTTTGCCAGTTAGTGCATTAGGGTGAACCATAGGTATAACGAGACACTTATAAATATTGAAACACAGTCAAGAAAACACATCGCCTTTCAACATAGCATAATTTCATAAGTCGTCTAACATTTCATTTGACACATAATCGTCGCATTTCATTTATTCTTATACTTTTCATATAGATAATCTGCCATGTCTTCGGTAAATGTAACTTTGCTCCAATCTTTATTTGTCATTGCAAGAATGAGGGTAGCAGATCGAAATGTGAAAATGATCGGATTGTACAATAACAAGTGGGAAGATGATCGAGTACAATAACAAGCGATGATCGGGTTGTGAGACTTATTGTATATCACAGGACCAAAGGTGCCAAATAAAAGTACATGAAAAGACGAAAATACCTTGTGGAAAACTAGAAGGGGGTTGAATAGTTTTACCAATTTAAAACTTCCTTTTGAATATTTAGATCGACTTATGTCAATCTATTTGGTTGTTTATGTTGGACGTTGATAGATAGATATATACACGTGTAATGAAAGATAAAGAGTAAGAAGCACATCACCACGACACAAGTATTTATAGTGGTTCGCTACAAGGACACCTTCCTTGCCCTACTCCACTCCCCGAGTCACCTACTAGAATTAGTAAACACTACACCAATCTCCTTATGGCGGAGAAGCCTTCACAGCGTCGCTTAACCTTTTCCGGTACAAAGCTAAATACCGGGTTCTTTCACACCAAGGCGAACCACACCTATCACAACGTCGCCTACCCTTTATACGGTGCTAGGCTAACCACCGAGTTCTTTCACTCCTAGGAGAACTAATCATATCACAACGTCGCCTACCCTGTATTAGGTACTAGGCTAAGCACCTAGTTCCATTACTATGGAGGAACTACTACCCATCACAACACAACACCTAATCTTAAGGAGATCCACTCCTTATTACAACTCCATCAAGGATATCACCATCCTTGGATCTAAACAAATACTATATGTATAATGATGCACCTCATCGTTTATACAACCTAGGAATTCTTCCTTAATGCCATTTGATTTGATTCCTAGGCATCCTTCACTAATGCCCTTGACACAACGCTTGGCACCTTTCACTAATGCCTTCGTCTTGACACCTTTAGCATTCTTCACTAATGCTTTGACACGGACGATTAACATCTTTCACTAATGCTTTCGTCTTGACTCTTTCGGCATCCTTCACTAATGCCTTCAACATCTATGGAGGAAGAAAGAACTATCAACAAGAGAACTTCAGTTGTCTTGATGATGACGAAGCATGGCAACTCATGGACGTGAGCTTGCTTGACTTCAAGAAGTGGTGATCTCGCCTTTAAGAGGAACCTAGAAGATCACACGAAAACAAAAGACAAACTACATAGATCTCTTTGGATCTGAGGTTAGAGAGATACAATACTTGGAGAAAGTATGTGTGAAGTGGTAAGTAGAAAGGAAGAAATGGCTCTCTATTTATAGAGGAAATTCTCTCTTGTTCCCGGATCCCACGGATCCTACCACAAGGATCCGTGGGGCGCTCCTTTACCCATGGGTATTATGGTTATGGGTCATGGGTTGAACCATGGATCTTTTAGCTAGATACAATGTATCTTTTGAGTGCAATGCACTTGGTCATTTAGGTATGGGTTGATCCATGGTTTATGGATATTTTCCATGTGTGATATAAGCATGATGTCATGCAATGGGTTATGGGTCAAGATCCATGGGTTATGGGCTTTGGGTTGTACCCAACTACATTCAATGTATTTGCCCAATGGGTTGTGATACATAAGTTTCTTCCCATTTATATTACCCAATATACTACATACTAGTTATGTGTATATTTTACCCAAATATGTAAACACTAGTTGTTGTACATATGTATTACTAAAACATAAAATCACTTATACTTGTTTTAGTGTTTTATGTGAAAGTGTGAATATGTTAGAAACTATTAGTTCAAACTATTTACGTATTTTATTTTGTTTCGTTAACATGATTTTACGTTTGTTATCGACAAAACATTAAAAGATCGCAAAATATAAATAAGCGTTTTACTGCTTATTTGTATTAACAATCTCTCCCTTTTGTTGATGACAAAACATAAAAATATTTTAAGGAAAAGCTAAAATTAGTAAAGTTTGAATTTGTAGTTTTACTTTCTTCTCCCCTTTTGTCGAAACAAAAGTGTTTGAAGAAAGCAACACATCGCTTTTTTTATAAGAAAAACATGTGAAAGAAAATTAAAAAAAAAGAAATAGAGAGCAAGTAGCGGAAAGGATCTCGTCTTTACTCCCCTTGACGAGTCCATCCCTATGTAAGGCGTCAAGAAAGTGATACTAATCTAGTTAGTTTGCAAGTAAGTTTGCAAAAGATTTTGTCTAAGTGACGAATGTGCTCCCATGATGATTGCAATTTTGCAAAGGGATGTCACGAAATGTAAACCTAGTATTGCAAGTAATTTGCAATGTATTTCTTTGACATAAAGCTCCCCATAGCTTTAGGATGTCAAAGTCTTCATGTGTAAATTGAATAACTACAAAACAAAGGTTAGAAAGCAAGTATAATTCACAATTTCACGCAAATGTGGTCCAAGTTAGTAGAAAATAGCTTTCTATCTCACGGATCCACGGTTCCTCCTAGTAGGGATCCGTCTGAAACAGTCTGGGGATCCGTATTAGGCGATTAATTTCGACAAAGGTGATATAACAAGTAATGTTATCACAAAATGAGATATGAATACAATGTAATCATATGCTTAGAAATATTACAAGTAGCATGTAATTTCATTTAATAAAATTAGAGTTGTGATATACATGACTCTAAAAACTAAGAAAATAAGAAAATACATTACTAGGAATTTCTAAACCAACTATCGCTTGATGCTAGGACACCACTAAAATCTTCTAGCTCATGTTTTAGGTTTAATCTCGTGGAAACGTTCGAGGAGATGATAGAACATGAAACGTTGGTCTTCTCGTACTTCATGTATCAAACTTTCAACATGTTGACAATGATAGCAATCTTTGTCATGGCTAGATAGTGGTGGTGGAAGAAATGAAATGGCTTGATGCGAAGGATCAAGTGAAGCGGCTTAATGGAGCTTCAAACGATGGAGGGATTGGTGGGCGCATTTGAGAATGGCTCGACCAAGAGTTATGGTGGTGGTAGAGAAGTGTCAACTTCCATATGGTCGGTGGTGACTTTGATGATTTCTCATAATCCAAATGGGATTATATGATGGAAAGCGGCGAAAAGGAAGCGGAGCAAGTGTTGACTCAACACCTTGATTTTGTACCATTATTCCTCTAATGAGGAAAATGTCGTCGTGGAAGCGGATGAGGCGGCCTAGGAGGTAAGTCCTCTAAATTGTAGAGGTGTAGTGATGATAGTGGAGATGTAAAAAAATAGCTCTAGGAACCAATGGTGATGGTTTAGTGGAAATTATATTGTTTGGCCTAGGATGTATGGTGGTGTTTGGCATAGGTAGTTTTGTGGGTACTATCCTTTTAGGAATTGGTTTGATTGGTTGAGTAAAGATCCTATCATTTGTTGGCTTGACCGGAGATGATTCGGTTGAAGAGATTTCGTGTATGACACGAGCCTTTTTCATGGGTGGTTCTTTGGTGGATAAGTTACTACTTGGGGTTTTCCTCATGATGAGATGATTTCAAGAGGTTTGTAAGGGTTTCTAAAGTGCTGAAAGTAAGGATGAGAGTGATGACTATGGAGGTCCTAACAAAGTGGTTTATAAACCAAGAGATTTGGCAAGTGCATTTAAGCCTTAAGCCACTAGGATTCATTGGAATGTGATGATTAACATGCACAAGAGTCAAATTCAGAGTTTGCACTGATCTAGGAACTCATTTAAGATGAGATGGAGTGTTTGAGTTAGGAAGATGAGTTGAAATGATTGTTTTAGCAAGAATTGACATAAACTGTCATCCGGATCCCACGGTTCCCTCCAATGAGGGATCCGCTTAGGCTAATCCTAGGGATACGTCTATCAGGGGCCAAGAAAGGATAGCAATGATGCTTGTAAGGTCTAATGCCTATTTCTTCTTGTGTGTCTTAGTTAATCTAAGTGTCTTAACTGAAAAGGTGTTTGGATACTTAAGAGTAATGAGTGTTGTAGCAAATGATTGCCTTTTATGGAAGAAATTGGAACCTTCATGAGTACCAATGAATGAACAAGGATAACACTAAAGATTTTGAGGATGTCAAATGGAGCTAAATGATCATAGTGATCAGATAGTGACTTAGGATAATGTCTTGGAGAAGATCCTAAAGGTTTAAGGTGGAAGAACTAGAATTTGAACAACTTTGACCAATTTTGAGGTAAGGATGATTATGACCAATTTTAGCCATATTTGAAAGATTTCCAAAGCTAGATGTGAGGAATCATGTGAGAGATGATGTGCGAGCTTGAGAGCGGATGAGTAATGGTTTTAAGTGAAACGATAGATCTACAAACGTCTTGAGTGTGATCTAGGTGAGTTATGTGTGATTAGAAAAGATCTACTTAACTTGATAAGGACTTAATTTGCCTTAAGGCACTATGTCTAGCTTAGTGTGAGGTGTTCTAAGGACATGTTTGAAATACAATGATTGCAATTGCATTTTACATTTGCGGATCCCACGGTTCCCTAAGGGTAGGGATCCGTCTAGTACAACTTTTGGGATGCATCTATCTCGCTAAGCGTAACCTTTACAAAAGGTATGCAATGACTTTGACAATGCATCATATTTCAAGTTTAAGAGGTTCTAACACTAAGATATCGAATGAGATCGAGCTCACAAATAACAAAGAGGTTTATCAAACTTAACAAGCACTATTCAAGAAACTCAAAACATATTTACGATCTAGATTAGTAAATCATTTGTATTAACAATGGCGTGCAAGGTATATGTCAAGAAAGAAAAGAGTAATTGATAGTATTCACGACAATAGAGTTGTGACGTGCTAGTTCAAGAAAATCCTATACTTCATCCGGAGTTGTTGTTTTGGTCAACGGAAGTAATGAGCTACGTATAGTCATTACGGATGGTGATTAACATACAATGAACTTCATCTGTGAAGTCATGTAGCTCTTCTCGATCAAAGCAAGATAATTGCTTGATGAGGCAAGTGGTTGTGATTAACTAAAAGAAAAATTAATTTTACAACTTGTTTGATTAATAATCCTAAGACAATGCAAAGTATTTCCATTGTAAACTTACTTTAGGAAAACATAGGAGTATAAATTTCTCAAGTGAGAGAATGAATATGAGACTATTACTAGCGGTGCTCAATTATGGCTAAACACGACCATTTTACGGCGATTCCACATACCCAACTTCTATCAAGGAAGCAATTCAACCGTTAGGTCAAATTGAGTTTCTAGTGCAATAAGTTCTCCAATATTCATTCTCGAGTTAGGAAAATTTATATTCCTACAATGGCCTATCGAAGAGTAACAATGATGATACTTTGCTTCGTTTTATTAATATTGTACTTGAAACAACTAAGGTGACGAAGGTGTAAAAGAAATAATTAAAAGTTGTCCATATGGTGAACAAAAAAATGGTTGGATGAGCTAGTTCAACATATGTTGTTGGAAAGCTAGAGTTTGGACTTTCGGATATGAACAATTATATTTGCGTTGCAAAATAATTTACTTGAGTATATCGGATGAAATAATCAAGTTGTCAATCCTACTATGAAGCTTGGAGAGCGATCATGAAAAGGAAAACGAGAGAGTACATCATCAACACAAGTGTAGGTTATGATCCGATGTACATTCTTGTTGTTTTTAAAAAACGATACAAGAAAATATGAAATTAAGAAATCATATAAGCACATAAAATATTTATGTTGCACACATGACAAACTCAATCAAAAATCCATTTAGTGTGTTATATGTTTTAAACATTTTCAACTTATAAAACTAACATTTTCGACACAACTAGATGTTATCCCAAAATACTCCTTCAAGTAGCACATTGATTAGTAGAATATTACTAAATCGACAAGTAAGAGAATGAATATCAAGGTAAGGAAACCACATATGTTATTCAATCAAACAAGCACAACAAGCTATTTGAGATAAGCAAATAATCAAATAATGCAAGGAAGACAATTTATCATTTAGCATAGCATACGAAAGTTCTTTTCATCGCTTTGTGTTAAACATGTATACCAAGCTTGATTAGTTTCTTTTATAAATGTGATCAAAACCTTAATTTGAAAAGAGGACACATTGTTATTCAAAGATGAAAACATCCGTCTCCAATTAGATCAAAAGTTTGTACAAAAGTTATGATAAAAAAAATGAATTTCTATTATAAATCAATGATTCTGTAAATTTTTGTTTTGAATCAGTTTATGAAATCATTTTTAAATGAAAGTGACTCAAATACCTTTAAAGCGATAGGTGGCACGACTTCTAACGACTTACGGTTAATTAGTTATGAATTTTGAAATTCGTATAAGCATCTTCGTACCACTTATCCCACGGATCCCTTGCTTGAGGATCCGTCCGAAATCGAGGATCCGCGGATCGACGTAATTACAAAATGCATGTTTTGACCCGACGAAAAGGTTTAACCTTTGTAGACTTTTTAGTGAGGTTATATTACCCATTCCAATCTTTATTCAAGCTTGAATGAACATATATTAAACACAAAACTTCAAAGAAAAAAATAATCACTAAAACACTTTTCATATTATGCTTATTATAAGATAGAAGCATATATTACCATTTTATCCACAAGCAATTTAGCACGTCTTTGACTAGTAATTGTAACTAAGAGAACATACCTTTGTTGTATTCTCTTTGTATGGTTTTAGAAACCATAGGCGAAATATTTCATGATCTTCTAAGATACCCAAATCCTTTGTTATATTCCCTTTTATGGTTTTAGAAACCATAGACACGAAATACTTCATGATCTTCTAAGATACCCAAATCCACGTATGGAAAATACTTAACAAGAACAATGTTAGAACATTTTATCATTGTCCAACAATAAACATTATAATGATTTTTAAAACATGACTTAAAAAATCCTTCTTTGTAGTTTTCAAACATACGGATCGTATCAAGTTTTTAAAGCACAACATATTTTAAAAACTTGGTAACGAAGCTCGATGCCAATTGTGGAAAACTAGAAGGGGGTTGAATAGTTTACCAATTTAAAACTTCCTTTTGAAATATTTAGATCGACTTATGTCAATCTATTTGGTTGTTTATTTTGGACGTTGATAGATAGATATATACACGTGTAATGAAAGATAAAGAGTAAAAGCACATCACCACGACACAAGTATTTATAGTGGTTCGGCTACAAGGACACCTTCTTTGCCTACTCCACTCCCGAGTCACCTACTCGAGAGTTCGTAAACACTACACCAATCTCCTTATGGCGGAGAAGCCTTCACAACGTCGCTTAACCTTTTCCGGTACAAAGCTAAATCCGAGTTCTTTCACACCAAGCGAACCACACCTATCATAACGTCGCCTACCCTTTATCGATGCTAGGCTAACCACGAGTTTTTCACTCCAGGAGAACTAATCCTATCACAACGTCGCCTACCCTTTATTAGGTACTAGGCTAAGCACCTAGTTCCATTACTATGGAGGAACTACTACCCATCACAACACAACACCTAATCTTAAGGAGATCCATCCTTATTACAACTCCATCAAGGATATCACCATCCTTGGATCTAAGCAAATACTATATGTATAACGATGCACCTCATCGTTTATACAACCTAGGAATTCTTCCTTAATGCCACTTGATTTTATTCATAGGCATCCTTCACTAATGCCCTTGACACAACATTTGGCACCTTTCACTAATGCCTTCGTCTTGACACCTTTAGCATTCTTCACTAATGCTTTGACACTGACGATTAGCATCTTTCACTAATGCTTTCATCTTGACTCTTTCGGCATCCTTCACTAATGCCTTCAACATCTGATAACGCTACACGCGTCGTTCGGGGTCAAGGAAACTTCCTTTTCTTCGAGCAAGTTTTATAACATCCTAGGCAGTGAACCTAATCGTTGTAGTGTAGTAATTAGGGTAAGCCACGGGTATTGATATTGTTCTCTAGGGGAATAGGAATGCTAGTAAGGAGTTACTACGCTAAGGTTAAGGTTGAGGAAGATTATTTTTTTTATTTTTATATTTTATGAAATGGAAAGGTACGAATCTCGGGTATTGGATTTGGGGGGTTGGTATTTCTACCGTTTACTCTACTATTATCTAATTATCTAAACTAAGGTTGTGGGAGTCTATGTCTAATTAATGTGTGCTCGTATGATAGTTTAAAGATGTGTTTACTTAGGTTGTACTACTCCTTAATTATCTCCTATTGATGGTTGAGTTGTCACGTCCTTATTCTTAGTTGCGTTGTGTGTCTAAAGTTGTAGGGTATGCGTTTCTCCTAACTCTTTGAACTTACCAAAGGGTCTCGATCTACAAACCCACTAGGGATGATAAACTCTTACTCTAAGGCACTCTTTGGATGGTTTAGCCTACAACTACTCGGTAATTATATTCTAAGGTTCACAAAGATGAATCAAGCATTAAGTACACAACGAATGATCTATCGCATTACTAGATCATCTATCAACTAAGATAAGAAACAACCAATCAATATTCAATAATTAAGTTTCATACTTCCTAAGCAAACACACAAATAAATTAGCGGGACATGGAGAACATGCAAGCATACACACAAATAATCAAAGACATAATTGAATTAATGAAGTAAATACTTATCTTGATGTAAGATAGGGTTTAAAACCCTAAAATCTTGTACAAGACACCTTAGGTTCGGTTTAGGTTTTCACTCAAAAGACTCTCCTAAAACCGAAAAATTCGGATTCTATATATAAGATTACATATCGACGGTGTCACCTTATGTTTCGTGGCGCCGTCGTGTCGCCGTCATTAGGGTTTCGTCTTGGCCTCGTTAACCTTGCGACGGCGTCACCTTATGTCCGTGGCGTCTCTTGACTTCCGGCGTCGTCGGATTGCATCTAGGCCCCCGAGTAGCGACGGCCTACTCTTTTACACTAGACGTCGTCACTTGAAAATCTGAGTTTTCGGTTCAGTATCGTCACAAAATCACGGGACGGCCGCATTTAGCTTTTGACGCCGTCGCCTTCTATTTTAAAATGTGAGTGTCTCGATTTTGACTTTGGCCATTTTCTTCATATATTCGCGCCTTTTCGTCCAAATAAGTGTCATTCCAGCATTTTGCCTTCAAGAGACCTAAAAGTGAAATGGAGCGATATTAAGCAATAACGGATACAAAAGTGATCAAATAAGGGCTAAACGACCCTCAAAATGGTACATTTTAAAACCTTATCAAATATCCCTACACTTGTTATTTGCTTATCCTCAAGCAAATGTGCTTTTAGCCAATTAATTTATAAGTTAGGGTCATGAAGCATTAATTCAAAGCGGTCCACAACACATATAAGCCCAAAAAGTCATAACAAGCATGGAATTACATACTAGCACCTCATGGGGTGTTTGGATACTCACATCTCTCTCGGGTGTATATATGAAATATAACAAATAGGAAATGGAAGATAAACACTCATTAACGGTCCTAGTACATAGATTACCATAGGCTTGAGAATAGATCAAACCTCCATCACTTTGGCGTGAAGCACCTAGGAAAGACTATCAAAGAGGTCTTTTAAAGGGTTGTAATGTTAGGCTTACGGTAGGAAATAAGGGTTTGGTGGAATAGGCTATTTAGTGGTGGCAAGTCAAAAATCTCTATGTTAAATGCATATGAAGAGTGGCGTTGCTAAGCCAAGACTCGACACTCTAAAACTCTAGGTAACTAAATAAACAAACATAAATTTAAAGATAGATGTAGGATGGTAGCCCTTTTTTTTTTTTTTTTTTTTTTTTTTTTTTTTTATACACTTTTACTCTACTATCCTCTATGATAACATCAAAATACTAGGGATTTATAGGCACATCCCTACACTTGAGTTTTATTACTCTAACACTAATTTGACCCGATTTGAAAGATCAAAGCACTTGGGGTACATTATTATGCAAACAAAGGAATTTGAATTTAACGTTCCTTCCGTCATTTCATAAACTTTAACTTTTCCCATGAATCCCAATCGTCCCAAAGCGTATACAAAGGATATGACTCGACTTAGCAACTTATGCAAGCAACTAGATAATTGAGCTAAGGGTTTAGGGTGATAACAAACATTTGCACTAAAAGTGAGTGCATAAGGGTAGGCTAAAGCGATTTGGGTGTATATTTGGGGTGGGGTGTAAACAATGCTCTTCATTGATATTCGGAAAAACCGAAACATCACGAGAACCGCGAAAAGGATAGGCTCGAGGGTTAACTAGGGGTATCATGTACTAAAGATGAGTACAACGCAAAGGTGTGGGGAATTACTCAACCGATATGGAAGAAGTAATTAAATTACGGTATCAAACAAGGGTTATCCTAATGCCTCTTATCATTTAGTTATTCCTAACTACACAAGTGTAGCCTCACTTGCGATCTCGAATGCATCACAAACATTTGCACTAAAAGTGAGTGCATAAGGGGTAGGCTAAGGCGATTTTGGTGTATATTTGGGGGTGGGGTGTAAACAATGCTCTTCATTGATATTCGGAAAAACCGAAACATCACGAGAACCGCGAAAAGGATAGGCTCGAGGGTTAACTAGGGGTATCGTGTACTAAAGATGAGTACAACGCAAAGGTGTGGGGAATTACTCAACCGATATGGAAGAAGTAATTAAATTATGGGTATCAAACAAGGGTTATCCTAATGCCTCTTATCATTTAGTTATTCCTAACTACACAAGTGTAGCCTCACTTGCGATCTCGGAATGCATCACAAAACAAGTTCTAGAATCTAATATACTACTGGGTTCACACTCTAAGCATTAAAGATGAATGCTTTAATTCCTACTAATCTAAGGCGATCCTCACATTTTGGTGGAATTTGGGTGGTAAAGGGTTTTTGTGCTAGTCATGCAACTTCCTATCCATGAGGCGCTTTTGTTAAGACTAATGGCCCACTCCTATATGTCATAAAATTTTAAATTTGGTGCCAAAATTACCCTAACCGACATTTTCTCATGGTTTATTACACAATCACATTTGGACAAAACAAATAGTCGAGGATAAGCATAGTTTCAAAGTTCCGCTTTATTTTCCTCCCTACACTTAAACCGAACATTGTCCCCAATGTTCCCTGAAAGTATCAAAGTTATGATAAAGAAGGTAACTAAAAGCGAAGAAACTAGTACTCCCGATTAGCTCGGTAGGATCCGTGTAAAGTGGTGGTTAAATCCTTTTCAAGAAGAATTATTGCGTGAAAAGCTCCTTCCAATCTTATGTAACTTCTTCTTGACAAACTAAACTGCACAATTGAAGAAAACAAACGAAACCTTCGCGTAAAATCTGCGGTAATAATATATATAAGACTCGATTTAAACTAGGATATAATGCTTGTGGAATGGATGTTTACTGAAATTTCTAAGAAAATTAAGACTGGAAAATTCCAAAATTTATAAGTAGCTCGAAAACGAGAAAAAGGTAATCGATGTTTTACTCCTTCACGCCGTCGAAGTTGCAATCTGACGCCGTCAAAGTTATCGACAAAAGCGGTCTGCGATTTTCGGAAAAATTACGGAAAATTTACATCTTTAGAATCGGAAAAATTTCGCAAAACATCCATTATGACTCAATACAAGCATTTGACTCGAACAAACAAACATAAATATCTTTTAGTTAATTGTTATCCTCATGTTTACGTTTCTTTTGAAACGTGTGTAATCCTCCTACACTTATCCCTTATGTAAAATACCTTTATATGCAATTAAGGCGAGGTTAAAAACAAAATAAAGCATTTTTACAAATTTAAACATGAGGATAAACAAGTAATAAAAGATATATGACACTAACAAGCAAACAATTAAGCATGGGTTGCCTCCCACTAAGCGCTTTTCTTTATTTAAGAGTCTTGTAGCTAGACTCATAGTCGTGCTTCTCGTTTCCTCACGCATCCTCAATGAGAATTCTATCATGTTGACAAAATCTTCATCGACTCTATACCTAGGCCCTAGAGTCAAGCAATCCTTATAATAATGCCTCCTTTTCCCACATGAATTTATAACCTTTTCAACATCTTCCTTGCTTTTGTCTTCAAAAGCTTTGATGTTGTCTCGATCATAAATGGACAAGTGGCCATACTCGATTGTTTTCCAAGGCATCCTATAGGTGATCTCATCGGTTCCTTCCTTGAACCTAACCGTTCCATCATGCTTGTTATGGCTCATTCTAGATGTTTCAACAAACGGTTTCCTAGCACTACTTGGGATAAGCTATAGTCAATGACGATCCTACATCTTCTAGGACCATAAAATCAACTAGGTGGGTGAAATTTCCTATAAAGACATGCACGTCCTTGACTCTTCCCACAAAGTTGCAAACTCCTCCCGGATACTTAGGGTCTCTCCTAATATTGAGTCGCTTCATTCATAATGTCATTGTAGACAATGCAGATGACATTACATTGATAGGAGATTCCGTATCTATGTAAGCGTGGTCGACACTCCTATATCCGATCATACAAGGGATTTTTAGGTTCGGTATTTCCTCCTAATCTTTGGGCATATCCTAATGATAGGTGATCGTGGATTATTGATTATGTATTTATGGTACACAATCTCTTCCTTAGTGGGGTAAAGATTGAAGTAAGCACTATTTTCCACATCCAAGTTGTTGTTTATCATGCCATTTTCCGAATTCGCTAATCATAGAGCCAACTATAGCGTCACGACTACTTTCTCATGACTTCCCTAATTGTACTATCGAATATTTTCGCAAATCCACGAAGGTTGGTGTTTCTACTCACATAGCGGCTTCGACGGTTGTATTGGTTATTGGGTTGGGTTTGAGTGACATTGATTTTTACGTGTTGGGTTATCAAGTGGTGGTTGGTTATCACCTTCCATGATGAAAAGTGATGAGGTTACTAACAAAGGTCACGAAGAAGGGGATAGACCAAAGAAAGCTAAAATGAGAAAAATTTACTTGATAGGAATCAAGCAAAGAACCTAAATGAGGTGGACTACTAACTAGCTATTCTATTCCCGGCGTAAAAACTTGATAACGCCACAGCGTCGTTCGGGGTCAAGGAAACTTCCTTTTCTTCGAGCAAGTTTTATAACACCCTAGGCAAATGAACCTAATCGTTGTAGTGTGGTAATTAGGGTAAGCCACGGGTATTGATATCGTTCTCTAGGGAATAGGAATGCTAGTAAGGAGTTACTACGCTAAGGTTAAGGTTGAGGAATATTATTTTTTATTTTATATTTTATGGAATGGAAAGTACGAATCTCGGGTATTGGATTTGGGGGTTGGTATTTCTACCGATTACTCTACTATTATCTAATTATCTAAACTAAGGTTGTGGGAGTCTATGTCTAATTAATGTGTGCTCGTATGATAGTTTAAAGATGTGTTTACTTAGGTTGTACTACTCCTTAATTATCTCCTATTGATGGTTGAGTTGTCACGTCCTTATTCTTAGTTGCGTTGTGTGTCTAAAGTTGTAGGGTATGCGTTTCTCCCAAACTCTTTGAACTTACCAAAGGGTCTCGTCTACAAACCCACTAGGGATGATAAACTCTTACTCTAAGGCACTCTTTGGATGGTTTAGCCTACAACTACTCGGTAATTATATTCTAAGGTTCACAAAGATGAATCAAGCATTAAGTACACAACGAATGATCTATCGCATTACTAGATCATCTATCAACTAAGATAAGAAACAACCAATCAATATTCAATAATTAAGTTTCATACTTCTAAGCAAACACACAAATAAATTAGCTGGGACATGGAGAACATGCAAGCATACACACAAATAATCAAAGACATAATTGAATTAATGAAGTAAATACTTATCTTGATGTAAGATAGGGTTTAAAACCCTAAAATCTTGTACAAGACACCTTAGGTTCGGTTTTAGGTTTTCACTCCAAAGACTCTCCTAAACCGAAAATTTGGATTCTATATATATGATTACATATGCGACGGCGTCACCTTATGTTTCATGGCGCGTCGTGTCGCCGTCATTAGGGTTTCGTCTTGGCCACGTTAACCTTGCGACGGTCACCTTATGTCCGTGACGCCGTCTCTTGACTCGGCGTCGTCGGATTGCATCTAGGCCGTGCGAGTAGCGACGGCCTACTCTTTTACACTAGGCGTCGTCACTTGAAAATCGAGTTTTCGGTTATGTATCGTCACAAAAATCCTGGACGGCGCCGCAATTTAGCACCGACGCCGTCGCCTTCTATTTTCGCATTTGTGAGTGTCTCGATTTTGACTTTGGCCATTTTCTTCATATATTCGCGCCTTTTCGTCCAAATAAGTGCCATTCCAAACATTTTGCCTTCAAGAGACCTAAAAGTGAAAAGGAGCGATATTAAGCAATAACGGATACAAAGTGAGCAAATAAGGGCTAAAACGACCCTCAAATGGTACCTTTTAAAACCTTATCAACATCTATGGAGGAAGAAAGAACTATCAACAAGAGAACTTGATTGTCTTGATGATGACGGCATGGCAACTCATGGACGTGAGCTTGCTTGACTTCAAGTGGTGATCTCGCCTTTAAGAGGAACCTAAAAGATCACACGAAAACAAAAGACAAACTACATAGATCTCTTTGGATCCGAGGTTAGAGAGATACAATACTTGGAGAAAGTATGTGTGAAGTGGTAAGTAGAAAGGAAGAAATGGCTCTCATTTATAGAAATTCTCTCTGTTCCCGGATCCCACGGATCCCTACCAAGGATCCGTCTAGCGTTAAGCTAGGGATCCGTGGGACGCTCCACTTTACCCATGGGTATTTTGGTTATGGGTCATGGGTCATGGGTTGAACCATGGATCTTTTAGCTAGATACAATGTATCTTTTGAGTGTAATGCACTTGGTCATTTGGGTATGGTTTGATCCATGGTTTATGGATATTTTCCATGTGATATAAGCATGATGTCATGCAATGGGTTATGGGTCAAGATCCATGGGTTATGGGCTTTGGGTTGTACCCAACTACATTCAATGTATTTGCCTAATGGGTTGTGATACATAAGTTTCTACCCATTTATATTACCCAATATACTACATACTAGTTATGTGTATATTTACCCAAATATGTAAATACTAGTTGTTGTACATATGTATTACTAAAATATAAAATCACTTATACTTGTTTTAGTGTTTTATGTGAAAGTGTGAATATGTTAGAAACTATTAGTTCAAACCATTTACGTATTTTATTTTGTTTCGTTAACATGATTTTCGTTTGTTATCGACAAAACATTGGAAGATCGTAAAATATAAATAAACATTTTACGGCTTATTTGTATTAACGCCCACTTGACTAGTCAACTAACGACGGAATTTAACGATCGAAATATTGGGGACTATGTAAGCCGCTAAAAAGTTGGGGATCAAATATGAGAATCGGGCGGCGTTTAGGGACCAACGGTGATATTTACCCAAAACAAAGATGCAAACAACGTTTCTCTTTTGAACAATTCGATCAAAAACCCAAGTCCGTTAAAACGGATCTGTGCTAGGCATATGAGGGTATTTGTAATTTAATAATTTTTCTCAAATAAACATAAAATTCATTTAAACACCCCTTTAAGAATTCTATAATTATCTTATTTTCTAATATCACAATAACCATCTCCGAACACTGCTTTTCACCACCATTTCCAGCCACCACTATTAGCTGACCCATGATTTCTACAAACACATAATCATCATTTTATAATCATAAATTCATCAATAATAAACATTCATTATATATGTAATTCTACTTGCACAAGGTTTCTATAATATTTTTAACCAATTCTAATCATCAATATCCTTTTTAACAAAATCATCCTAAACTATCAAAATCATTATACATGCTATCTACACTAAAAGCCCCTGATAAGGATTTAAAAGGTACACTCTTGAAGGGTCATTTAAGCCTTAATCGACCACTTTTATATCCGTTCTTGCTTAATTTCGTTCCTTTTCAATTTTAGGTCTCTTGAAGGCAAATTCTGGAATGACACTTATTCGGACGAAAAGCGCGAATATCTGAAGAAAATGGCCAAAGTCGAGAATCGAGGCACTCGTGCTTTGGAATTGAAGGGACGGTGTCATCGCTAGCTACGACGCCGTCGTGACACATCTTGAGACGACTCGGTAGCCAAATTGCTTATTTACAAGTGGCGGCATCGGGTTTAAAGAGTAGGCGTCGAACTCGGACGGCCTAGATTTGGATCCGGATGGCGTCGGAGGTCGGCCGACGGCATCACGAGCATAAGGTTATCTTGGTCGCGAGTTAGCGTGGCAAGACAAAACCCTAATGGCGGCGACCGGCGTCGCAATTAAAGAGCGGCGTCGCATTTTGTAACACTATACATAGAATCCGAATTTTTCGGTTTTTGGAGAGGTAGTTTTGGAGTAAAACCTAAACCGAACCAAAGGCATCTTAAGCGATATCTTAGGGTTCCATACCTATTTTACAACAAGATAAGTGTTTTACTTCATTGATTCAATCATGTCTTATATTATTTGTGTGTATGCTTGCATGTTCTCCATGTCAGGATAATTTACTTGTGTGTTTGCTTAGATAATATGAAACCTAGTTATTTAATATTGATTGGTTGTCTCTTATCTTAATTGTGATTGAACTAGTATTGCGATAGGTCATTCGTTGTGCTATTAATGCTTGATTAATCTTTGTTGAACCTTAGCTTATAGTTACTAGTGGAATTTTAGGCTAGATATCCAAAGATAACCTTAGTGTTAAGTTTATGAATCCTAGAGATTTCGTAGTCATTAACCTTTGGTAGCTTGAAGAGTTGGGATAACGCATACCCTACGACCTTAGAAACACAAGCGTTAAGAATAAGGGCGTGATAATTCAACCATCAATAGGTTATAACTAGGGAGTAATAACATCTAAGTAAACACATTTTAAATCATCATAGGCACACTGACAATAGACATAGACTACACTCACCTTAGCTTAGTTAATTAGATAATTAGATAAGTACCCAGAAATACCAACCCCAAATCCAATCTCAAGATTCGTACCTTTCCATTTTCTAAAAAAACATAAAAGATAAAAAATAATCTTCCTCAACCCTGACCTTAGCGTAGCAATTTCTCACTAGCATTCCTATTCCCCAGAGAGCGATATCAATTCCAGGGCTTACCCTAATACTACACTACTGGCGATTAGGTTCAACGCCTAAGGTGTTGAAAAACTTGCTCGACGAAAAAAGTTCCTTTGACCCCGAGCGCGCGTTGTGCGACGTATCATTGATTTGATTTACGTCATTAACATATAAAACATCTAGAATAAATGAACTAAAACCTTCGATACGCGTACAGCGGAACTTCCTTTTCGTCGAGCAAGTTTTTCAACACCTAGGCGTTGAACCTAATCGTTGTAGTGTAGTATTAGGGTAAGCCTCGGGAATTGATATCGTTCTCAGGGAATAGGAATGCTAGTGATAAATTACTACGCTAAGGTTGGGGTTGAGGAAGATTATTTTATTCTTTTTATATTTTTTAGAAAATTGAAAGGTGCGAATCTCGGGGTATTGGATTTGGGGGTTGGTATTTCACCGATTACTCTACTTATCTAATTATCTAATCTAAGGTGGGTGTAGTCTATGTCTATTGTTGTGTGCTCTTATGATGATTTAAAGATGTGTTTACCTAGATGCTATTACTCCCTAGTTATCTCCTATTGATGGTTGAATTGTCACGTCTTTATTCTTAATGCGTTGTGTCTTCTAAGGTCGTAGGGTATGTGTTTTCCTAAATCTTTAAGACTACCTTAAGGTTGTGCTCACTAAATCTCTAGGATTCATAAACGAACTCTAAGGTTACCTTTGGATGTTTAGACTACAATAACTCTAGGTGATTATAAACTAATGTTCACAAAGATTACTCAAGCATTAAAAACACAACGAATGATCTATCGCAATACTAGGTCAATCACAATTAAGATAAGAGACAACCAATCAATATTCAATACCTATGTTTCATAGATCTAAGCAAACACACAAGTAAATTAGCCGGACATGGAAAACATGCAACAACATACACACAACAGTTGAATACATAATTGAATTAATGAAGTAAATCACTTATATTGTTGTAAAATAGGTATGGAACCTAAGATAACGCTTAAGACGGCCAAAGTTCGGTTTAGGTTTTACTCACAAAACTACCTCTAAAATACCGAAATTCAATTCTATATATAGAGTTACAATATGCGACGGCGTCACTCTTTAATTGTGACGTTAGATACCGCCATTAGGTTTTCGTCTTGGCCACGTCGACTTAGTGACGGCGTCACCTTATGGTTGTGTGACGTCGACTTCATCTTTGACGCTACGGATCCAAATCAAGGCCGTGCGAGTTGTGACGCCCTACTCTTTCAAACCCGATGTCGTCAAGTGCAAAATAGCAATTTGCTCTCGAGTCGTCTCAAAGTGTGTTGACGGCGTCACCATTATTTGTGACGTCACCTTCGCTCCATTCGGCTGAGTGTCTTGATTCTTGACTTTGACCATTTTCTTCATATATTCGCGCATTTTCGTCCGAATAAGTGTCATTCAAACAATTTGCCTTCAAAAGACCTAAAGCGTGAAAAGGAATGAAATTAGCGATAACGGATATAAAAGTGGTCGATTAAGGCTTAAATGTCTCCTCAAAAGTGTACCTTTTAAATCCTTATCTAACATATTGATTTCATAAAACATCACATAACACAATATGTTTGAATAGTTTAAGGTTCTAGAGAGAAAGTGGAAGATGGGAGCCTTTCTAGAGAGAAAGTAAACAAAAGAAAGAAGGTTAGATTGGTGAAGGTCCAACCTCTACCTTGGGAGGTAGAGTATTTATAGTTACATACAAACGTCCTCCTTGATTGTGGATCGGGCATCTGGTGGGTAAAGACCGTCCGTCCTCCACGGTGTTGCACTAAGCTAATAACTAAGCTAATAAGCGGTAAATAACGATATGTCTACGAGCTAACTTGTGCTAGTCTATAGTAGGGGTGACCGACACTTCATAATGGAATTTCCAATTCTAACAATCTCCCCAAGGAGGTCACCCCATGTTTTACATTTGAATCCTAGCAATTTATTTAATCTTTAGTCTTTAGCTCGTAGACTTTAATTCTTCAAACTCGCAATCTTTGTGCTTTAGCGATGACTTTTCATAGTCGATTATTTTGTACTTTCGGTGGAGGTCTTTGAGGCGATCCACATCATGATGATCTTCAAGCTTTCATGAGATCATCGACGCGATAAATCTCTGGATCACCCTTTATTGTGTTGCCTTCATGTGATGTTGTGAATTTTGGACCGACATGCTCATACTTTCGGGATCATGACATCTTTCCATCGAGTAGCGGAAGCTTTCTTTGGTTCATGATATTTGCGCAGCGTGGCGAAGCATAGTATAAAATATCATATCCGAGTTATGTAGATATGCACTAGTCATGATTTCTTCAATTAAGTGTGGATCTTTGTGAGCATGCGGCTTTGGATTGACTTCTCAATTCGATCAGCCACAACCGTCAAATGTACCGCAAACAACGATTAGCAATAAAACACGAAAGTGTCTTTGATCACTTCGTTGAATTGAGGTTCACGCCCGCGGTTCCCGTTGATCGATTACAAATCGCCTGTGATCGGTATAGTTACGAAGAATCTCCTTGCGAGGTTTCGCGGTTGCTTTAGCCGTTCTCAAGCGAGCGTCTCAAAGAAGACAACACGGAGTGAGTGAACCGACAAATTGAGATTCATCGATTGATGAAAATGATTTGAAAAACAATCGCGTATTGCTTGAAGAAAGAGTTTTGCTGTCTGACGAAGGTTTTAAGAAAATCAATTTCCAATCATAAATACCCTTTAAGTTTTGAAAATATAATACGATCGATGTCTTTGAGAAAATGTTTTGAGCACAACGACAGGTTTTTCAAAGGTATCCGTCAATCCATTTCCTGGACCAAGGTTGATTCAAGATTGAATCGCCCCATCGTTTCTATCCAGTTGTCACAAGCTTGATCTTTTGCAAGATCTCACATGTCACCCATCAAGAGCTTGTTAGATGTTAGCTCTAGAAGGATTTCCATCTTCATCGTGAATATTTAACATATCACTCAGATGTTCTCGCAATACCACAAGGATAATGCGTAGGACTCATAAGATATATTATCACTTTCCACATTGTGTGAAACAGTGAGTCTTCATTGATTGTGTCCTAATGAGATATTGTGGATGATCTCTTGGCTCTAGACTCAATAGTGCACATTTGGTTCCTATCTGCGGAGACTAGGGAGAGGTCTCCTTATTCAATATCAACAATCTCTAAGAGAAGGTCGATAGATTATGTAGGTTCCCGTGAGAATGAAACAAGTCCTTTTAAGAGGAACTTGAGTAGCTTGGGAAGTTTAGTGCGGTCGTCCATGGGTCCATGTCGTCTTGTCTTCAATCTTGGTGTTACCTTAGTAACAACCGGTAGCATATGTATTGAACCGGTTTACGCCTACAGGTTGAATTATTGGAGGCTATTTCTTTTCACCCTTTTCACATTCATTTATTTTCATTCTTCAACCCCTTATGTGCTTACCGAGACTTCATTAGTAGAACCTTGTTGGGTTTATTCCGGTTCGACTCTATCTCGATCCGCACTCTTCCCATATCTCACTTTTCTCTCTTTTTCATCATACCTAAGGACTCTACACTATCTAGTGGATTGTCCACAGGTAGATCCTCCGGCTCTAGCGAGGATCGTAGGAACGAATACCTAACCTAACCATCCTTATAACACCATGCATAAAGTAAATTGGTCGGTCTTTTGGTATTGTTCTTTCCTTCTCAAAACCAATTGAAAAATCATTTGGAAAATCAATCAAGGTACTTGTGATATAATATCAAAGCATTTTGTACCTTAATTGTTTTGATCATTTAGAAATGCTCCCCCTCAACATGTGCATATAATTTTGAAATTGTTTAGCACATGGGGCAAGAGTTCTTTGAAATAAATTCTTGATCACAATTTCCATAGAAAAAGCCATTTGATTTTCTTGGTAAATTCTCTCCTCAATATAATAGTTGGATATTTGAAAGTTATTTTATCACATAGAGGAAAGAGTTCTTTTGAAGCATCCACGATCACAAAAGCCATTAAGAAACCATTAGAAAATCAATCAAGGTACTTTATGTTGAAACATATAAATCTTTGTACCTTGAAAGTTTATTTTCTTTTGAAATGCTCCCCTCAATATGTGCTTGAGATTAGAAAGCGTTTAGCACATATGGGAGAGTAGTATGCACACTTAAATCAAAACGATCATCTTTTATCAAATTTCATTATTAAATCACAAATTCTCCCCTGATCAAAAATATCGAACCCTTTGAGATTTTGGATCCCAAGTGATTTAATAAGGTTTAGAAAACAATGGAGGAAAATGTGCTGATTTAAAACTCATCTAGTTTTTGATAAATGCTCCCCCTCAACATGTGCATTATGTATATTAAAATTGTTTGGAACATGGAGGGGAGTGCCTTTGAAGGACTAAAACCAATTCCATTAAAAGCAGTTTGAGATTTAAATCACGATCTCTCCCAGATCAAAATTTCAAACAAATTGAGATTTGTGATCAAATTGATTTAAATCATTTGGAAAATTTTGGGGAAAAGGCGTGGCAAGATTTGATTTTGAAAAATGCGGATAAGGACGATTTTAAGACATTAAAGATTGTTAGTGTCGGTATGATTGTTTTAAGAGGTCTTTTAAGAAAAATAAAACAATTTCACAATCAAACAAAACGAGAAAAATTTTATTTTGAAAGATCTTGTTTTTAAAGAAAATCATACCATGACATAACATTAAATCTTTAGATCACCACATTTTAATGTACAAACGGACTTGTTGATGAAATATCGTTTGAAAATATTTAATTTGAAATCACTGAAGATTTGACAAAATAAAGTCCGGTTGATTTCAAAACTTTGAATCCAATTTATTTTCAAAACAATATTTTTCAAAATTGTTTAAAAATGGTGTTATTCACTACTTGTCCTGCACAAAAATGCGTTAGGTGGTTGAGTTGCTTTTGTTGTTGTTGCTGAGGATTGGAAGAAAACCATCTACAGATGCAGTGAGACTTCTTTCGTTGCATTTTTTCCATGCCAACTCTTGAGAAAGGTCAAATTAAGCTCGTTTCTTCGTTTGATGATGAAGAAAACCATCTAACGATGCGATGAGACCTCTTCGTTGCATTTTATCATGCCAAGCTGTCTATAGAATTCAAATTAAGCTCCGTTTCTTCATTTGTCAACCCAATATATAGTTACCATTTCCTTTCGGCATCCAATCATCTTCTATTGTGGGATCCGGATCGGGAACATTCTTATATACCAATATACGCATCGTTAGTGAACACACATACAAATATATGGTGGTCGACATCACCCAAACAACAATCGACTAATACAAGTCAATCCAACATATCAATCGGTTCAGTATAAAGCATGGGAATTATGTGTTTATCAAACTCTAATCATCTAATCCTAACAATCATATCCTAGGCACCTAGTCCTTCAACGTAGGTTAACATGTTTTACATTTAAGTATATAGGATAAATAGATAATCTCGTTAGATGATATAGATTTGAAAACATTCTCCCTTCAATCAATGACTTATTTTTCGAAAAGGTTAAAAGCTGAAGTCATTGATTGAGTTTTAATTTTTACGAAAACTTTGAATCGATTGATTTACAAGCAACTCATTTACCACCATTTAGAAATACAACAAATATTTTTAAAGAAGAATTTTAAGCGGAAAAACATTTGTGTAGGAGCAATGATCCTTAGTCATACTTTCCTCATAATGATTTAGGATAAGTGCAGAAATTTTTGAAAATTGGTTTATATGACACTTTCCTTCCTTGAAGAGCGGGTTGCTATTTGAAATAATAGCAAGCCATGGTTTTAAGCACGGTTCTGATCAATTAGCGCAAGCCATCATTTGAAGCTTGGTTCTGATCAGAAATAAGCGTAAGCCATTTTAGAGACATGTTATGAAAAAAATATTTACACCTCCTGCTCGAACTTCATCTAAAGTCCCGTGCCATTATTGAATGACATTTCTAAGACCGTAGAGCGTTATCGATACCGAAGACATGTCTAGAAAACATATTTTGGTAATTTTAAATTTTACGATTTTTATGGGTTTTGTTGGTTTTATATTTTTCTATTTTCTTTTCTTTGGTTTTATATTTTTGTATTTAGTTTTGAAAAAATTTACAAAGATAGAGAAATAGTTTAAGCGAGATGATGTTACAGTCTTGAGATAAGGAAATCGTTCAACACTTTGTAGAAGATAAGTCATCATCTCTTAAACTTTCACCACCAAAGCATTCGAGGCTCTTGAATCGTCATAAGAACTTAAGCCTTCTAAAAGTGAATCTTTGCGCTTCCTCCCAAACCGACAATCCTCGTAAAAGACCATTTCCCTAAGAAGAAGAAGTGAAGCAAAGCAGTCTAATTGTATGAGGCTCAAGAACCGAAGAAAAGCGATAACAACGAATTAACAAGTTACCACGGATCATTTGCGGTTATCAAACCCGAAATAAATGATTAAGCCCGATCACATGATCCGTTGGCGTCCTCGATGTACGCATTACTCTTGAGTTTGAGCGGTTGTCTATTCGGAGAACAATATATCAACATCTTCATTTCACCAAATCGTTCGGTTATCAAACATATAACCAATCGACCCATAATGTACACATGTACCCAACAAGAGTAGAGACAACGACATCACGATGGCGGTTGAATCGATCTTCTGCGGATGTCAACTCGGAATAAGCGATTAAGATCGATCATGTGAATATGTTGTGCGACCTAATGTACACATATCTCTCCCACGATGGTTGCGATCTCGCCGGAATCATCATTACATTGTACATGAAGCACTAACCGGAAGCACTTTATCATAAATCATATAAAGATGTAGATCGGCAATATCATCTCGCGTTCCAAACATTCTTCTCATATTTCTTTCTCTTGAAGGTGATTTACCACATACCAAAAGTATCCGAGACCACTTCCCCGAATGGTTGGAATAATACATCCTTCCCCAAATAGTTGGAATAGCACACCAAAGGCTACGAGTTAAACATCGAGTTTCTCTACGGTTATGACATTTGTCTTTCCGGGATTACTTCAATAGAGAAGAAGTATTAAGTTCATCACGTCTACTCGTTGTGTGTTTAGATGTATGTCTCTTTCCCCTTTTTGGTTTTGATACCTCGAAAGCAACACATTATATATACCAAATATTCTTGAAATAGAGAAGAACAAAATTAGCTCAAATGAATCATGTGAGAATCAACTGCTCTGAAACTCTATCGACTATCTTTATCAACCAATATGTAGACAATTTGAAGTGACCCTTTGTTGAAGAAAACAAGATATACCAAACTTGAACACAAGTCGAATTCACCACATTTGTATCTTAAGCTTGCACTTAATGATGGAAGAGCGGTGTTGAGAATTTATGCACCAAGAAAATCTCTAAGTGCTCGATACTCGACCAAAGTATGAGACATTAACACCTCTTGCGATTATCAACAACGACATATCGTGTGACCTTTGAGTAAAACAACGTAACTCCTTAAAGTGATAGTTAACGGTCTTCAACCATCCACCCGACGGTGGTAACTAGATAAACCAAGTCTTCAACTCAAATTCTTAAGCTCGAGCAAGTTATCAAATAAGAACACACCTTTGTGAAAGTCGACTTCAATCTCAAATAAGTGACAAATGATTAACTCGAAGTAATCAACTTGTGTCAAATGCCCAACACGTGAATAAACATACAATCGGATGTACATCGATCCATTGAATGAAGCCGGATCAAATGATTCCTCAATATCAATCGTTCTTCCTAAAGGTATACATGTAGAGGCGATAAGGAAGATTCACCAATAATGTCTTGACGGATGAGGTAGTCATTTTCCTTAATGTTCATGTGGTTGATTTATAGAGTGCACAATAATCCGTGAAGATTTGGCAAAGTGATACCAAAGAGCGGATCATTATTCATGAACAATAATCCGTGAAGATTTGGCAAACGAATACCAAAGAGCGGATCATTATTCATGAGTGCAACTATAATGATAGTTAGGGGTGACAATTCTCGACACGACACGATAAATGACATGAACACGACATGAAGTTAAGCGGGTTTGGGTTGAGGATAAACAAGTTTGGGTCAAAAACAGGTCAACCCGTCTAACCCGTTTAATAAACGGGTTGTGTTTGGGTTGAGTAAATATTAAATAGGTCAACCCGTGAACCCATTTAAGTATACAAGACTCAAAAAATAAAATATATAACCTAGTTTTTTATGTTGGATGTGGATTAAATGTAATTTTTCATGTACTTAATATGAGTGAATTACGATTATACCTCAAATATCATTGAAATTGACACATATAACTCTGAAAATTGTCTTATAGTTATTTGTATGTTATTTTTATTATATTTTAGATCCTTATATCATTTTCGCATTTAAACTAGTTAAAATAACAAACCACCAACCTTATTCGCTGTTTGACCTATTTAGTTTAACGGGTTAAGCGGGTCATAAACAGGTTACACGTGTTATGCAGTGCAGGTTAGGGTTGAGTTTTTGACACAATTAATAAATGGGTCGTGTTTGGGTATAGGTTATACCAACCCGCCAACACGCCGAACCCGGATAGGTCAACACAAACACGACTCGATTGCCACCCCAATAATAGTCATTATCAATGCCTTTTGAAGTAACTAGAATAAGGTTTCTTGAGAATTCGATAAGTACTTAGATGGTGAACCAGTTGAGTCGGTGGGCAGGAGCATGAGCTTGAAACTAGATGATCAATATTCGTTGGAGGTTTGAAGTACTCATCAAACATATCTTGAAATAATGAATCCCAAACAATGAATCCAGTTATCCTTAGTAAGTGAAGCATTAGGCGTTGAAGGAGAGTCATATGACCGTAATTCAAGCATCCATCAACATAGTATATGCACTCTTCTCCCTCAAAATTGCATCCGAAGTTGCCATTTTTATTTGAACAGTGAATAAGAATATACACCAATGAGCGTAGATCCACTGAGGGTTGAAAGAGCGTGGAAAAACATGAAGCTTGTTGATGAAGAATGTCGATGAGAATGGTCAAAAATGAAGATTTCTCTTCTTACGAAGATAAAGCGCCGAGGCGTACACTTTTCTTTTCTTTGAGGCACGGGCTGAATTGTTATCTCTGAGCGCCATAATGATGAAGTACGAGGCTGAATCGATGTGAGCAGACGTCATAGCCGATTGAATATCAAGGTTGAGTAACTAGAACCCGTGAGTTATGAGATGTCAATCCTTTTGTTATCCATACTTTAAGCCAGTCCATGTATTGAAGGATCGAAGTATCTGCAACTAAGTAAGGAGTACCCGCACTAACATTACAAGCTTGATTGCATATATATGGGTTAGTGACATTAGTATCCAAACTCTTTGGGGCTTCACGGTCAACCTTGATTTTGCCATTGGAAAACAGCTTTCCGGTAGGTAACCACCTAGGTCCAGCATCCTTAAACATTCTACCAGATAGAATCCACTTATGGCAAGGTCTAGGATTGTTGATATTCTTATGAATAGTGGAAGACTTATCGTTATTCCTAGACTCAAAGATTTAGCAGTTGGGATCCATCTAGGTGAAGTTTTAGGTTTGTTTAGCTTTAACATGTTGAACCTTAGCCATGTTAGTAGCCTTAGTGGATTGTACCTTAGCATATGAGTTAGGAAAATGTTTCTTATTAGGAAAAGACTCGAATTTCTAGTTTCATTTTCTACATGCTTAACATTCTTCTTTATATAACTACTCTTAGATGCAAGCCAACCCCTAGTCTTTTGAGAGTTCCTATGTAATGGTTTACAACTACTATAAATGCCTTGAAATCTCGTGAAATGCATCATCCTAGGTCTTGCACCTAAAATTCCGTCTTTTCGAATCTGTGCCTTTTTCCTAGCTTCTTCTAGATAATATTTCTTCCATAAGTCATTCATATCATATGAATCCTGGGTTTTAATTCTTGGTTTTGACACTGTTTTCGAACTAATCCTTAAGGTGCTAGGAGTAGAAGTGGCTACTAGTTGAGGGTTAACGGAGCTAGAAGCCTTATTCTTAGGTAACTCAGGTGAAATGACTGGTTTTGACAAAACTTTTATCGCATCAACTTGGGAGGCAAGCCTTGTCGTAAAGATTTTGGTCTTCGGATATAAACGCAGATGAGCGACCTAACAACGGATTTGGTCTCTAGTGGGATGAGCTGGCTTCCCAAGGTTGATGGTTTTGTAAACTTAGTGTTCACACTTTTCCTATAGTTTTCCTAAGCTCATTTTTTAAGGCAACAATAGCGAAACTTTTTTTGAAGTTGAGCTTTGAGTTCATCAATTTTGCTATCAAATAATTTGTTTGTTCTATTGACTTAGTTCTAGCTTCTTTGTGAGTCACTTAGTTCTATGTGATGCTTTCTCAAAGACTCATTTTCCTTTAGTAATTTGGCCACACAAACCGCTAATTCATCATTTTCATTTGAATATCATCAATAGCATTAACATCGTGATTACTTGTAACCAAATTACTTTTGCATGCTTACCGAAATATGTTTCTTCAAATTGTTGATAGTCGAGTTTTGGCATGAAGTCGAGGTTTTAAATCGTTTATTTCAAAAATTCACGAAATTCGAAATTCGGATTTTTACATGGTTTCTTAGTTTGAAAACTTTCTTCTTTTCTTTGTATTGCAATTTCAAGTGAAATGCAATGTTTTTAAGTTCGAGAATTTATTTGAAAGTTCATCAAAAGTTATCTTATCAACCATATCATTAGTTTTGAAACACTTTATCTCGGACTCGACGATTCATGAACATGTATCAAGAACATGTTACGTGATGTGATCGATTTGCATAAGAATATTTTCGAAGCATTATGTTGAGCAGTTAAGGTACCTCATCACTGATACATGTTCATTTATCGATCGACATCCGCATCCTCATCATCTGTAGCAAGAATCCCGAACTCGGTTGTTTCAAGCTTATCTCATCGAGCCCTGTATTCGGTGTCAAGCGATCCATCCTCCGATGCCTTCTTGGTCTCAACACTACAATCTATTGATTGTACCGACATTCATTCACCTTTTCGATCACAACATCCACTTCTTGTGTGCGGGAGTTCTTGTTGGTTACATCATTCTTTGTTGTCTCGATATTCTCGCATTCGAACACCCGACCTTACAACCGATACATTACCCGACTCATCACAACTATATCTCAATTTCACGACACTCATTCACGTTTTCATCCTTTTGCGGCTTCCTCAATGTACTTTTCCACATTATCCATGAGTTAGATAAATGTCTCAACGATCGTTAATTTCCATTCAAGTGTGTCTCTTAAAAGACATTTCGGTCATGTCTTGATCATAATCGATGTGAATTCCTTCTAATGAATGGTGAAAATGTTTGTAGATCACTTGAAGTGCGACTGGAACTATCCTTTTGAACCTTCTCTTTGTCAAGTTGTAGCTCCAATTGCTCTAAGTTTAACGATAAAGTTCCTTTTAATGTAGATAAGTCCCGACGGAAGAGGCAATACATGTTCGTTCCATTGTTGTGGGTAGAAGTAACATGAGGTGAGTGAAGTTGTTGATAGGGTATAATCGACATTCTTTTGCATGGCATTCGTAGCATTAGCGGTGCAATTCATTCTCATTGTACTTAGAACATGAAGATCTCACATCCTCATTGATTAATTCAAACATCTTTAATGGTTCGATGTAGCATACATTATCATTGTTCTCCACAACATCATACAATTTAAGTACTTCCAAAATCTTTGGGTCGATGGTGTAAGACATGATGTTGTAGTATACACGGATTTTACAAGTCTATGATTTAAGCAGAAATAGATTCTTTCGTGGATTTTACAAAATCAAGAAGAAACCGTGATACAATGACAAATAGAACGTGTTAAGATAACGGATGGACCCACACAATGATAGAGGATTATGTGTTAGGAGTGATGATTGTTAGAAGGATTAGTGAAGTGTTATTTGGTTGTGAATTGGTTTTGTTAATGCACGTTTTTATGGTGAAACTTAGGTCTAAAAATTTAAAAGCTCAATAACTTCCTTCGGAGGATTTGGGCCTCGAAAAATTCATTTCACGACATTGTGGTGAAACCTCACAATATTCATCTTGTTCGATCGTTTTTGGTATTTATTTGAAAGCAGATTCTGGATCAAAAGTTATGGCCGTTTGAAGTTTTGGTAAAAGTCAACTTTGGTCAAACCGCTTTTAGACAAGTCAATTTTCACCAAGTCGCTGGGTATCAAGTCGCTACTCACCCAAGTCGCTAGGTATAAACCTTGAGAACAAGTCGCTATAACAACTAAGCTAAAAGCTCAAGTCATTGTGAACAAGTCGCTAGATACAAGTCGCTAAAGCAACAACTCGCTGGTGACAAGTCGCTAAAGAACAACTCGCTAAGTGGGCAAGTCGCTGAAACAACTCGCTAAGAGGCCAAGTCGCTAAAGAGCAACTCGCTAGTCACAACAAAGACAGTCATTGAAATCGTAAAGACAAGTCGCTACGTTGAACAAGTCGCTGGCCGAAGTGGTACCTCCACTACTTTGTACTATTTTTCGCCTTGTCTCAATAGACAAGTCGCTAGTGCTCAAGTCGCTACCACTTCAACTACAAGTCGCTGAAAACTAAAGAAGCAAGTCGCTACCAAGAATACTAATCCGAGACTCAAGTCGCTACCAAGAAAATTTCAAACACAACACTTTTCAATCCAAAACTAACCCAACCACAGTGATTCAAGATTTCCAAATCAAAACCCAAGCACTTACAATGATTCTAAACACAAAAGTACAATCAAAATGCAAACTTTAACACAAAAAATGATCCAAATGATGCAAAAATCACTAAACTTTTTCAAACCCAAAAACCATATAAAACCACTAAAAATCCAAGGACATGTAGGAGAGATGATCAAACCATGGCTCTGATACCATTTGTAATATATTGGATTTCATAAACACATCACATAACACAATATGTTTGAATAGTTTAAGGTTCTGAGAGAAAGTGGAAGATGGGAGCCTTTCTAGAGAGAAAGTAAACAAATAAAGAAGGTTAAATTGAGTGAAAGGTCCAACCTCTGCCTTGGGAGGTAGAGGGTATTTATAGTTACATACAAAACATCCTCCTTGAGCTGTGGATCGGGCATACAGTGGGTAAAGACCCGTCCGTCCTCCATGGTGTTGCACTAAGCTAATAAGCGATAAATAACGATATGTCTACGAGCTAACTTGTGCTAGTCTATAGTTAGGGTGACCGACACTTCATAATGGAATTTCCAATTCCTAACATTATCAAATATCCATACACATGGTATTTCTTTGTCCTCAAGCAAATGTGCTTTTGGCCAATTAATTTATAAGTTAGGGGTCATGAAGCATTAGTTTAGAACAATTCCACAACACGTATAAGCCCATGAAAGTCATAACAAGCACGAGTACATACTAGCACTCTCGAGTGGTGTTTGGATACTCTCATCTCTCGGTGTATATGAAATATATCAAGTTGGAAATGGAAGATAAACACTCATTAACTGGTCCTAGTACATAGATTACCATAGGCTTGAGACTAGATCAAACCTCCATCGCTTTGGCGTAAGCACCTAGGAAAAACTATCCAAGAGGTCTTTTAAAGGGTTGTAACGTTAGTCTTACGGTAGGGAAACAAAGGGTTTGGTGGGATAGGCGATTTAGTGGTAGCAAGTCAAAAATCTTTATGTTACAAGCATGATAAGAATGGCGTTGCTAAGCCAAGACTTGACACTCTAAACTCTAGATAAATTGAAACAAACAAACATAAATTTAAAGATAAATGTAGGATGGTAGGCCGAATGTTTTTTTTTTCTTTTTGTTTTTTTTGTTTTTTTTAACACTTTTTTTTTCTTTCCCATACACTTTTACTCTACCATCCTCTACGATAACATCAAAATAATAGAGATTCATAGGCACATCCCTACACTTGAGTTTTTATTACTCTAATACTAAATTGACCCGAATTGAAAAGATCAAAACACTTGGAGCACATTATTACGTAAATAAAGGGAATTTGAATTTAACGTTCCTTCTCGTCATTTCATAAAATTTAACTTTTCCCATGAGTCCTGTAATACACGAATTTCTAAAATTCACAAAAGACCAAAATACCCTTATGATCAAAAGCGAGAATAATTAAATAAACACAATACCAAATGAGCTATGTAAATTCGAGAAAACTTATAAGAAATGTCACATATGATCCAAATAAATCTTGAATGACTCTATAAAGTTAATTTTATAGATTATAATTTTCAAAATCATTTATGTATTTTATATAAATAATAGAATATATTAAATAGTTTTATAAAAGAATATAATTAGTAAAAGCCCAATATAAATTTATATTATTAAGAGTCCATTTATTTTAAGTCCAATACATTATAAAGCCCACAAGAAAAATTATAAATCCTATTTAAACCTATGATTCGGTTCATTTATCCCTAAATACCGATTTACACCAAACCGACTTCCAAAACCCTTCACAATTCGATTTCTAGTTTCAGAGCTTGAGACCAATTTTCTTGAGAAGATTGAAGGTAAAGAAGGTGGGAAAATAGTAGTCGAAGTCCTAAGTTGCTGTTTTGGCGTGGGTAGTTTTAAGTCGATTAGGGTTTCGACAGTGAGGTTTTGTGCTTCCTTTGTTTTAACGATCCAAGCTCATTAAGGGTAAGTTCCTAATGTTGATTTCAGTCCTATAAGTCATATATAACACATAAAAATTAGCCATGCATGTTTAATATGTCGTATGGAATTATTTGGAATCTAAAACCCTAAAAAGCGTATACAAATAACGAATGGGTGTATAATATTTTTAGAGATCATGAATTGATTTTTACAGAAGCTATTATATGATATAAGACCTGAATAAAATACATATTTGTGAATTCGAAGCTTGTATGAATCGTTTTGAGTTTTATGGTTCGATTAAACATGGAAAAAGGAAGGTTTTTAAAAGGGACGATTAGGGTTTTCATGAACTAGGGTTTCCTTGTAATCATTGAAGGTAATTAATGAAGTAGTAATGATGAGCTAATGATTGGTTTAACCTAGGTTTAGGGTTTGCACTTGAATAATGTCTATTCGGATTTAAATAAAAGTTTTGGGTTGGTTTTGTAAATTATGAAACTTAAAGGTTATTTTTGTAAACAGTAAAATACTTGTACTAAAAGTATAAAAATAAGTTTGGGGTTAAACATGTAATTTTGGATATTTAAAGGGCCATACTGAATTGTATTTAATTTATTAGGTACGTTTGTAAATTCTAAAACCTTTGGGTTAAAAGTGTAAAATCTAATAAAGTAAGGTTAGATTGTGAAATTTAAGATGTCAAGGGTGTAATTTGTAATTCGAGCAATTATGGGTTCTACAAGTGTAAGTTGATTTTGTAGAGACACGCATGAGTTAAGCTAATTTCGGTTTGTTATCATTTACGTTCTAGGTTAAATTGGGAAATCATTAAAAGAAGTAATATGTGAATTTAATGCATAGTTAGTAATATTTAAAGAGTATGGGAAACCCTAGAACCTAAATAGGAAGTTGGTGAATTAATGAGGAATACTCTAAAATGTTGAGATTTCGTGCATCCATAAAATGAGAATATTCGACAACTTTAAAAGTATTAATACGATAAATCCGTTATGACATTGATGATGCTAATAAATATTAAATAAATCATAATCCGTGTAGATTCGTTGGAGGAGGCAGCGCGTTACATCTTCGTATTCGTTCATTCGTTACTTTTCTCTCAATTGCTTTAAGGTACGGATATTACATCTTACCCAAGACACTTATGTTATCGTACATATATTCGACCTTCTTAGTAAAGGTTCCTTATGATGTTCTTTCGTTAGTATTTCCATTTTACTTATTAGGGTTTCCAATGCCATTGCTATGAACCCTTTTACGATTGTGTGATTTGTTGCTTATCCGAACTTATGCTTTATGGAACCATGCGATATCGATTTGAACTTTATGTTAGGAAGACTTTGATATGTATGGCTGATGAACCTTATTATATTTGAATATGAACCTTATGATATGAGATATTGATATGTTCCTTGTGAACCATGTGTTTGAATAAGACTTACGTTATAATTGAACTTTTATCGACTGAGTTAGTTTGACACCGAGCGAATATGTCACTAGTCATGGGGTTCCATGTCCGTATCGATGATGCACCTCGATATGACTCTACAGGCGATGAAGTGATGTTCGCCACGTCCACTTATCATTGTTGTTATGAGCTCGGTTGGTATTATATTACCTATATATATCGTGGGCGTATGGATGCATCCTAGATCGATCATTATCCGATATGATTTATGCGGTGAATGATGTCGTGTACAATCTGCGTCTTCACAACTTCGGAGCTAGCTACTCCAAATTATTTTACGAGATTATTTCTCTATATATGTATGATGTTTACGATATGATATGTTACGGGCTCGAGGTAGTTAACTAAATCTGTATTTGTTATTTCTATGATAAGTATTCTGATTATGATTTGGTATGTTCAAATGCTTATGATTATGTCTTTGGGTTATTATATGTTCTTATATATGTGTATGCTTTTGTATGTTTATGTGATTACCGTTTACAAGGCTAGGTTATGATTAATATGTTTAAATGGGGTTTGCATCTTTGTCATCGATGTTATGTTAGTGTATCGTTATCGGTTGTTGAGCGTGGGATGAATGTATTAGTGTGATAGTTAGTAATTTATAAGCTTAATATGTATAGTCTGATCAGTTGATTTTGTGAACTTTGCCTATACATTAGTGTTTTTATCTGCATATGTGACCTGCCATGTTAAAATCTGCTAAGGTTAGGATTTGATCTGAGAACTGGTTTAGCTATATTGTCTGCCATTTCCGCTGCTATGATACTGAATTAAGTGCTTTAAATGTTTCTTCATTGATTTGTATGAATGCCATGTTTAATTTCTAGAACTGTTTCCGTTAGTTTTTAGACTTTCCGTTTGGCTTATATGTAATCTGTTATTTTGGTATGCTATGTGTTTGGTTGTTCTGATGTGTTTGTGTTTGTGTCATTGATGTGCTATGTGATGTCTAAACTGTTATGTGGTTGTTTGGATTTCTGTATATTTGTGCTTCCGCAGAATCCTAAAAGATCCTTCATTATTATTTCATTTATTTTCGTTACTCGTATAATTGTTTTGTTTAGCTTTTGTTTCGTTATATACATTCACTTTGGGCTTTGTAAGCTCACCCGCTTTTCTTTTCCTCGGCGGTATTTAAGCGTTCAAGATAAGCTTATGGGATAGGTGATCCGGGTTGAGAGTAGGCGAGGCGAGATTTTGACCATAGAGATCTTAGATTTATTTTGAAGTTTAGTTATTTATGTTCTCTCTTGAATATTTTGTAAGGCTTTCACTTTTGTTTAGTTATTAAAGTTCGATATGAAACCGTATTGTGATATCTTTACCCTTGTCGGGTTGAGTGTTTCTGATCCCAATCGTCCCAAAACTGTTTACAAAGGATATGACTCGACTTAGCAACTTATGCAAGCAACTCGATAATTGAACTAAGGGTTAAGTATAATAACAATAATGCACTAAAAGTGAGTGCATACAAGGTAGGCTAAGGCGATTTGGGTGTATATTTGGGGGTGGATTGTAAACAATGCTCTTCATTGATATTCTGGAAAACCGAAACATCACGAGAACCGCGAAAAGGATAGGCTCTGAGGGGTTAACTAGGGGTATCGTGTACTAAAGATGAGTACAACGCAAGGGTGTGGGGAATTACTCAACCGATGTGGAAGAAGTAATTATAATCACGGTGTCAAATAAGGGTTATCCTAATGCCTCTTATCATTTAGTTATTCCTAACTACACAAGTGTAGTCTCACTAGCGATCTCGAATGCATCACAAAACAAGTTCTAGAATCTATTATATTACTGGGTACACTCTCGAAGCATTAAATTGGAATGCTTTAATTCCTACAAATCTAAGGCGATCCTCGCATTTTGAGTGGAATTTAAGTGGTAAAGGGTTTTGTGCTAGTCATATATCCATGAGGCGCTTTATTAAGACTAATGGCCCACTCCTACATGTTATGAAAATTTTAGATTTGGTGCCAAAATTACCCTAACCGATATTTCTCATGGTTTATTACACAAATGAAATTGGACAAGGCAAATAGTCAAGGATAAGCATAGTTTCAAAGTTCGTTTTATTTTCCCTCCTACACTTAAACCGAACATTGTCCCAATGTTCCCGAAAATATCAAAGTTATGATAATGGAAGGTAATTAAAAGCGAAAGAAACTAATACTCCACGATTAGCTCGGTAGGATCCGTGTGAAGTAGTGGTTAAATCCTTCTTCAAGAAGAATGTATCGTGAAAAGCTCCATCCAATCTTATGTATCTTCTTCGACAAATAAAACACGCACACTTGAAGAAAACAAACAAAACCTTCGCGTAAAATCGGCGGTAACAATATATATATATATATATGACTCTACTAAACTAGGATATAATGCTTGTGGAATGAATGTTTACAGATTTTCTGAAAAATTCCAAAATTTTATAAGTAGCACAGAAAACGAGAAAAGTTAAAAGTTGTTTCTACTCCTCCCGATGCCGTAAGGTTGCGACCTGACGCCGTCGGTTATCTGACGAACTGGTGCGCTATTTTCGGAAAAATTCGGAAAATTTATATCTTTAGAATCGGAAAAATTTCACAAAACATCCATTATGACTCGATACAAGCATTTGACTCAAACAAACACACATGTATATATTTTAATAATCGTAATTCTCATGTTAACGTTCTTTTGAAAGCGTGTGTAATCCTCCCTACACTTATTCCTTTTGTAAAATACCTTTATATGTAATTAAGATGAGGTTAAAAACAAAATAAAGCATTTTTACAAATTCAAACATGAGAATAAATAATCAATAAAATATATACGACACACAAACAATCAAACAATTAAGCATGGGTTGCCTCCCACGAAGCGCTTTTATTTATTTATGAGTCTTGTTGCTAGACTCGAAGTCGTGCCCCTACGTTACTTCGTTACCGTCACCTTTTTCAGTTACTAAGTCTTTGTCAAAAGGTTGTAGACGTTGTATGCTTACTGTGGACTCCTTCCCAACGTTGTCTATTATGATAACGATTTTATTTTTTAGATTAGTTTCTTTCACCGTATAAGGCCCAAACCATATTGGCTTGTTTCTACCTCTTAATGCTTTTATTCTTGACTTGTATAAAAGCACTTTCTCTCCCTTTAAAAATTCCTTAGGATTCTTTTGAGTTTGTGGTATTGAGGAAGGATTATTTCCTAACTTTTTATCTCGTTTCCACAATGTTGCATGTAGCCCTGAACCATGAAATCTCTAAGCCCTTTTTCCCAATCGTTAATTTTCTTCCTAACCATGTTGTTAGGGACTTGTGGATTCTCATCGTTAATATTTTCCATAATCTTTAAAGGATATCTTGGAACAATAGGTATCCTAGCATATCCCTTGCCACTCTTGAGTATCATGATGCCCTCACCGCATTTGATGGTTGCTTTGGCAGTGGCCAGAAAAGGTGTTCCAAGAACGAGTGGCATATTTCTATCTTCCTCAATGTCTATAATCACGAATTCCACCGGATAGAAAATATTGTCCACCTCTATCAAGACATCCTCCGCTATTCCTATGGGGTAGACATATGTGTGATTTGCTAAGGAAAGTCTAAGATTGGTCTTGGCTGGCTTCTCCTTAGTCAACTTATTATAGACTGATAGCGGCATTATGTTCACGTCAGATCCTTGATCAGCTAAGACATTTATATTATCAATGTCACCTATGCTACATGGTATCACTAAGTTCCCCGTGGTTTCTCGTTTTTTAGTTACTGGTTTTTTTAGAACCAACTCATACATAGGTCCCATAGGCATGGTGTCATACTCTTTTTCTGTTATTTCTCCTTCTAGGGCTTTCCTAAGAACCTCGTTGTACCTAAAGTTGTTCACTTGGTTAACAATGTTTTTTTTTATTAATCTCATGCTTAAGGTAGTACTCAATGGCCTCGGGTTCATCATTGGTTTCAGCCTCCTCCTTCTTGCTTTTCTCAGTTTCCTTCTCCTCAACTGTTCCATCTTCATCAGGCACAATGGAAATGGCGTTAACAAACAAAGTGGGGGGAGGGTAATCATCGCTTCTCACTAGCACCTTTTAGGGAACTTTTGTCTTAGTATACTCTTTTACCAAGTTCATCATCTCTGTCATCTTTGCCTGCATCTCCTCCCTTTGCCTATAAACCTCCTCTTTAAATTTTGCTAATCTTCCGTATGGGCTGCCATGTACTCCTCATTTGTTCCTTAAAGCTCGGTGAGAGTGGTATTGGAGAAGTAGAACAGGCGCGCTGTTCGAATTGATATTTTGCTAACGGCTTGGTGATTCGAGAGAAGGGTGTTGGGTGGTTTGTAGAGTTAGCGGAATTAACCATTTCTCGAGGGGTTCGTTCAGAGCTCTCCTTTGCCTCTCAATTAGATAATCGATCCTTCTCTCAAGAGCACTCATTTGCTCTTGATGATGGAAGACTCATGAGGAATCGATATGGCATTAACCACTTTGACGGGGTTTTATGGGATTAACTCCAATTTTCGTAGCTTTGATCGCAAGCCTTCATAATATCCCATGATTCTTCTGCGTTGGAGTTGCTAAGCCTTCCACCGCGGCTCGATCAATGGATCGCCTTGTGATGAAATTGGTATGGTCATAGAAGATTTGGTTTGAAGCCAAAGATCGATTGCCATGATGAGGACTCTATGGAGCGGGTCTTTGAATCGGGTTCATGCCTCGTAGAGAGACTCGCCTTGAAGTTGTTGGAGCGTCAAGATGTCTCGTCTAAGCTTAATAGTTCTCCCGGTGGGAAAATTTGGGCAAGAAGCGAGAGGTGAGATCATCCCAACTTGAGATGGAGCCCGTGAAGTCGCTCGAGCCAATTACTAGCTTGGTCCCGTAGAGAGAATGGAAGACGCAAGTCGTGGTCTCCCGAGTAGTAGCATCGAGGTCGATGGAATCGGCGATTTTAATGAAATCCTTAAGATCTCGATTAGGATCTTGAACGAAGTCCATGGAATGCACATCCGTTTTGCACCAACCGGATGGTGTCCGGATCGAAGGGCCGTAGTTTGGGCTTGGTCGGAAGCTCAATGGTGTTTCTATAGCCTAGGTGGCTTGGTCTTGAGTATTCACCAAGAGTACGGCCTCTTGGCGGGTCATTTGGTGGTGGGTTGATGAGTGGTGGTTGATTATCACCTTCCATGATGAAAAGTGACGGGTTACACAAAAGGTAACGAAGAAGGGGATAGACTATGAGGAAGCTAAAATGGGAAAAAGCTTACTTGATAGGAATGCAAAGGAACCTAAATGAGGTGGAAATCTAACTAGCTATTCTATTCCGGCGGCGCCAAAAACTTGATACTGGCATAACGCGCTTCGGTCAAAGGAACTTCCTTTCATCTAGCAAGTTTTTCAACACCCTAGGCGATGAACCTAATCGTTGTAGTGTAGTATTGGGTAAGCCTGGAATTGATATCGCTCTCAGGGAATAGGAATGCTAGTGAGAAATTACTACGCTAAGGTTGGGGTTGAGGAAGATTATTTTTATTCTTTTTTATATTTTTTTAGAAAATTGAATGGTACGAATCTCGAGGTATTGGATTTGGGGGGTTGGTATTTCTACCGATTACTCTACTTATCTAATTATCTAATATAAGGTGAGTGTAGTCTATGTCTATTTTTGTGTGCTCTTATGATGATTTAAAGATGTGTTTATCTAGATGCTATTACTCCCTAGTTATCTCCTATTGATGGTTGAATTGTCACGTCCTTATTCTTAACGCGTTGTGTCTTCTAAGGTCATAGGGTATGCGTTTTTCCCTAACTCTTTGAGACTACCTTAAGGTTATTGCCTACGAAATCTCTAGGATTCATAAACTAACTCTAAGGTTACCTTTGGATGTTTAGACTACAATAACTCTAGGTGATTATAAACTAATGTTCACAAAGATTACTCAAGCATTAAAACACAACGAATGACCTATCGCAATACTAGGTCAATCACAATTAAGATAAGAGACAACCAATCAATATTCAATACCTAGGTTTCATAGATCTAAGCAAACACACAAGTAAATTAGCGGACATGAAAAACTTGCAAGCATACACACAAACAATTGAAGACATAATTGAATTAATGAAGTAAATCACTTATCTTGTTGTAAAATAGGGTATGGAACCCTAAGATCTTGAGAGCCAAGACCTAAAGTCCGGTTTAGGTTTTACTCCACAAAACTACCTCTCTAAAATCTCGAAAATTCAATTCTATATATGAGTTACATTATGCGACGGCGTCACTCTTTAATTGTGGCGCCGTCGATCGCGACCATTAGGTTTTCGTCTTGCCCACGTCAACTTAGTGGCGGTGTCACCTATGGTTGTGCGCGTCGCTTCATCTTACGGCGCGATCGGATCCAAATCTAGGCCGTCGAGTTGTGACACCTACTCTTTAAAACCTCGCCGTCAAGTGCAAAATAGCAATTTGCTCTCGAGTCGTCTCAAAGTGTGTTGCACGGCGTCGCCATTAGGTTAGGACGCGCCACCTTCATTCCAAAGACTTGAGTGTACTTACCTTGGTTGAGGGTTAATGGATGGCTTTAAATCATATTTAATCCATGTAATAATACCAATATCTTTTGATTAGAACCCTTGTTCTTCGCTATGAAGAAAGGAGCTCTTTGGTTTCAAAATCCTTGTTGTACAAAGTATCGTTACTCGGAAGATAAAAGTAGGAGGAAGCGAGTCCCTGACTCATCCTTACTAACATACAAGGGTATTTTGGTAATTCTTTAAAACTCTTAGTTTTTGGCAACTTTGGTCCATGTCTAGGGTATAATTTCATATTTAATCCTAACTAACATAAATTCATTTTATAAGTCCTTTCTAGTTAGGTTACGTTACAACTCCAACCCCTCAAAGTTAATACTAACTTTTTTGATATACAATTATAGTATGTCACAAATACTTCAATTTTTGGGTGTTACAAAATTAACGATACAAGCAATGGCGAAACCAAGTTTTAAAGAGACTGGATACACAAATTTTTTAACTATAATATAAGGGTATACATTTTTTGCACCAGATGCAATTAGTAAAAAATCAGAGTTTTTACGAAAATTGACACTACGAAACATAATTTTACCGAAGTCATGGGGCACCGCGAGACATCTCCTACTTCTGTCACTGGATACGAGTGCGTAGAGGTAGTATTACATCAATAAACGATAACAAAAGACTAACAAATTTGGTTACTTTTGGTTAATTGAGGCGATGTTGATTATTATAAAATATAGTTATGTAACTTTTTGCTCTTTACATTAAAAAACATATATAATTCCTATTCACATTTTTGATTTTCTGTATTTAATATTCACAAAAGTAATTTTTCCAAGATAAATCAAGAATGAGTATATCAAAGAACAACTACAACACTAACACAACTGCAAGTATGATGGATTGAACGTAAAGATTGAAAACTATACATGCAACACTTTTGACTACAAAAGACAACCAATGGAAATTAACACAATTCTGAAACGAAAAAACAATGCAACTACAACTGAGGCAAGAGTAGACAAAATTTTTAGATTGTTTCTTGAAGTTCAACATACGAAAAAATACAACTTTCTAACTCTTAAAGACCAATGTATAAAAATTCTCAGAATTCAACTTAGTAATAATCGAATTTTGACTATTTGTCATCACATCTCTACAACTCAAAAGGTGTTAAAAATGCTAAAATTTTCAAACTCGTGCATATGTTTAGTCACTTGTTCCAGTTACAATCCACAAGATCTTACTTGTTTCCCCTAAGATGCAATAGTCTCTTCTTACACAGCCGTTATTCGAGCATTACCACCTTCATAAAACGATAGTCAAGTCCGAGACCAATATGTTTTGGCACACAACGTTTTGAAGCAACTAGCGTTTAACTTTAAACATTTTATATTTGACATATAAAACTTGTTTGACAAATACACCACTAACCCAAAACCAGGGAGTAAAGTGTACTTTGGAAAACTAAGATGGAGTTGACTCTAGTTGACAAAAGGAATTAAACTCACCCTTTCACACTTTGTAATATAGTCTCACTTTTCAAACAAAGTACTAAAACACAAGTTCAAATATAACAATAATTATTAAATATTACTACTTGTAATTCAAGAAAATGTAAAAATAATTAAATTTTACACAGAATCTCTTTCTATCTTCTTTCTTTCTTTTCATCATTTGAGAGTCTCTTCGGTAACTGACACTTTTTCTGTAAATTTCCCGCCGGTTTTCTTCACTTTCCGGTCCGGTAAGTTTTTCTTTTTGACCATTTTAACCGTTACTTTAACCACCTTTTTATTTTTTTAAAATTTGGAGATGCTTATGCTCATTAAGGACTACAATACCCATCTTTTTTCTTGGTGAATTGATGCCTCTTTTAGGGTTCTTGAAATTTAGGGTTTTTATTTTCTTTGAATTTTCAGGTGAGTTTCAACAAAAGATTGTGTTTTTTGGATACCCTTTTGGGTTTTGCTTGTGGGTTTTTGTGGAATTTGGATAGTTTTGAGTTTTGGTGATAATGTTAGTTTACGCGTTTTTTTAGCTTAGGGTGTGAATTTGAGGGTGTTGCTTAATTGATGCTATGAACTGAATGTGTGTGTTTTAGATGATGAATGTTTGAGGATTAGGTCTATTTCGATTTTGGGTTGGGTTACGGTTGTTCGTTGAGGGTATAGGTTAGGTTAGATGAGCGCGGGAAGAACTTAAGTGTGCTTTTTGAGCTCCCATTTGGCTATTAACAAGCTATAATAGCAAATGTGTGTGAAAAATTTAGTGAAGTGTCGTTGATATCATGTTTTTCTTTCTAGAGTGGAACCCGGACCCTGAATAAGATATGCTTATTAGGGCGTGTGCTTATTGGAACTAATGATTGGTCATCAAGCCACTTGATGTGTGAAGTTAGGGTTAGTAGTAAGCAAAAGTGAAAGAGCATTGCTATAGCCTCCTATAATATCCTCCTTCTAATCCTCCTACACACGCACCAATTTTATATATATATTTTTTCCACTCATTCTCTCTTTGCATCCAAACCGTCAGTTGTGAAATTTGTCAGAAAATCATGTGACAAGGAGGATAAGTAGGAGATTCTGGTAGGAGGATTTAGCATTTCTCAAAGTGAAATGGAAGCCAACGATGTTAGACTTTGGTTAGACTAAAGTTATAAATGTGGTAGTACAATGTTAAGATAACTAGAATTTGGAGAGGCTTAAAGTGGTTGATCACCGAGCCTATGATAGTATATCTTTTGAGTAAAATTAAGTTTCATGTATATATCTTGCATATGCGGGGGGGGACTTAGGGTATCTTAAAGTTTAGATTAAATGAAGTCAAGCAAGTGCAAGATGCAAGATGCAAATGGTTATGTCTGTTTTTGCCTATGATAATCCCGTTTCGTGTGATTGCATCTCATGTCATTTCATAGTTGTAAATATATAGCAAAATTTAGAGGGTCAATCCCTTTTCACTTGCCTGAATTTTTCAATGTACTAATATGGTTCACATGTGTTGTTAGTTTAACATTATAGGCCTCTTCATGAAAGGGGATTAGTTTGAACTTTAAACAGGACACGAGATGCAATCATAGGAAGCGGTCTTATCATAGGCATTGAAATCTAGACTTACCCCATTTTGCATTGCTTGATATCGTTTAATCTAAACTTTAAGTTGCCTCGCACTCCAGCACGTGTTCAAGGTTAATTACTGAAATCTTACTTTTCTAAAAAAGATACTTTATCATCCACCCAACCACTTCAAACCTTTCTAAATTCTGTCAGTTAGACATTAGTGTATTTGATATCTATAAAAATTATTAGAGGGCCGTTTTGATCTTTAAACTTACATGATGTTAGTTTAACACTTTAGGCATATAGAAGCAAGAGGCGCTTGGTTTACAATTGGTAGATATTATGGTATATAACATCTGTAAAAAAGATTAGAATCCTCTTTCTGATTTGAACAGTGATGGATGTATGTCTGTATTTCTTTAGTACCAAATAACGGAGTATGGTACATCCTCTTGTGGTTTATTTTTTAGTTATCTACTGTTGACCACAAGTCAAATGTTTTCTTTATTATCATTATGATGAAAGTCCAACGTCTTAATTTAGCTAACCTTCCAACCTTTTTTACTGAAATTACACTTGTCATACTGATACTGCATTGTCTAAATTTCACCAAACTTATAGGTAAACACTCCAAAAGGTAACTTAACATTTTCTACGCTTACACTTATTTTATAGTTAAACAATGTTGTCTTTTGCTTTCCATGTACACTGCCTTGTTGCCATCCCTGTCCCCATAGGCACTAATGGCTCATGAATAATTCATGAGCATGATATAGAGGGTGTTGGAATTGCTTATTCAAGTGCTTATTTTTTAGAAGTTGATAAGTAGATTTGAGTGTTTGGATAAAACTAATTTGTTGCTTAATTTAGAGCAAATGAGCACTAAAAATTAAGCGGTAGGTTGGTACCTTCTTGTTTTTACAGTAGATAAGCTCGAAATAAGCTTTCTTTAGCACAACCCTATAGAACGTAGATTAGAGTGTATATTTCGAACAAGTAAGCTCTAAATGTATATATTAATTTTTTGCTTGTTTGAGATGGACTTTTATGAATAATCCTTTCGAGTATGATCTCTTTATAGAAGATTTGATAGAGATTTGTAATTTTTAAGTTATATGGAAGAAACAGATTTTCGTTGTGTCATAATTAAAGGTTATATGCTAACTCAAACACATAATATGGTCATTGTGGGATTGTCTAACTATTCCTCGCTTTTTAGCAAGAATGAGTTTTTATTTCTATATCCGACATGTAGAAAGGATTTGAACACATAAAATGGGATTGTCTAAAGTTTTATTTCTCAATTTTGTGAGTTTATCTAGTCATCAAACAACATGGATATCTTAAAACCACATAGAAGATTTCTTCAAATGTTTTTATTTTGTCATCATTTATGTTTTTCAAATTGAGTGACTAGACACAACATTGAATATAAAACACTTACGAAACACTCTCAAAGTTTTGCTATTTTAAACTACATGAATTTAATGTTTCATTCGTCATCTCCATGAAAATAATGCAGTTTACTTAAATAAGCAACGGTGGGGAAAGTTTACTTAAATAATACAGATGCGCATGTTTATATCTGTTTTTCCCTATGATAATACAGTTTCGTGTGATTGCATCTCATGTCATTTCATAGTTGTAAATATATAGCAAAAATTTAGAGGGTCAATCCCCTTTTTCATTTGCCTGACTTTTTCAATGTACTAATAGATTACATGGTGCACATGTGTTGTAGTTTAACATTATAGGCCTATCCATGAAAGGGGATTACTTTGAACTTTAAACATGACACGAGATGCAATCATAGGAATCGGTGTTATCATAGGCATTGAAATCTAGACTTACTCCATTTTGCATTGCTTGACATCGTTTAATCTAAACTTTAAGTTGCCTCGCACTCCAACACGTGTTCAAGGTTAATTACTGAAATCTTACTTTTCTAAAAAAGATACTTTATCATTCACCCAACCACTTCAAACCTTTCTAAATTCTGATTATCTTAAACATATACTCGATGCTGCACACATGATGTTAGTTTAACGTTTTAGGCGATATAAGAAAAGGGATTGGTTTACAATCAGTTAGATATTAGTGTATTTAATATCTATAAAATGATTAGAGGGCCGTTTTGATTTTAAAACTTACATGATGTTAGTTTAACACTTGAGGCCTATAGAAGCAAGAGGTGCATATTATGGTATATAACATCTGTAAAAAGATTTAGAGTCCTCTTTTTGATTTGAACAGTGATGGATGCATGCATCTCTTTAGTGCGGAATTATTTTTAATCATTATCAAATAAAAAAGTATATATTCAGGGGATTAAAAGTCCAACTTCTTAATTTAGCTAACCTTCCAACTTTTTTTTATTGAATTTACACTTGTCATATTGATACTGCATTTTCTTAACTTTACCAACCTTATAGGTAAACACTCCAAAAGGTAATTCAACATTTTTACACTTCACCGATTTTATAGTTAAAAAATTTGTCTTTTGCTTTCCATGTACACTGCCTTGTTGCCATCCCTGTTCCCATAGGCACTAATGGCCATGAATAATTTATAAACTTGATATAGAGGGTGATTGGAATTGCTTTTTTAAGTGCTTATTTTTTTAGAAGTTGGTAAGTAGATTTGAATGTTTGGATAAAACTAATTTCTTGCTTAATTTAGAGCAAATAAGCACTAAAAATTAAGCAGTAGATTGGTGCCTACTTGTTTTTACAGTAGATAAGCTCAAATCAAGCTTTTTCAAACACAGCCCTATAGAACGTAGATTAGAGTGTATATTTCGAACAAGTAAGTTCTAAATGTAGAGATTTTTTCTAACTTGTTTGAGATGGGCTTTAAGAATTATCTTTTCGAGTATGAACTCTTATAGAAGATTTGTAATTTTTAAGTTATATGGAAGAAACAGATTTTCGTTGTGTCATAATTAAAGGTTATATGCTCACTTAAACACATAAAATGGTCATTTTGGGATTATTGTCTAAAGGAAATCACTATTCCTCGCTTTTTAGCAAGAATGGATTTTTATTTCTATATCAAACACGTAGAAAGGATTTGAACACGTGAAATGGGATTGTCTAAAGCTTTATTTCTGACTTTTGTGAGTTTATCTAGTCATCAAACAACATGGGTATCTTAAAACCACATAGAAGATTTCTTCAAATGTTTTTATTTTGTCATTCAGAGTGACTAGACACAACATTGAATATAAAACACTTACGAAACACTACTTGATAGATCTCATTTTTCTCAAAGTTTTGCTATTTTTAACTACATGAACTTTAATGTCTCATTCGTCATCTCCATGGAAATAATGCAGTTTACTTAAATAAGCAACGGTGGGGAAAGTTTACTTGTTCGAAAATAGAAAATTGGAAGGAATCGTGTATCTGTAAATTAACTCTGAAGACTTGGCACATGTAGATCCCTTCATACGTGTATTTCCAATAGGTCATTGTTCTAAATATAAAACTTTTGTCGATCTAAAAATGGAACGAGGATTAAATGGCAAGATATGGGCTTGTGGCTTGGAAGACTCAAGCTTCGGCTCGGCTTGTCTAAGGTATGAGCCACGTGTCCGCTTTTACAGACTTGGTTCCTATAACTTGATTTACGTTTTAACCTTAGGATAGGCATTGTGTGAGCTTGAGTCTTAGTTCGTATGAACTCATCCAAATACAAAGTAGATTGTTTGACAAAATTGCCGATGCATAATAGTAAATATTTTTACAAGCCTAAGAAACAAGTCCAGACTCATTTTGGCTTGCCAAGATTTTGAGCTTGAGCCATACGAGGCTTGAGCATGAGCCATACTATATGGTGAACTAGAGTCGTATAGTAAAAGAAGTAGCATTAAAAATAAGCCTTTATCACAAATGACTAAAAGAAGAATGGCAAAGTGAAAACCACACACGTTTCAAGTTTGACTTTTGCATTGTTTGTTGAGTCGATGAAATTATGAATTGGAACTCTATGTTTAATATGATAGTCATCTTCTTGAAAATAATATATGATTCTTAAATGCAGTTTCATCGGTGCACCAGTCATTCAAGTAATTGCTATTTATTTCATGATTACGGAAGCAGCAGAGGTAGATACTGTCCTATTTAGTCATGCTGATCTTTGGAAAAAAATTCAAAGCAAATTGTTATCAATTCTCATCTGTGACCTAGAAATTGCAGAACCAATTCTGCTTTTGACAGTTCAGAAGTAAAAAATAGTTAATTTATCAATCATGTGGTGGAGTAAATCCTCATCAAAAGAACCAAAAAGAAAACAAATGCTGGCGGTATTTTGGTACCATTCAAAGAAAGCTGAAAAGTCCAACATCAGAATCAAAACAAAACTCATCTCAAGGCGGAGTGAAATAGCCTCTGAAAAGGGGTCTCATTCCCGTGTTGGGTCCCTATCACCGTCTCCATCGACACTAGCGGCCCGATCACTAAGTTTTTCCCAGAGACCCCATGCCCACCCGCTACCGCTTCCTGATACAGATACGGGTCGAGCTCATTCTGGGAAGCGGGTGCTGAGAAACTCAGGGATTGGAAATGGGTCGTCACCGCTATTGCTTTTCCCCTTCCTAAACCTAGGAATACCCAAAATGCACAGGGTCAAATCGATGTTGAAGGGATTTAGCAACGGATTCGGTTTTACTGATAGTGACAGTGACAGTGACGATCCGCCTGATTCCGGCTTCTGAGCCCTCAAGCATCTGATTATGAAACTGGGAATAAAACTTCTACAAATAGTCCTTGGTGAGTGTTCATATTTGCACTTGAATCTTTACAGATTTATTATTTTTTTACTGCTGGTAATTAACCCACTGTTTTGTTAATCTTTAGCCATGTTACATTTATAACACCAAAGAGAAGGGAAAACCGAAGCCAGTGAAAGCACCTTTGAACAACCAACGGTGCCAAATTCACCAAAGCGGCGACCAGTATGTCGACACATGGCGAAATTACACATACCACGACCTGGTGCTTTCTTTGGTGCTCCAGATAGTTCAAGGTCCAGTCCTTCTAGAAGCCCCATGAGAGCATTTGGGCCTGATCCAACCCTGAACTCTGGTTTCTGGGCCGGAAGGCCTTATGCTGATGCAGGTTTTCCTGGATCGGGTCAGTGCTCGAGTCCAGGGTCGGGTCACAACTCAGGTCATAATTCGGTCGGTGGAGACATGTCATCGACTCAGTTGTTTTGGCAACACAGTAGATGTAGCCCTGAGTGCTCACCTATACCTAGTCCTAGGATGACTAGCCCTGGCCCTAGCTCAAGAATACAAAGTGGGTCTGTCACACCGTTGCATCCAAGAGCCGGTGGGTCGAACATGGACTCATCTGCAAACTGGCCAGAAGACGCTTTTAATGGAAAACAACAAACATACCGGCTACCTTTGCCTCCATTGACCATATCAAATAATGGTCCTTATTCACCCTCATATTCAACGGGGACTACACCAACGTTTCCAAGAAGCCCAGGTAGAGCTGATCTGTTGGCTAGCAATGGTTCACGTTGGAAGAAGGGTCGGTTGCTTGGTAGAGGCACTTTCGGTCATGTTTATCTTGGTTTTAACAGGTTGGTGGTCAAAGTCAAATAATTGTATATTCATCTCCCATATTGACCAAACTGTTTGACTTTATATCGTTATTTTTTATATTGCAGTGAGAGTGGTGAAATGTGTGCAATGAAGGAGGTAACTCTATTCTCGGATGATGCAAAGTCCAAAGAAAGTGCCCAACAGTTGGGGCAAGTAAGTCTTTTTACCACACCCTCTAATAAATTATCACTCTTTTTTTTATAATAATACAATCTTAACCATATATAAATTAAAATCCTAACACTTGGTCGTGATAATTGGCAGGAAATTGCACTTTTAAGTCATTTGCGGCATCCAAACATTGTGCAATACTATGGATCCGAAACAGTAAGAATTTATATATATGTATATATATATGTTACTTTTATGTTTTACATAAATTGTAATGGTTTATGATACTGTTTTAACGAATGGCTGTTTTGGTATAAACTTATCAGGTGGATGACAAACTTTATATATACTTGGAGTATGTTTCGGGCGGTTCTATTCATAAACTTCTTCAGGAGTACGGACACCTGGGTGAAATTGCGATCCGAAGTTACACTCATCAAATATTGTCAGGACTAGCGTATTTGCACGCCAAAAATACAGTCCATAGGTTAGTTCTGTTTGGTCATGTCTTGATTAATGATTATTCTTATTTCAGTACTCACAGTCTCACATACTGTGTAATTTATGTCTCTTAGGGATATCAAAGGAGCAAATATCTTGGTTGACCCAAATGGACGTGTAAAATTAGCCGATTTTGGTATGGCCAAACATGTAAGTGATATACATAATATGTTGAGTAGCATCTAAATTTGGTCACCTATATTTCGGTCTCTTGACATGAATTCAATTTTACAGATTTCAGGCCCGTCATGCCCATTATCTTTTAAGGGAAGCCCGTACTGGATGGCACCTGAGGTTAGCCTACCTCCCAAACTTAATATGTCGGATTTCATAAAAAAATTATATGCTTATAAGTGCCAAATTAAATTAAACTGTTTTAGGTTATTAATAATAACTCAAATGGTTGCAATCTTGCGGTGGATATCTGGAGCCTTGGTTGTACTGTACTAGAAATGGCTACAACTAAGCCACCGTGGAGTCAGTACGAAGGGGTTAGTATGTTACATATTTACAAATTTTGAAAAAGTATTGCATTTTTAATGTATTTTTGGTTTTTGATCGTACTATTAATTTTCTTGGTTTTTTTACATGCATGTCAAAGGTTGCTGCTTTGTTTAAGGTTGGAAACAGCAAAGAACTTCCGTTCATACCTGATCATCTTTCGGATGATGGAAAAGACTTCATCTTGCAATGCTTGAAGAGGGCACCATGTCGTCGACCTACTGCTGCCCAGCTTCTTGACCACCCGTTTGTTAAAAATATTGCTTCATCTGAAAGACTGATACCTAATCCTGGCCCAGTTACAAATTCAATGGGATATTTGGTATGTTTTTTTGTCTTATTTTATAAAGAAAGTTTGCGCTTGATGATTTATCTACTATTATGATGATTGCAGGGCATTGGACACGCTTCTGAAGGCGTCTCGGTTCATCACTCAAGAGGTCATATGCCTCGCAATGTGTCATGCCCAGTTTCCCACTTGGGTAGTCCTCTTTTGGGCCCAAAACCGGGTCAAAATATGAATGGGAGATTATCACCGTCACCAATTTCAAGCCCGCGAATCATCTCGGGTGCATCGACACCATTGACAGGAGCCAGTGGCGGTGGGGCCATTTCGTATTACAACCATTTGCAGAAGCCATATACTCCAGAGTTTATGGGTTTGAATTCAAGGTCTCCAACTCGATCTTTTGGCCCAATGACTACCGGACCTCACTTTCATGACCGGAAGCCTGATATGTTTCGTGCAATGCCTCAAGGGTCTCCCTTTTATCAGGAGATAGTTCCATCGGATAGTGATTTTCTAGGGAACCAAAAGGAAACATATGGTGGGAAGTCCGTTTTTGCTGACCGCGTTTCTCAGCAACTCCTGAGAGATCCTGTCAAACAATACCCTCCCATTGACCTCAAACCCACTTCACCAGTGATTGGTCGAAGAGAATGGATTTGATTTCGACCACCATCTTAGTCCAACTAATTATAAATAATATCTATATTTATTTTGTTTTTTATGTTCATAATCTCTTTTGGTAGCTGAAATGGAAGGAGGGATGCTATTAACTATAGGTACAGTTATTTCGTGTTATAATCTGAAGAAGCTGACAAAGATATCAATCTGATATGCATTTTACTGTGGTTATGCAGATGGATAGCTTTATAAACTCCAGCATTTAACAGTGGTTCGTGGTGGATGTAAAGAAGTGTACACCGATACTTGTTATGCATGAAAAAAAGGGTAGGGACTCATGGGCTTGTTTCCGTTATGGAGCCGTATAGGGAGAAGGTTACATGTTAAAATCGAAATTTTGTCAAAAGTGGTTAGATTGTTGTGTTAGATGTAGAACATGGTTTAGGGTGGTTCATCTCTGGTTTAGACTAGAGTAGGGTATGAAAATAGTGATGTAACCATGTTTTGTGCACAACAAAAGCTTTATCAATGAAGAACCTTTTTCTGTCATATGGGCTTTAATTGTGTTTGGTTGATAACTCGCATGTCATTACAAAAAAATTACGATTATGTAAAAAGAACACAGATACACAAAAAGATCGGTTTTAGCAGCTGCAAGTTAAGACTCGAGTGTTGCTAATCATCCACATTAGCCAGCAGATTTCAGCTCTTTGATGTTTGGAGTAAACTAGTCTGATTATTTAGCTACCATGCTTAAGCTAAAATCCCATAGTTTCTTGGCTAATTCGGGATCTTTCGCAAAAGAACTCCTATCTCCTTTATTACTGTCTGCAAAATACTCCCCGCTAACCCCTTTGACTTGTGGGTGCAATGCCACATAACATGTAGTTGCTGCCCCCTGAAATTCAAATTTCTCAACGCTCGGTGAGTCCTTTTTTGAAAACTTATGTGGTTTAGACATGAAAGATTAAGTAGCGTAACACTAACCTGTGGGATTGTTTTCAGAAAGAATTTACCGACCCAATTCATTACACCTGATTCATAAATTATGCAAGATCAAAAGGCCAATACGTAACTGAAATGTTTAAACAGTAGATATTAAGTTACGCTAAAAAATTTTAGTTTTACCCTCAATAAAGATGTGATGACGTAAAAGATTGGTTTGAATGGCACCAGGATGTAACGAGTTCGCAGTTAACTCCACCTTTTCTTCCTGGTTTTCGACAATTATGTTAAAATTATAGGAACAATGCAACGAGAGCTAAGATTCATTTTCTTGAAGATTATTACAAATTAACTTAAGATTACCTTGAATTGCCTTGCTAGCTCGTTGGCGTGCAATATGTTGGCCAACTTTGATCGTCCATAGGCCTCTATGGGACCGTAACTAAATCACAGAATGAAACATATAAGTTTACATATACACACTAAACACTGCATACACTTTTGGGGTTATGTACCTTGATTTATCGGTTATTTTGTCAAAGTTGATTCCTTCTTTTGCAAATCGATGACCCATAGATGAGACATTAACTATTCTTCCTTCTTTTCCTTGTTCACGTGAAGTTTTCTTCATGGTCTCAAGTAAAAGATTCGTCAAAAGAAAATGACCTGATAAAAGACGACACCTTTAGGGGTGTTTGGATATGCATTTTGAAGTTGATTTTATGAAAATAAACATACCATAGTGCTTTCAAATAATGTGATATCGTACCTAAGTGATTTGTGGCAAACTGTAGTTCAATGTTGTCTTTTGAAAGTGTGAATGGAGGAGCCATGACCCCTGCATTGTTACTTTTGACAACACAAATAACTAATCTTACTTTTTATTGTCAACTAGAGTAGACAGTATAACCAAATATAGAAAGGTATAATGAGGCCAGATAAGAATAGTATTTCTTACATAAGAATGTTTAAAGGAAGATTAGACGAGCAATACTCAGTTGCAAATTTCCTTACGGATGCAAGAGAGCTGAGATCCAACTCCATTACATCAATCTTAGCATTGGGTGTTTCTTTAAGTATAGTTTCTTTAACTTTTTTACCGGTTTCTGTATTTCTTACTGCCATAACCACATGTACTCCGTGTAAGGCAAGCACTCGGGCTGTCTCTGCGCCGATACCACTTGAAGCTCCTAAATACACACACAAATATCATATAAACACATAAACTCTTTGCAGTACATTTTAGGTCAAACGAATGATGGTTGACTTAGAAGTTGAGACGAGTCTCTAGACTTATCGAAAAAAGTAAGTGGTTCCCACATGAAACTTATAAGTTAGATTTTACCTGTAACAATTGCAGTAAGACCGGATCCATCGATTCCTTGAGTAACATCTTCTGCTGTTGAATAACCTCCAAATCCTGATTCGCCTTTCTTTTGAAAAAACCACATTTTTAAGCTTTCAATGTAGATTATGCAGTGACCAACATTAATATCAATGCTAATATTTTATTTAAGTTATAGTAATTATCACCTAGTTATTGGTTTGTGTGACAGGTCAACTGCTGGAATCCTACAGATTAGAACTTATATACTAATCTATTAGCTTTTGTGATCTGATATGATTATTTAATTTGGAAAAAAGATTCTGATCATACATATGCTAGTCTCTGTCTCTTTACTATGGTTCACAAGGATCGGGCTCAACGAACCCATGACTAACCTTTTTATGGCTTGGTCCATATGTTCCTTGCTAAGACCCTGCGACTGCAAGTCTGCAACTGTGCCTAAAGCGGTTCCTAGACGGACTTGTTTTTTTCCTCTTCTTTGTGGCTGAGTGTGTGAACTGGTCCCTAGTCCTAATCACGATGCATTAGCTCACAATGCACATAACTTTTTTTCACTAGTGTATAATTGTGAGAAAATACATATATACAACACTTTGAAACTCTTTTTCACGTGTCACAGTACAAATTAAGAACAAACGAGTTGATATTCATACATAAAAGCACACAAACAAATTTGATTATCTCTCGATATTCAGTCTAATCAAGGAGCCACCATGCCCAGGCTAAAATCCCACAGTTTCTTCGCCAATTCAGAATCTCTAGCATAAGAACTGGGCTTCAGTTTGTTACTGTCCGCAAAATACTCACCACTAACCCCTTTCACTTGTGGGTGCAATGCCACATAGCATGTAGTTGCCGCCCCCTGAAAATCAATTTTGAAAAGGGCTCGTAAGTGAGTCAGTTTCCAGAAAAGCTACTCAATTAAGTGGCCTAACACTAACCTGTGGGATAGTTTTCAGGAAGTATTTACCGACCCGATCAACTATGCCTAAACAAAGAACATTTCAAGATTAAAAGTACAATATGTTAGAAGAAAATGTTTTAAAATTAGAGATTAAGTTATAAAAAAGATCTGAATTTTACCGTCAAGAAAGCTGTGATGGCGTAAAAGACTGGTTGCAATGGCACCAGGATGCAATGAGTTTGCAGTTAAGTTCACCTTCTCTTCCTGGTTTTTAAATATTATGCAAATAAGAATTTAGCTAAAAAAGCTAAATAGCAATATGCTGATAAATATTACAAATCCGAATAAAATTTACCTTAAATTGCCTGGTTAACTCGTTGGCGTGCAATATGTTGGCCAGCTTTGACTGTCCATAGGCGTATATGGGGCTGTAACTGAGCCGTAGAACAGAATAAACAAGTTAAAGATATGAATTCACCCATGTTCTGATGATGTGAACATGTGCAATGAGCTTCAGTTGTGTACCTTGACTCATCGTTTATTTTGTCAAAGTTTATTCCTTTGCTGTATGTAATTCGATGAGCCTCAGATGACACGTTAACTATCCTTCCTTCTTTTTCTTGCTCATTTGAAGTCTTCTTCATGGTCTCAAGTAAAAGATTCGTCAAAAGAAAATGACCTGACAAAAGACGACACCTTTATATCAGTTTCTATCATGATATGCTTTCAAATATAGTACTTACGAATGGGCTATTCGAATTATGTTCATATCTAAAACACAAATAATTTATGAATAAGAAAGTAAAAAAAAATTGAACAAAAAATGTCTGGGCTCAACCAACCCAATCCCATTTTGACCAGCGTCATAATAACCCAATCTGACCCGTTACTAAATCCAACCCGACCCATCGAACTTGTCTACATACCTAAATGGTTTGTGGCAAACTGTAGTTCTATTCCGTCTTTTGAAAGCGTAAATGGTGGAGCCATGACCCCTGCATTGTTACTTTTGACAGCACAAAGTACTAATATTACATGTTAATGTCATTATAAATATAGATCGATACTTATAAACAATATAAGGCAAAATAGCTTACATGAGAATGTTTAAAGGAAGTTCTGACGTGCAATACTGGGCTGCAAAATTTTTTACGGATTCAAGAGAGCTAAGATCTAACTCCATTACATCAACTTTAGCAGTAGGTGTCTCACTAACTATATTTTCTTTAATTTTTGTACCGGCTTCTGTATTTCTTACTGCCATAACCACATGCACACCGCGCAAGGCAAGGACTCGTGCTGTTTCAGTGCCGATACCACTTGAAGCTCCTAATACAAGGAAATACCATATGACTAAACTTTATCGAATAAACTCAAATGAAACATGAACATGCATTCCCTTGAGGTCAAACGCCTGATATGGAATTCAACATATAACAAAAGAGGCAACTTATTATCGTCATTGCTAAATGTTCAAATTGCATATAAAAAATAGAGCCTTTTTGGTCTTTCGATCAATTTGTTTCCAAATTTCATATAATCTTGAAAGTTAAATTTTTTAGTTTGACCTCATAAGTCATTATCCTACAAAGTCAACCCAACTAAAGCTGATGTGAACAGATTAATCAACTGGCCGAGACACAACTATAAAGGCGAATAACCTTTGATCTTAGAGAAGTTACAGAACCTGCGACCAACCCGTGAAAAGATCTTCCCAAAATTAAGCGATTTCACAAGTTTCATTATTATTATTCACTCTTATCAGTTATGCTTGTATCGTAGGTAGAGAATATATGATTTTAGACGTAAGTTTGTATCTTGAAATACTTCGGCAAACATTTTGGGCACGAGAATTATTTTCCTTTTCAAAAAATAACAATAGTGTCTTATGTTAGGGAATCTATCTAGAAAGACATTCTCATATGCACTACTATTAGCTAGACATCTTGGGGTCAGAAACAGTCACGGGATACCCCGGACAGGCTGCGTACATCTGAATCAAAAGACTCGACTCAACGAGTAACTTGAAAGGGAAAACCTCATCCGTTTATGTTGGTCAACCACTCAAAATAACAAAAATATCAAGATCAGGATCAAGAACACCAAAGTACTGAAACTAAACCATATATTTCTTTTTAAGGTTTTCTGCAGTGAGTCAAACTCTTAAAAAAGTCAAACAGTAAAGAAAAATAAGTCAAAAGGATCAAGATTTAACCAGTAACAATAGCAGTGAGACCAGATCCATTGACTCCTTGAGTAACATCTTCAGCTGTTGATCTACTTCCAAACCCTGATTCTCCTTTCTTTCCAAATACCCACATTTTTTTTAACAATTTTTTTTATTATTCTGCACTAGCAAGAAGTTAAGAAATTATTTTAGTACAATCATGGACAACTTAACTACTGTTCATGTTAGATAATGGGTCAACTTTTGGTATGTAAAGTATAAAATGGACCATGTAAATAAACTATCTCATGGACACCAAACCATGCACATTACATTTTGCTGTAATTGTTCCATGTTGCAGATTCTTACATGCTGTATTTTATATCTAAAACCTGGCATGTGTTCTTGTGTTTACGACTAATGAAATCGTGAAGGGTGAACATGAGGAGACTATACGCAAACTTATGTATATGAACTATATTAAGTGTGATCAAAGTTTAGTTAAGTACTTAATTTTTTTTGTTTATTGGTTCTAGTCTACAGATTTATTATTTCAGTGTCTAATGATATTTTATGTTTAGCAAAATCCCATTATTTGAATCAAGTAGTTATTAGTTAACATATTCAAAAATAGTCAACAAAAAATAATAATTATAATAAGAGTAAACTACACCATTCGCCCCATGGTATCGTTGACCATCAAGTTTCGTCCTCGACCGAAAAAAAATTGCATCGTTGGTCCTTAACTCCGAATCGTTACTCAGCGTTGGTCCCTCACACTAACTGGATGGACTAACGGGCGTTAAGCCTTCCCATGTGCTGCTCACATGAGGGTATAATGGTCATTTTATCTTTCACTTCATCTTCTTCTTTTTCTCTTTCATTTCATTCACAAACCCAGAAACTTTATAGAGCTTCATAAAAATGTTATAGATTTTGGGATTCATGAATTCCAAGTTGGTAATCTGTAATAAACCAACATTATAGAGCTTCATAAAAATGTTAGATAGTGTCATAGTGAGTTATTAATAGTATCCAACCATATTTTTAGTGTTTGACAAATATTCTTCTATGCTTGCTTGTAAAATGAATAACGCATACTCACCTACCCCTTTCACTTATTCATAAATCCAAATTTTATTATGTTACGGTATTATTTTTATATTAGATCTACATTGATATTAGAGCAACTTGTTTGACTGTTTTTTGGTCATGGGTAGGAATCCAATGGCACACAATATTCATAGTTCCTATATACTTTTTAATCTTATAGTATTCTATTTAGAGACGTATTTGATTGTTGGTCATTTTATAGAAAATGGCGGATCTTGAGGCTCCATTAGTCCGCGAAAAGAGGAAGAAGGTTTGGGTTGACTACTTTGTCCAGTTCAGATGGATCATCGTCATTTTTGTGGTTCTTCCGATCTCGTTCACTCTGTACTTTTTAACTTATCTTGGCGATGAAAACGTTAAAAAGGTCCAAAAACGTCTCAGCGAAAGAAACCCATCAAAGGATGGTCTTGTATGCACAGCCCGAAAGCCATGGATTGCAGTTGGGATGAGAAATGTTGACTATAAACGTGCTAGACATTTTGAAGTTGATCTTTCGGCGTTCAGAAACATTCTTGAAATTGACCAAGAAAGAATGATTGCTAGATGTGAGCCATTGGTCAACATGGGCCAAATCACAAGAACCACCGTCCCAATGAATCTTGCTTTGGCTGTTGTTGCTGAGCTCGATGATTTAACCGTCGGTGGGCTTATTAACGGGTACGGGATTGAGGGAAGCTCCCATTTGTATGGTCTTTTCTCTGACACCGTTGTGGCTTATGAGATCGTTCTTGCAAGTGGTGAACTGGTACGAGCCACAAAAGATAACCAATATTCCGATCTTTTCTATAATCCCATTTGCAGATTTTCGTTTATGTGTTGTGATTTATTGTTTGATGATAGTGAATGTATAAATACTTTTGGAACAATATCTTAAAGAAATGGAGGAGTGTTGTATGTGTTTTTAAGTTTCTGGGTTTGTGAATGAAATGAAAGAGAAAAAGAAGAAGATGAAGTGAAAGATAAAATGACCATTATACCCTCATGTGAGCAGCACATGGAAGGCTTAACGCCGTTAGTCCATCCAGCTTAGTGTGAGGGACCAACGCCGAGTAACGATTCGGAGTTATGACCAACGACGCAATTTTTTCGGTCGAGGACGAAACTCACTGGTCAACGATACCACAAGGACGAATGGTGTAGTTTACTCTTATAATAATAATAATAATCGGAGTAAATTGCATTTTAGTCCCAGGTACCAAATCATAGCGTTTCATCCTCAACGTTTGAAAGTCAGCAATGATATTCTTCATTTGAAGGTTTCTTGCACGTGTTTGATCCCTGTCTGCAATTTGAGACCAAACACGCAACGAAAACTTCAAAGTTTTGGGACTAAATATGCAATTTAAGGACCAAACATGCAACAAAACATTCATAATGAGGACTATCGCTGCACTTTTGAAACGTTAAAAACGAAACCTGCAATTTAGCCATACCTTAGGGACCAAAAGTGCAATTTACTCTAATAATCGACATATAATAATTTTCCCACGTTTGATGAGTATACAAGCACACATATTTTGACACTTGAATCTTTGCTTTTTCAACTATGACTGTTTTGTTGCTATATATATAATACTCAGACTAACGACTCCCTTTTTGTCCTTATATAACTTGTTTATTACGGAGTACTAATAAACACACTTTTTTCATCATATATAGAATTGCAACATGCACTTGAGTTCTTATATATTAACATCTATTATAAATCTTCTATAACTTCACAAGACTTTTGCATTACTAGCTCTCAACAAATTTTTGTGTTAAAGGATGTGGATATTTTCATGGAAGGGACCAAGTGGATTTTCAGCTTCATCTACAGCTGAAGAAGTTACTCAGGGAATCGAAGCTTATGGCCTTACCGCGATTATTACAGGTTAATTTCTTCTTCTATCATTATCATGCATCTTAATATTTATCGAAACTTGTTTATAGTTCCTAAAAGAAAAAGATGCAAGTAGTTTGAATGAAAAGGTGCTTAGAATTGCTTATTTAAGTGCTTTTTACCTTTTTAATTAAGTAGATAAACATTTTTGAGTGTTGGAACCAATTAGCTGTTTATTTACTTATTTCAAAACAAATAAGCCTTCAAAATAAACATGTAGCAGATAAGCAGTTTGAAATAAGCAATCCCAAACAACTCTTAAATTGTTTGTAAACCATACATCAAGGAAGCAAATGATGAGTTTATTTCAAGTCTATGCTTCTTTTTCAATTTGTGTGCTTGTTTCTAAAAAGGGTTCTTAAACTATGCTTTTGATTAAAAAATCAGAGTTAATTACTTAAATCATCCTTGTGGTTTGTTGGATATAACGAAAATGGTCTATAGACTTATTCTTTTCTCGGATCCTTTCCTTGTGGTTTTGACCCGTAACGGGTTTGGTCCCTTGACGACTATTTTTTTTAGTTTGACCGTCAAGTGGATGTTTAGATTGCTGAAATGACATATATACCCTCTTGTGTTTAAATGTAAGGTCCTTGTGGTTTGTGGGGTATCACGAATTTACTCCTTAATTATTTGTATTCGTTTTCGTCTTTTTTTTTAACGTTTTCATCTGTTTTTATTCGTTTTCGTCCGTTTTTATACATTTTCGTCCATTTTTCTTACGTTTTTGTCCGTTTTTATACGTATTCGTCCATTTTTATACGTTTTCGCCCGTTTTCTTACGCTTTTGTTACTTTTCTTACGTTTTTGTCCGTTTTTATACGTTTTCATCCGTTTTATACATTTTCGCCCGTTTTCGTATGTTTTTGTCTGTTATTATACATTTTGTCCGTTTTTATACATTCTCGACCGTTTTTATACGTTTTCGCCCGTTTTCTTATGTTTTTGTCCGTTATTATACTTTTTTTTCGGTTTTATACTTTTAAACGTAAGAGGGTATTTATGTCATTTCAGCCATCTAAACATTCACTTGACGGTCAAACTAACAGAAATGGTGGTCAAGGGGCCAAAGTTGTTACGGGTCAAAACCACAGGGAGAGGATCCAGGAAAAAAAGTCTAGGGACCATTTTCGTTATACCCGACAAACCACAAGGATGATTTAAGTAATTACTCGAATTTTTTTTAATCAAAAGCGTAGTTTGGGAATCCTTTTAAAACAAGCACACAGATTTTCACATATTGAAAAAGAAGCATAGACTTGGAATAAACTCGCAAATGATCATAAGCAGTTTTTCTAAACATTCAAAAGTGTACTGCATCTCATGTAACATTGTGAAATGAATATATAGGTGCTACAAGTGGTATCGGCCTAGAAACTGCACGAGTTCTGGCTTTACGCGGCGTTCATGTGGTTTTGGCGGTTAGAAACACCACCGCGGGTCACAAAGTTAAGCAAGAGATTATTAACGAAGTCCCCAAAGCCAAGATCGATGTTATGGAGCTTGACGTTTCCTCACTCAAATCCGTTAATAAATTTGTGGCCGAGTTCAAGTCTTTAGGATATCCCCTTAATATTCTCATGTAACTATACTTGTCTCTCGTTCCTCTCCACACTTGATTACATTTTCAAGTAAACTAATTTGAAATTGTGTTTATAGTGCGAATGCAGGGATTATGGCTCCGCCTTTCAGCCTCTCGGAGGACAACATAGAGCTACAATTTGCGACAAACCATATTGGTCACTTTCATTTGACAAACAGTTTGTTGGAAACAATGAAGAACACAACAGAAAAGTCCGGTATTCAGGGAAGAATCGTCATTTTGTCATCTGTTCTCCATGCAACAACTTATAAAGAAGGGATTAGGTTCGATAAAATTAACGACGAAAAGAGGTATGTATTGGACTCAAATTACCATGATATGTTTGACAAGGTAAACAAGGCATCTGTAACATCTCAATTTGCTATACGTGACAGTTACAATGCTTTACATGCGTACGGACAATCTAAGCTTGCTAATGCATTGCATGCAAAGGAACTCTCAAGACGGCTCAAGGAAGAGGGTGTGAATATAACTGTGAATTCGGTTCATCCTGGTGTTGTAGCAACAAATATTGCACGAAGCTCACTTTTGGTGCAAGGTACTTTTTTCTAAGACTTAGTAGATATTTCTGAAGCTATTTTTTTCTTTTATTTTGATGTGATTGGTTGCCTGCTTTTAAACAGTGGTCTTCGGGTATATCGTACGGCTATTCCTCAAGAATGTGGAACAGGTTTGTTGTACTCATAAGTGTTTTTTCTACGGTAGCAATGGTCTCAGTAAAAGGTTTCATTTTTGTGTTTAGGGAGCGTCAACTACGTGCTATCTAGCATTGCACCCGGCTGCGAGGGGGATCACTGGCGAGTATTGGGTTGATAACAACATATCCACTACAAGCGCATTTGTTAATGATCCCGAGTTTGCCAAGAAATTGTGGGATTTTAGTGTTGAGTTGGTTAATGGGAAGCTAAATTCATCGCCACTATAAATTTCTTTCATAACAAATTTGCTATCATGTAACGACGGTCGAGTCTGCACTGTCATTACTGTGTATTTGATGTTATAAAAAGCTATAAGAATGTTAAATACATATCTTTCCAGTTTACACAACGGTTTGTAAGTCATCATAATAAACAAACATTTCTTCGTATCAAATCAACAATATCGGAATCCATCTTATAACACATATATGACACATATCAGGGATCTTGGATCGTCTTCTTGAAAGATTACAACTTTTTGTATAAAGAGTTGCAAGTTTTTCAATATATCTGTAGTAGTTTACTTAGGTTCTAACACAATTCCGTTTCATTAACGTTTCAACGAAATGGACATTATATTACTTAACCATATATCATGTTTCTTTTTCTACGACTTCAAGCTCTATTTTCAAGCTACAACGATTACATATAACTTTTAAAACTCCTCTTACAACAACAAAATATCATTACTAGAAAACATACATCACGACCAGATTACTTTGATTGGGTCAATTTCAAAGTTAAATTCCACAGTTTCTTTGCCAATTCAGGGGTCACGAGCATAATCGCTTGCTTTGGACAAGTTGCTGTCAGCAAAATATGCGCCACTAACACCCTTGAGTTGTGGGTTCAATGCTGCATAGCATGTAGCTGCAGCACCCTGAATTCACAAATAACATACTTGTTAGTCTTAAGTTATCATACTTGTTACTTCAACTATTTTTATGAACTAGTTTGTTGATATAAATTGGTCAAACGCAAATATGAAAATAGTTGAAGCAACAAGTATGAAAATAGCTGCAGCTCCCTGTATTTGTATGAAAAACTAGTTTGTTGGTATAAATTGGTCAAACGCAAATATAAATGGTTAAAAACCGAAATAACCAAAAAACCGAACCGCCAAAAACCGAACGGTTTCAGTTTTGGGTTTTATAAAAACCAAATGTTTCGGTTCGGTGTCGGTTTTAGCCAAAAACCAACCCAACCGAACCGTGCACACCCCTAATAGGAAATGAAATACAACTTTCATATTCACACGTCGAAGCAAATAAAAAGGGATAAGCATTTGAGTAGCTAACCTCAAAATGGCTTAATTTATCAGCCTCAGCAACAAGAGTAGTATTTTCTTTAGATTTAGCAAACTCAGAAGTTAACTCTTGCACCTGACGTTCCACTACTTTGCATGCGGCCGTTCTTTGTTTGAATGCCTCATCATCACATGATACCTATAACAACAACAGAATTATTAAATTCAACCAATTATTTTTCAGCCATCTATTTTTTTCAAAATACTGCAATTCGTTAGCAACAGAGAGTCTAAACATTACTATTTACTAATGTAGATTATATAGTTTTAACAAGAAAGTGTACCTTCAGTTTCTGGTTTGTTGCAGCCAACGCTTGTAGTACTGAAAGGTCTTCTAAACGCTTCTGAAACCATTTTATACAAAATTTCAGCCTCTTTTATTAAATCACCAATTTCACATCAGTTTTAAAAATAACGGCAATTTGTTTGAATAAAACCCTTACTAAATTCTGGGACTCCTCGTTAGCCAAAGCGGCTTTCAAAGATGAAATAGTAGCGTTTAAATCTTCTTTCTTCTTCTTTATTGCATCTTTTTCCACAGCAAGGAAATGCTTCTGCAACCATTTTATACAAATTTTCAGCCTTCTAAAAACCAACAATTTCACATCAGTAGCTACAAAAATGAAAAAGAAAAAAACTTCTAAAGTGATTACAAACATAGACAGAGCTATGTTTAAGTTCAAGTTGTAGATCCAATGCTGTTTTTAATGCTTTTAGATTGCAAGCACTGTATTCAGCCCTAGTAGCAGTACAATTTACTCATTTTTATTCCCATAAATAAAAAATAAAAAACTGACTTAAGTACTTCAGCGCAAAAAACACTTACTGTGGCAAGTTTGAAATTCTCATTTTGAAGTTGGATTTGCTGTAGCAAACTAGAATTAGAATCCTTAATCATTTGAAGCTCTTCCCTAAGAGATCCCTGCTCTTTTCCAATACTAGATTCTGGGACTCCTCGTGTGCTAAACTTGCTTTCAAAGACGAAACATTTGCTTCCAACTTGCAAATAATAGTGTTGGACACTTCTGCCTTCTTTTTCAAAGACGAAATAGTAGCGTTTAACTCTTCTTCCTTTTTTATCATTGCATCTTTTTCCACGTCAAGGTCTTCTAAACCGTTCTGAAACCATTTTAAACAAATAATTTATTACATAATCATTCCAATTTCACATCAGTAGCTAAAAAAAATACCTTCTAAACTGATTACAAACACAGATAATTTATTACATAATCATTCCGAACTAAATTATATTAAGCCCAACAGATTTTTTAAAAGCGTCAGCTTAAATATAGCAAGTTATGGATCATATCACAACAACCCTATGTGAAATTCAATTTGAACATAGAGCCCTAAACTAATTTAAAATGCTGTTAAGTCGAATCCTGTGACAAATTTATTCAAATACTATTTAGCACCATCGAAACCAATACATTTCCCACCCCTACAAAGCATTCGGAATCCATTGAACTTCATCACTAAACCAATGTTATGGGGGTGTTTGATATTGCTTATTGAAAGAAATTATCTGATATGAAATAATAACCTAACAGTAACATAACTAGCCACAATGTACTATTTGAAAGTTGCGATACGAAGATAGTTAGTTGTTAAGGTATTTGCCAAACTCGATTATTTTAAAACTTAAATGTACAATGTCCTTAATGAAGGAACTTGTGATTAAGCAGTTTGGGTGACAAGAACAGGGCAGAAAACAAAGTACAAAACCAAGACAGTGTGGCAAGACATGATCAGTAATGGACCTAAGGTGATATGGAGGTCTATGATATGGTTCCCTCAAAGTATTCCAAGGCACACTTTTGTTCTCTGGATGGCTGTGCAGGAAAGACTATTGACTCAAGATAAAATTGCAAAATGGAGGCCTAATGAGATTATGGAATGCACTCTTTGCAAGCAATGCATGGACTCACATGAGCATTTGTTTTTCCAATGCAATTATTCAAAAGTTGTATGGGAAGATATGCAAGACTTGCTAGATAAAAGGTTCTCTTACAACTGGAAGACCATAATTGAAGAGTTCTCTGTATTGGCTGCTAATAAGAGCATTTGGAGTATCCTAAGGAGGCTTGTAATTAGTGCAGCTGTATATTTTGTGTGGCAAGAAAGAAACAATAGACTGTATAATAAAGGTGAAAGATCTTGTGACAATCTAGTACAGAATATAATTGATATCATTAAGTTGAGAATAATGAACTTCATAGTCAAAGACTGCATGCAGTAACTGAGGTTGAAGCAAAATGGAGTATTGCTTTGAGAAGGAGCAATCAGAACAGTGCATAAATGAAGATAATATAGAGTAGTATCATGTCTGTATAATGAGTTTCTGTATTTTGGTAGAATAAAGGTAGAGAATGCTTGAACAAAGTTAGCATATTTGTGGGATCCTTAATTAAGAGTGTAATGGGTTTGTCCATTTTACATTTAAAGGATCTTTGTACTTTTTGTGAAGTATATAAAATTTCTCCTTTTCACAAAAAAAAAAATAATAATAAATAAATAAATGTACAATGGTCCCTGAACAATAAGATACTACAGCGACTTCTAGACTTGGACTGAAGGGTTGTTCAGGATCGCTTACTAAAACTAGTTATCTGTGCATTGTTGCTTGAAATAAGCTATCTCGACTAGCATGTTGGATAACTAATCCCAAAACAATCTGAAATAGTTTTTTGTCAGATGAAAACGCAATAAGAATTCCTAGTTGAAAAATACCATAACCAGACCAATTTTAAAACAATATCACCAAACACCCCTGTGATAGTAACAGGGTATCTGGGACATACTCCTGAACAGATTATTTGAGCAGAAATAATTAGAATCAGTCTCGCTATATCAATAAACTAAAAGGGTGTTTATGAAATATCATATCACCGCTTATCTATCTACGCATTAAATAAGCTGTTATGACTTATGACCCCCAAAATAACAGATAAGTAGTTTAACTTTGTATAAGCAATCTCAAACACTCTGAAAATTACCTATATACGGCATTATAAAGCAATAACCAAAACGTTGCTACTTAAAAACAGAATAATCATATAATCACTCCCGACACCCCACTAAGACACTGCTACTTAAAGAAAATGATGACACGACACCCCTATGATATACTAAGAGAGTGAAGAAATAGTTTGACAAAAAAAAAATAGAATGGGTTTAACATACATACTAAAAAGGTATTCGGACACCTCATATAATAAGCTTTTCTGCCACCTAACTCTCGTAAGTAAGTAGTAAACATTCTCAAAATCGCATATATACCCGTTACCATATCACCAAACATGATCACAATAAACATGATAACATTAAAATGAAACTAAAGCACTAAGAAACCTATTAGCAACATAAGCCCAAATTCAAGTAATTCAAGTATAGAAATTGAATTTGAAGGTACCTCCTGTTGAGCAATTAACTTTTTACAATTGGTGCACATTGTTTGGTTGAGGTGTCCACTGTCATCGTTCTTCTTCTTCCTTCCCATTGTTTGGTTGAGGTGGAATTTGTGTTTGGTTTAAAAAAGGAATGGTGAATTGATTGAATTAGGGTTAGGATTTTTAATTTGGGGAAAATCTCTATGTCAGATAAAAATGATAAAACCACATGGACTAGTAGTGTAATTTTCGTTATTTTTATAATACTTAGTTGGATCTCAAGACAATGGCGATGATAAATATATTTATATAATAAATATAGAAATGAATCATAACACAACTCTCCATGCAATTCCATACCCATTAGTGAATTCATTTCACAACACTCCAAATGATATGTGTTAGTAGTATGTGTTTGTTTGGGTTTCCGTATCTTCCCGACATCATTATTCCCGATATAAAAAGACCTTCACAATCTCTTTCCCGTCAAACACTTTACCAAAAGTAAATGATTTTGATAAATAAAGTTTGTATTGATTGAAATAAAGGTTAAAGTTATAAAAATTTGAATCAAAATAAAATAACCCTACTAAAAATGCAAAAAACTAAAAACTCATAAAAATATATCAAAATGGGTTAAAAAGCACAAAATTTAAAAAAAAAATATGGTGAAATTAAATCATAAAAAAATTAAACGAATTAAAAGATATTTAAATTTAAAAATAAAAGTGATTAATTAGTTAATAAGTCGACACGTCACACCCCATTATTGTTTCTTTATTTTAGTTTGTTAGCCTCCTTTTTGTTATTTTTAGTTAGAAGTGGCATACGCCACTCAACGACGGAGCCCTTATCTTAATTTTTGTGGGCCACAACTTAAACGCTTTATATAGTAGTATAGATTTAAGTTCCGGCTCCTTTGGACTTGCAGACGATCAATTCAACTCACGAAAATTACGCCGTTGTTTTTAAATTAATTTTTTTCTCGTAAATATATAAAATCATATATTAAATAGTTTCATGCGTTGTTTTTTTTTGTGCCGAGGTGCGCTGTGTATAGTTTTTAACGTGTTACGATAAAGTTCTCGTTTTCTAGTTCAAATTGGATCGGGAAAGTCCGAAATGAAAAACAAATAATAAAATATAATTTAGTATTAAAATAGGCTCTTGAAAAATTACCGGATGTTACACATATCACCATATCACCTTACAAGGCCCAAGTGAATGCGATACAGGAAAGAATAGGTAACAAGTATACTAGTTGTGAAGAGTATTTCACTGTGAATGTCTGGTCCGTTGATGGCTTTCAAGGGAGTGAGGAGGATGTTATTATTATATCCACAATGAGATGTAATGTAATGCAAAAGGGTCTGTTGGGTTTCTTTCAAATCACCAATGAGCAAACGTAGCATTGACAAGAGCCATGTAAGATAACTATATGAGCTAATTAATATGGTTTTTCTTCTTTCAAGTCACATTTTTTCACTTAAATCTTTTATCTATATGCAGATATTGCTTGTGGATACTGGGAAATAGGTCAACTTTAATAAGTAGTCGTTCTATATGGAAGCAATTAGTCATTAATGCTAAGGATCGTGGATGCTTCTACGATGCTAGTGAAGACAAAAACTTGGCTCAAGTTGCCATGGTTGCTATGGATGAAGCTAACCAACTTGTTACCCTATTTAATACAGACTCTTAACTTTTTAAAGAAGCCATACGGCAGGTACATATGAAGCAAAGCTTGGTATTTCTAAGTTCTATCATATAGATTACATTATTGAACTTTTTTAAAGATAATTTTGTTGTATTTATTGTAGGTGAAGTTTAGTGACACATTTATGGTGTTTTGGAATTCTACATATGTTTTTTGTGCCTTCCAAACAGATTTGGAGTAACCTGTTTGTTAGTGAAAACATAACAATGGTGTTATTAAACACTTTGTATATTTTGCAAGTTGTTATCCTTGTCTCATCAAATGTTTGATTTGAATTCCCATCTTCATGGCATCTTGAAACCAAGTAAAATCTAAATCTTTGCAACTCTATTATATATTCTCAATTTCTCATTAAGCTATATAAATACATTTAAACAGTTGTGATGTTTTTATGTAAAGAGGAAGCGGATCATGAAATTAATGCAACAATGGAAGTTCAACAGACAATATTGGTTCTCTCGAAGAAAATTTTGGAGTAAATCTAAGTTAAAGATCTTTTTGTTTGACCTTGAAAGTCAAATTGTACCAAACGTTTATCCCAAATACACAGCTATGCAGTAATATTGACTCCCTCTTCCAGCAGGCCCGAAAAAAGAAAATAAAAGCGCTCGTACTCAGGGCCGGATTTAAGCATGTACTGGGTGATCAACCGCACAGGGCCTCCGTTTTTTAGGGGCCTTCGATTTTTTTCTATAGTTATAAACTCATTTTTGAAGGATTTAGAATGAAGAATGTAACTTCGGTATGACAAGAATCAAAATCTTTAATTAAGATTATGCTTTAATTGTGAAAATTGAGTACAAAATTTTGGTTAAAAAACAAACCAAGATATGTACAAAAGTGTATGGGGCCCATACGTTCTGTTCTTTTCTCAAACCACATTTCTTATAAAAGCTCTACCTTAATCATTTTGTCTTAATATTTATGATTTTAAACTCTATCATTATTTGAAGCATAGATTTATGAAACACTATATTTTTAGCTCATAGTATTGTTTTACAAAACGTAACCAAAGGGCTTGTGTTCCCATTGGTATCCCTCGTGTGAGAAGCTCTACAAACAAATTGTTGTGCGTTCAAGTCTTGGCTAGAACATGCGAAATAGTTTGTGATTGTATATTGTGAAATAGTTAGTTGTCGTTTTAAAAAAAATAAAAAAGTTGTTTTTACAAAAAGTAAACGTTGTAGATTGTTTTAGAAAAAACAAACCTTATCAACTACTATATTTTATAAGAAATAAACATTTATAAAAGGCAACCCTTAAAACGTTGCTACTTAAAAACATAATAATCATATAATCACTCCCGACACCCCACTAAGACACTGCTACTTAAAGAAAATGATGACACGACACCCCTATGATATACTAAGAGGGTGTTTGGGAGTGAAGAAATAGTTTGACAAAAAAAATAGAATGGGTTTAACATACATACTAAAAAGGTATTCGGACACCTCATATAATAAGCTTTTCTGCCTCCTAACTCGTAAGTAAGTAGTAAGCATTCTCATGCAAAAGGGTCTGTTGGGTTTCTTTCAAATCACCAATGAGCAAACGTAGCATTGACAAGAGCCAGGTAAGATAGCTATATGAGCTAATTAATATGGTTTTTCTTCTTTCAAGTCACATTTTTTCACTTAAATCTTTTATCTATATGCAGATATTGCTTGTGGATACTGGGAAATGGGTCAACTTTAATAAGTAGTCGTTCTATATGGAAGCAATTAGTCATTAATGCTAAGGATCGTGGATGCTTCTACGATGCTAGTGAAGACAAAAACTTGGCTCAAGTTGCCATGGTTGCAATGGATGAAGCTAACCAACTTGATACCCTATTTAATACAGACTCTTAACTTTTTAAAGAAGCCATATGGCAGGTACATATGAAGCAAAGCTTGGTATTTCTAAGTTCTATCATATAGATTACATTATTGAACTTTTTTTAAGATAATTTTGTTGTATTTATTGTAGGTGAAGTTTAGTGACACGTTTATGGTGTTTTGGAATTCTACCTATGTTTTTTGTGCCTTCCAAACAGATTTGGAGTAACCTGTTTGTTAGTGAAAACATAACAATGGTGTTATTAAACACTTTGTATCTTTTGCAAGTTGTTATCCTTGTCTCATCAAATGTTTGATTTGAATTCCCATCTTCATGGCATCTTGAAACCAAGTAAAATCTAAATCTTTGCAACTCTATTATATATTCTCAATTTCTCATTAAGCTATATAAATACATTTTGTTAGGAATTGGAAATTCCATAAGAAAAGAGTCGGTCACCCCAAATGTTATCTAGCCAAAGTTAGCTCGTAGACTTGTCGTTACTTATGTTATTAAGTAGTTTGTTAGTTAGTTTAGTGCAACACCGTGGAGGAAGGACGGTCTTTACCCATTGTATACCGATCCACAAACCGTCGGAGGTCGTTTAGTTTGTAACCTATAAATACCTCTACCTTGCAAGGTAGAGGTTGATGTTCATTCGGGAATCTAACATTCCACAAGTTTCTCTTTCTAGAATATCCCACTTTTTCTCTCTAAAACATCTTATTCGCCTACTTGTGATTATGGTTTAGTGTGTTTGTGAAATTCAATATGTTACAAATGGTATCAGAGCCATGGTTTGATCATCTCTTACATATCTTTGGATTTCTAGTGACTTTTAGGTGGTTTTAGAATTTGAAAAAGTTTAGTGGTTTTTGCATCATTTGGATCATTTCTATGTTTTCTGAACCGAAAACTTTACATATTACTTTTGTTATGTAAACAACCCTTTGGGACGAAATATATTGTCAATCACTCTTCTACACAAGCCATATATAATTACCATAAGTATATTGTCAATTACTCTTCTGCACCAGTTATTTATAGTTTTCCTTGGGACGAAATGCATTTTGGGTCTAATTAAACCGTATGCAATATTACCCATTTTGACCCTACCTGACATTAGTAGTTGCTCCTAGAGACCATTGACAGGTTGCCATTTGTCTGAAAATTTTGAAATGTTCTCTGTCACAGGAAATTGAAGCCATTTCGAATCACAAATGCCTGTTACCAGAAATGATTGATGAGGCCATTAGCAACAATGCAAATAAATCTACTTGCATATTCTCAATCAATATAGGCTTCTGGTAATTATATAGACCTGAATCTGCACTTCTGCCTTTATGAGTGAGCAAAACAACCAAATCATAGACCCCAGTCAACTGCTCATTCTTATCAGAGGCAACACCTGAAAAAAAAATCATTCAATGGTAAAGTTAAGAGAACCAGAAGGGACGTGTTGTCGAGTTCGAGTGCTTCTTTTGAATCAGGTATATATGTGTATACTGGTTTATGTTAATATATCATCTGACCAGGTAAATATATTGGCTTTCAGATTAGACAACGTGTAGAACATAAATGTGATGTCGCTAAAGGTGTCACGTCTGGTCTCGATACTCTATTCCTTACTAGATTTGGAACCCAAGACTTCGAGTACTAGCATCACTATAACAGAACTTATGCCGGAGTAAGTCGTATTCGAGGATCATCAATTCCTCCAACAATTACTCCTTTTTTTTTTAATCATTTATAGGTACCTTTATCAAAGTTATCTATACTTAGTGTTCATGATAGTGTTCACGTGGCCCCTTATTTGAAACTGGTGAATTTATACATAGATTAAGGTTTGTACAATTTAGACATCCTTTGATATAAATTGTTCACCTTTATTAAATTGTGTGTTTTTTTTAAGATTAATTGAGAGTGATCGGTGGAACTTACCAAAAGCTAAAATAATATTTAATGCATTCACTTTAATCATTGCTTTGGAAAATACTAGGTTAATGAGTCACTAATTTCAAAACATGACACAAGTTGCATTATCTGCATATATCGGTATGCTTTGGTTTGTGTCCACGATATCGGCTAACATTTTGATTACTCTCAAGTTGGCCTCTTCTCAATGAACTACATCTTTTATATTTTGTAAAAACAATGATAGTTAGGTATTAATCATATTTACATATGAACGTGAATGCAAGATATGTGACCCCTGCATCGTTAAGATATTAGTATTTTCTTAACAAGAATAATGCACTATTGCCATCATTTCTGTAAAGTGTTTGAACATGAAGGGCCCCAACAGGTCAAGGTCAAATTCTTCCTAATGTTGATGGCTTTCTAGGGTGATTCTACAGTCTTGCTATGCTTGATCATAGAGGATTCTAAATTATTGCATCAATTGTTCCACTTGCAGACAAGGTGAGGTTCATTAATCGTAATCAAGCTTACTGATGTATATAACTATTATAATGAAAAAAATAGGTGATGACTTTGGAATCCCGTTACATTCTGTGGCTTAGAACGTTCATATGATAGAACCATCAAATGTTATAATTTGGATATACGGAGTAATGTGATAATTGCAAAATTCCTTTACGAGTTGCAGGCTACGACCATAAGAATATGCAACCACATGTGCCTAATAAGAAGACCAGCTCTTTGTTTGAAATCCATTTGGACTTATATGTACGAGATTTTAAAGAAGTAGGGGCCACTGTGATGGCTTGATATATTTGTGAGCTTTCTAATGATTGTTGGGATAGTGGATGGGGTAGGGCACCATGCCTTACTTCTTCTTGGAAATAGTAACCACTTTAAGATAAATGGTATCTGGAAGAGATTAGAAAGCCTGTGACTCAAACTACTTGCATTGTAAGTTAAAAACATTACAATTACTTTCTATATTATGTTTTAAAAGTTTATACATTCCAGTTAGCAACGGGTTGGTTCCCCCTACACATTATTGCAATTCTGTGGAAGTGTGTTGTAGTGAGGTTTTTATCAGTATCTCCACATCCTTGTGCTGAGCCACTGTTATAATTAGTTGTTTCACATTTTGAAAAGTTAAAAAGAGCAAGAACGATGATAAAATATAAGATTGATGATGAAGGTTAAATTTGTTACTTAATATAAGAATGGTTGAACAAAGGTATAATCTCCTTTCTTTTTTAATTGTCTTATTTTCCAATGCTCTGTTTCAAGGTTTACATTCTAGGATATATACTAATACATTTTTTTATATTTTGTTTCATATATCCTTGCAGCCTTCTGCACGAAAGGTAAGAAGACCAACATTTCTATAGACGTCAATTTCAATTCATTCTACTAAAACATGCTGATTTGAGTTATGTTATACCCGTAGGGACATGTAAGCCAGCTGTTCCAAACACCTTGAAAGTCACTCAAAGGGTATTTTAGATTAAATAAAGTCACTCGAGGAGTATTCAAATGCTTTAAAAACCATATAAATTGCATCTTAGATTTATTTGTAGTGGATATTTCAGTTGTTGTAATCATATTTAGCAACATTATCTATTAAAAACCCAATTGACTGGCTTTATTGACCCGCCCAGTTTGCCACCTTTGGTTTTTCTGCAATATTTGAATTTCTTTTAGGATTCTTTTACAAGTTAGTTACTGTTACTGTATTTGTACTCCAGAAGGGTGGTTGTCCCAAGCACCGGCGCTGGCGGAGAAGAACAACCTCCCGAATGCAAACAACAGTAGCCTTGGAGGCTGCAAAAGGCATGGTCTGCAGGTTTTGGTTGATGGTTTGGAAGTGTCTGTGAGAAATTTGGCCTATATTTCTTTTTGTGTTTGGATTTATCGGTTGAAAATGATTTTATTATTGCATAATAAGAAAGATTTAATTTCATTCAAATATATATTTCCCCACTAAATGTTAAGTGTTTAACCAAAAAAAACATTAAAGACATATCATCCCATAATACATGTTAAATATAAGAGGAGTCATGACGCATATTATAAATTATTAAAAATATATAAGGGTTTTGCTTTAATAACTCACCATGACTAGGATTTAAAAATTTAATTAAAAAACATCAGAAGATTACGAGAATTCTAAAACACATACTCGAGCAATCTTAATCGTATCTTGGTTTATAAAATCTCGTTTAAAACTTATTGAAAATAAAACTTTATATCAATACTAACTATATTTGATCCACAAAATCATACAAAATAAAACCACAAGTCATACAGTCCATCGGACGAGTTTTGACACTATATATATATATATATATATATATATATATATATATATATATATATATATATATATATATATATATATATATATATATATATATATATATATATATATATATATATATATATATATATATATATATATATAGGTACTTTAGGGGGCATTTAAAAGTTGAGAAAATAAAGAACACGGTTGTAGTTGTTTAAAGGTTATGGATATAGATTCCATCCTTGGAACCAGCTGTTAGTATAGCATCATAAACATTCTTCGTAAATCTACATGTATGGATATTAAGTTGGGGTCGTGTCTTCTCCCACCAAAAAAACTGATAATATGTTTGTAAGAGTATCAATATCAAGATAGATGGGTTTTAGTGATAACTAGTTGAATGTCATTGTACCTATACACTTTCATATTCTACTTGAAGATCCTATATCCTCCATGAAGTAGAAGTGTCTTTCCAAACATCCTTTGCAGCCTCTTGGACGTTTGCAACCTTGTCAACTACAATTTTTTGGTACAGCAGAATATGTGTCAACATGCAGTTTCTGAAGGGTATTAATTTTGCTTTCCTAAGCAATGCCCTAAAAATTTGTCTCAAATGATGCAAACTTGTGTTGATGTTAGTAGTCTCGTTTTCTCTTTCGGCCCCATTTGTGGAGAACTTCTCCGAACCAGCTAGATCAATCAAGTTGATCTCACGTTCAACTTGGTCTCCAGTCCACTATCAAGAAAAAGAAAATGAGTCAAGATTGTGGTGCCAAGGAGATTTAACTAAAAGGTAAAGCCAAAGTATGTATCATGGGACACTATCAAGGTTCAAGGGTTTGAAATAAAATCTGCAAGCGTGGTGGAATAAGACATTACTAATAAAGCAGCATCTCTGGAATGTGGCATCAAAGAAGGTGGGTCAACTAGATAAATGAGGAGAGAATGAAAGGGAGAAACCCTATAATTGATAACAAAAGTAGTATGGGATGGAGAAATTCATTGAACCTAAGAGATAAAAAGTCAGAAAACATGTGTATTAATACAAACATGTATAGAATATATAGATATTTCTTTGAATTCTTGTACTAGAATATATATATGCTGTTGAATGCTTCGTATATCAGTTTTCTTTATTGTTGGTGGCTTGTAATGGTGTTCTTGGGGTTGTCCATGATTATCATAAAAAGGTATGTAACTTCGTGGTTATATATAACATTCTCCTTTCACACACACACACACACACACTACCTCATTTTCTTCCATTTATTTTCAGCGAGAAAATGAAGTGGCTTCGTGAGGACTCTTCATTCATATTAGTTCTTGCAACAGACCTGGAACAAGAAAAGAAAAAAAATCAAACGGTGATCAAAACTTGCACATAATACAGTAATTTTTTCTTATTACTATTACAAATAATGAGATACAAAGTAATCAACTATAAATGTACCTGTTCTTGGTAGCCTCCTCGAGAAGATTGAAAACTTCCTCTTTGGTATCTACTTCTTCAGGATTACTTTTGGATGGCAACAGATCGTTTATCTCCTCATTATAGATTTCTTTGATAGCTACCTGGAAAATTAAATTAATTAACTTTGAGCTTGAGCCCATACTCCTAAGAAGTTTGGTATAAAAAGAAATAGATCATAACCTGCATAGTATACTTCCACCCTTCGCCAGCAAGGGCCTAGCTTGTTTGGAAAACCTGTTCTATTAAGCGTGGTATCACACCCTTTTGATGAGGATCATCTAGCCTGCCAATCATTGTATAAATCTTCCCCGACCCGGTTTGGCCATAGGCAAAGATGCAAACCTGCACAAAAAGTATATATGGAAAAACTTAATTGATAGATTACAAAATAGAAAACATGCATGTTATAAAACCTTGATTCAAATTGTTTATGTTTGAGTGGGTCATGGTGTGGCAGCTTAACATATACTTTATAATAAAAGAAGTTCTATTTGAATTTTTGCCATGTCATTTAATCCATGTTGGCACTTCATCCACGTCACAAATGACACGTCAATTAAGCGATTGTCTCCCTGCCATTTAGTCCACATTGTTTGACTTTCCACCCTAATTCAATATCAACTGAAAATAAAGCAACGTTACTATCTATGATAGTAAACAACATCCAATCGTTGTTTGACTTTCCACCCTCATTCTTTTATCTCAAATTTCAAGCTTTGCTAATCTCAAATCTGTACAAGGTATAATTCAATTTTTATTTTTTATTTTTTATTTTTAAGTTGTTAGACCTCAATTTGATGGTCTGGGTTTTTTTTGGGTACTACACATTATCCCTTCAATTTTTACAATTAACAATCAATATGAAATCGAATTTATTGAGGGTATAATTTACAGTCAACTTAAATTTTGGGATATATGATTGACTTATTTTGTTCAAAGTCCATTGGAAACTTGGAAGACTGAGATGGTTTATATGATTGACAAGTTTTTTTCCCCTTATCCTCAGTGGATCTCGAAATTGAAGCATTATGCTGCTGGTATCCCAATCGTACTTGTGGGACAAAGCTTTGTGAGTTATCCGATCATAATATTAATCTGCATTCATCAATTCACAATCAGGTTGTGCTTTGAATGTAGTTATAATCTAACAGATTTGATCTCTTAATGGATTGTAGATCTACGGGATGACATGTAGTTCTTTTTTGACCATCCTGGTGCAAATCCCATAACCACTTCTAAGGTGCTAATCTTTTACACAAATCGGTGCAATCAAGATGATCATAAATTAAATGCTTATTATGAAAAGTAAACACACGGTTCTCAATTATGCACGTACGTTTTACAATTTAGAACGTGTGTTCAGTGAAACGTCAAAAGGTAAGATATTTAACATTTTAGTGCAATTAGTAGACAGTCAAATGTAAGTTTTGTAAGATTTAACCCTAACAACTTTTCAAACTCACTTCACATAGGCACTGAATACTTTTATATAGTTATTTTGGGTCAGAGCTCACAAAAGGTTTAAATAATTATCCATATATTGACGTTTATGCTTATATGTGTGTGATTCCATTATGTGCATTATTACTTGCTTTGACACCTAATTGTATGCAATATGAAATAATACATATCGTAACCATAACATTAATATTGGTATTTATTTACACGCCTAAATATCATGCTCATTGTGACCTGCTATTTGGTTCGTGGAAAATTGTTTTTGTAAAATAAAGTGACCTAATATAATGAAACACGTTTTCAAGAATTTAAAAACTATATGCTATGGAAACTTGGGATGTACGGCTCACCCACTAGAACAAACTAAAAAGGGGGTTTAAAGAGGTGCACATAGTCACATCGAAAGGATGTCTAGGTTATTGCTTGGCCACACCGGTCCTCTGCCTCCCAATGCTCGATTCGAGCTACCGTGAATCTTGATGATCACTACAAGTGTCATTACCAAAAGTTTTTAAATTTAGGGTTACAAAGTTGTTTTGCATGCTTCTTTGTACACAACTTTTACCACATTTATATGTGCATACTTATTTGTTAATTTTAAGTCTATGCCATCCAACTATGAACACGTGCATTTGGATTGACTTCTCTGGTCAGACCTAAGGGCCTTTCCAACCCATGGTGATTATTTCTCTTAGGTCAGACCATTGGTTATTTTTACATGTTTATACTTGGTCGACTTATTTCGAGTTGACTTGGTCAGACCTTGAACCCGAGGCATAAGATGAGAACTAAACATGCTTTTGACATTATTACTTGATACTAATGCCTTAAACAGTCTCATAAAGTCTAAGAGTTGCATTATGCAATTAACGCTCGTCACTTACCTCTTGTCCTACTTTCTTACGCATTGGTCAGACCTATGGTAATTAAGTGGGAGTGTAAGATGGATCTTAGTCTTATTAGTAATTAACTGGGTAGATAATTCTTTTAAGAATGTAATTATCGAAAATACTAATCTTTTGAACTTTTCAAAATTGTAGATGACTACTTCAGTCAAAAACAGTTCGGTACACAAGAGTTTCTTTGAGAAACAAAAACTCAGGACCTAACTTCATTGATTGGTATCGCCGACCGCATTATACTATCACCAAGATAAGGAAACTTATTTGGAGCATCCTATACCGCAACACACTGCTACTCCTCACACCCTATCTCGCCGAAGCCCTTGCAGCTCACACTACTTGGGTCAAAGGCTCAAAGGATATAGCTGCCTTCATGCATGACCATAGAGTTAGAGATCCAACGAAATCTAACTCATCTTGGTGCTTATGACATGCTTCATGAGTTGAAGTCTATGTTCTCCCAACATGCAGAGCAAGAGCTTCTACAAACTGCACGTGAATTTCATGCTTGCAAGCATGAAGAGGGTCAATCGATTAGCTCGTATGTTCTAAAGATAAGGAGCTGCATTGACAACTTGGAACGTCTTGGTCACCCAGTTACTCTGAACTATGGAGTTAGTTTGATCCTAATCGGTCTTTCTAAAGAGTACATTTCGTTTGTGCAGAACTATAATATGCACAACATGGGGAAGACTGTGAATGAACTACATGCTATGCTTAAGCAACATGAGCGACGTTGCCAAAGAAAGATGTTGCACCGTGACTCCATCATATGCGTGCGGGTGGTAAGGTCCAAAAACCACAAAAGAATAAACCGTTTAAAGGTCATAAGGGAATCGTGGAAATGGAAACAACAAGTTTGGTTATGCTACTAAGTATAAGCCATACAATGCTTCTACTTCCAAACCCAAGATTCCTCCACCACCCAAGAAGGATAATCCGGCGAAGGACGCCACTGTCACCGGTGTAGTGAGACAAGACATTGGAGAAGGAATTGTCCCCAGATCTCGCCGAGTTAATGAAAAGAAGAAACAGCCTCATGCGACTAGTTCTTCGGTATTTTCACTATAGAACTCTACTCTTTCAGAATCATCCTTAGTATATGACACTTGGTTGTGGTACTCACATCCGTAATACTACTCGGGGTCTCAGGGAAGTGATGAGTGTCTAAATACTCATCATTTTATACAAAATAAAGCGCAAAATCATCCGAAAACACCTTAAACACATCAAAATGATCAAAATATCACAAATCAGTGTTTTATGTGTTTTAAATGCAAAAATATCAAAATCGATGAAAAACATATCAAATTTGCAAAATTGCGCTTTTAGTCCCCAAGTTTCAAAAATTGTCAAAATAGTCCCCGAGCCAAAATTTCAAAAGAAAAGTCACCAAAGGTCTTTTAAAATCATAAATTGTCATATTTAGTCCTTTGGTGGAAAATCTAAAAGTTTTGAGAAAATTACAGTTTTGGTCCCTGAACTTTTAAATTGGTCAAAACTAGTCCTTGGGAATTTCAAAAGTGTCAAAAATGGACCCTTGGATTAGTAAAGTTGGCAAAACCAATCCTTTGACTACTCTTCATAAATTACGAGTTTGGTCCTCGGGGTTTCAATTTATGGCAAACATGGTCCTTTAATATTAGAGAATTGCACTTTGGTCCTTGGAATATGGGATATTGACAAAACAGCCCTTGGATTACCTTTGCGAATTTACATCCGTGGTCCTCAAAATCAGTTTGGCAACTTTAATCCCTAAACTATAACTTGGGTTAATTACATCCTAAATCCTAAACTAATAACCAACCCAAGCCTACCCCAAGCCCAATACCTTATCCCGCCCAATCTTCCACCCGATCCAAACCCTAACCCGACCAGTGTTAAACCACCCCGCGCCTTTCTTCTTTCTTCGTTTCCCACCAAAACACAAAACACAAACCCAGACACAAACACATCAAAAGCCACGCCTGTCTATCCCACTCCTTCCCCGACATATTCCCCTGAACACCGACATGAATAAACCTATCAACCTACACCCAACCATGTTACCCACTCATATTTCCCAGCAAAGAAAAGAGAAGATAAAAAATAAAAAAATGGAAAAAGAAGAAAAAGAAGAAAAGTAGATGACAGAGCTGGAAATGGCTTGCACGCGTGTTTCTTTTGTATTGTTTATTCCACATGTGCACAGAGAAGCAAGAGAGGGGAAACAAGACTTGGATTGGCATAAATAGCTCGAGGCATTGGAGTTGGGAGAGAGTTTTTTTTTTAGTTAGTACCCGATGAGTTAGATTTTGTTTAAAACTCTTCGTTTTAATTCAAGAACCTTATTGTAATTCCAATTTAGTTTTATGCTCATTTAACTTTTGTACTCAAATTTTATTATTAAAGTCATTTTGCTTGTATTCTCATTTTGAATGATAAACTATGTTTTAATCATTACATAATCTGTTATAAACTCTATTAAGCTCATTTTAGCTTAGATACTTTCATTACTCAAGTTATTATTCTCGTAACTCCTTTCACCAACTTAAGTCTATAGTGAAGTTTTAGTGATAAAATGGTTGGCAATTCTTTGGAATGGTGATGAATATGGGGTGATTGTGGTATATTTGGATTGGTAATTAGCTTAGGTCTCGTTCTTTTGATAAGCATGCCATCGTGGCGTGATATTTGTAAGTTCACTTTCTTTTCCATGTTTGAATCGTGGTTTGGGTTTAATTGATGTTCTCGCATAATGTAGCTAGTTTAGACCAAGACACTTTGTTTGTGAGTTTGTTTCTATCATCGAAACTCAGTCAAGATCATTTTGTTCCCAACTGCATCATTAGGTCATATCTGTGCTGAGTGTTATTGTGATTTTTAAGTTGTTTCAGCTAGTTAGATTTAAGATTAATGCAACTGTTTTAATGGTTAAATAGGCTTAGATCAGTATAATGGTTAGTTAGTATTGCATTTCTGTCCTATAGGAGTGTTTGGACTTAAGGACTGAGTTGTGTTAGAAGTTGAGTGAGTGGAAAGTCCGTGTCAAATTAGTCTAAACTAGGTTCATTAGGGTCAGTTCAGTCCTAGGAATGTGCCTCAAACCAGTAAAAGTCGAAATCAATTTGTAACTGCTCCAATTTCCATTCTGTTTGATTCGCGATTCGCATTTTGCATAAAGGTTTAGATTTAGTAGATCTAGATTAAGTTAGCATTCATTAGTCATAAGTCATCGGTTTGGATCATTTTGTAGGATCAAAGTTGGAGAAAGTCAAAATTTCATCAATGTCTCAAATAGTCAAAAGCCAAAAAAAGAAAAAATAGTTTTGCGCAGAACTTTGTGGAAGTTTATTGGATTCATTTTTTAGTCAAAGTTAGTGAAATTTTGGATTCAATAAGTTCATCTGGTCATGTGTTAGAAGTGATTTTGCATATTTTCCGAAGCTTATCAAGCTTCAAATAAGCTCATCAATTCAGCCCCTAATCCCTGTTACAGGGTAATATCTCAAAAGCAGTTTTTTCTAAGAATTTGCGAGCTTATCCCGAGCTCATTTGAGCTTATCTTAGGCTCACTTTGGTCCATAGGTTCTCTGCTAGGTCTATTAGAGGTTGCAACTTGGTTTTAGCTTTTTGCTTATTCAAGAGCTTAATCTTAAGTCGCAGTTGGGGTTAAAACCTGTTTAAGCTAATAAGGAAATTCAACCCAATTCTTGTTTCTTGCTTTCCAGAGGTCTAGAGTAGTTACTCAAGATTGCTTTCTAGTAGTTTTGGCATAAGATAGGGCCTGTAATCACTTGGGTCTCTAAGGTGGCTTTTAGCTTATATTATAGTGTTTATTTATAAGCCATTTCAACGCAGAATCGATTCTTACACTTAAGGCCTTGTTTTACATTTTTATAGATTCGAACTTTATTTTAGTATTTCCTTGAAATTTTCATAATTTTTAGACACTTTGTTTAGTATTTTCTTATTTAAATTCGCTTTTTAATCATTTTAATTAGCTTTTATTACAATTAATTGAGAAAAGTTCCAAAAATAATTTTTCAATTTTCTTAAGTTAAGATAAATATAAAAGCTAAAAAGTATTTTTCCATATTTTCTTAGTTAAATTTGTATTTTTAGATAATTTAAGTAGTTTTTAATAGTTTAAAATTCCTAGAAAATAGAAAAATAATCAGAAAAATACAAAAATAGTTTTGAAAATTCTATTTTGATATTTTAGACTTTTCCATTTCATAATTTTATTTTTCTAGCTTGATTTCTCATTTTCTTATATTTTAGGTAATTAATTAATAGTTAAAAATAGTTTTTAATTAGATAAATAGTTATAAAAATAATTTTCTTTTTCTAAAAAGTTTCTTATATCATTAGGTTAGTAAAAATGTATTTTTCATATTTTTAGGACTTTTATCTCTTAGGTTTCACTTTTATTTTATGCGCTTATTTATTTTAATTTAAACGTAAGTTTTAGTTTTAAGTTTTAAACGTTCATCATTTTAAATATAGTGATAGCGTTTATTTAATATTTTTATCTTTTAATTTCCTTTAATTTGCATTTAAGCCGTTGTAATTTGTTGGCTTTTTTCGTAGTTATAATCATATTCCAAATCCTTTTCCTGCTCAAATTCCTCGATCACTATTCGTTTGATAATCCATTGCATAGCTCATTGGGACATAACGACCGGGAAACCCTATACTCCTCGGATCTTCATTGATTTCGTGCTTAAGTCTGTTTTAAGTTTTCTTACGCTGCGTGAGAGAACTTGACGATTTCTGCCAGACGATCAAATTTTTGGCCACGCCGGGAGTCAGTCTTGATTATCTTACGCCTAGCAGATTAGTGATTTGGATATTCACTCTTTGTTTATACCATCCGTATGTGTTTATATTCTCTTTAAAATCAAAACCCAAAAGATTTTCATTCTTTGTTTTGCAAAATGTTTATTCAAAAATCCAAAATATCCATCTTTACCCTCTCACATCTTTGATTCTTCATCCCTACCCTCCGAAAACCTTTGATTCTTTCTATGTCTTATCCTCACCCTCTTGGTTGTCAATGGTGTGGTGGTCCTTATAATGGTGGCAATTGCCCCGGTTGTGGCATGGTGGAGTCGAAACAGGTGCATCATAACCAAGATCCCTATTCTTACCATAACACAACCGATTTATTCCATCACCTACACATCGTGAGACTCAAGATTTCTTGTTGTAGTCTTGTGGTGGTTCACACTCCGCCTCGATTGTCAATCGGAAACACGCTTGTCTATGAGCAAGTTCACGATAACAATTTTGACTACAACACATGTGACTCATGCCACATCAGTTTCATTGTTGTGAGTATTGTGGAGGTCCTCACTTTAGCTCGATTGTCAAACAAGGAATCCATTTCCTTGTAACAATTCGACTCTTCGTATCATGACCAACCTCTACATAAGACCAAATGAATCAGCACCACCTCACTGATCCACTTCCTCAAAATCTTCTCCTTGATCTTTTGGATTTAGTGAAGATTTGAAGGAATGTAAACATTCCCAAGATAATCCAAAATCCATGGAAGTTTTGTTAGCCAAGAGCGGTCGCTAAATTAGATTCCCAAATTGCCTTTGAACAATCTATTAGGAATCAATTGCAAAAGAAAAAGCGGCCAAATCTAGCTCTCGATTCCGTTTCATTCTCGATGACGATGATGATGAAGATATCCTTGATATCCTACAATTTTATAACGGTTCATCAAGTTCATCGGTTGAAATTCATTCCATGAAAAGTCGGGAGAAAAGACTATGATGGAATTACTAGCGGAAGAACAAATGTTAAGTATAAAACATATGTATGCTAGTCCTTCTAAACTCCCTCGATCTGTTGTTATCACACCAAGCTCCCACTCACTCTCCGAACATGGGGATGAGCATCTTGACACTGTTCACGAAAAGGAATCGAACAATTCATAAAGTCTAGTGTTGAGGACCTTGTCCCAATCCGAGAGAGTCACAGGAACTTTTGATCACATGTGTGATTCTTCTTCCCTCTTGAGTGTTCAAATGATCATTTGGAAACTTTCTCGATCTTAGCGACGATTGTGCTTCCTTTGGAAACATCGAGTACGTTGAGGCATCACTTCCATTAACCGATGTTGATCCCTTCTTGAGGAGTTCTCCGTGAACTCACTCACATCAATCCACTCTTTGATTTGAGCCGATCCGGGAGAGACCGAAAGTCTCATTGATAATGATCGCTCACTCACTTCTTATCCCAACAATCCAATCGAGAATGTTGATCACTTTGTTCCCGAAACATTCAAAGCTACTTTCACTAATCCTCTATTTGAATTCGACTCAATTCACTTCAATTCTTGAGAATCCACTCTTTGATACTCGATCGAGGATAGTGATGAGCCCCAATGGAACAAGAGTTCACAAATTCACATTATGTGATTGATTCTCTTCATGAGGAGTTCTCCGGTGAAACTCTCATATCATATCCCATTGGAGTATGATTGTTTGGATGGCAAAATCATGATTGGGGAGAGAATCTCAATTTGCATAGTTATGACAAATGCTCCCACCCTCCCAACCGAGATGCCTTCCAACCCAAAGAGCTCAACCAATAAAATCCAAATAAGTGCAATTGCACTTAATCCCGAGGAAGAAGATCTAGTTATGATTGTTATCATGATCTTCCTTCTTTTCTTCACCTACTTGGTGACTTCCTTTCATCTTCACTCCTTCGGGAATGAAGACACTATCTTTGATCCCGGCATTTTCATTTATCATTCTTGAGCCGGTTCTATGTATATCTCATCGGTGTGGAACTTTCACGTGCTTCAAATGTTTATCCAAACATCTTGAATGAAAGTCCGATGGAGATTGTTTCTTCCACTATGCTTCCCCATGAACAAATGAATTGGGTCGAGTCAAGCTAGCGACTCGGTAATCAAAAACAAGAGCTAAACATGGGTTTTCACCCGTGTGTTCCACCTCAGTGTGGGAGTTGCCCACATGATATATATATATAAGTTTTCTTAAAAAAAAAAAAAAAAAAAAAAAAATCTTCTTTCTAAATAATGGCGTAGTATTTCCCTTTCACGTTCTTTGTTTCGGCATAAATGCGGTACTTTGAATATTGAGGGCAATATTCATTTCTAAGTGTGGGGAATTCTCACGAATTTTATCATATAATTATACCAATTCCCGTTTTGGCCAAAATTTTTTGGAGTAAGTGTTTTACACTTACTCAATTGGTTATCGATCCGCCATGTCGTAAGACAAAAGGATTGGCTAATCCAGAGCAAACGGCTCTTGGTAAAGATATATCAAATCCGTTTATATGGCTTGCAATTTGCCCAAAATTGTATGGTATTCACCGCCATATCCTAAAAAGTGAAGAGTTGGCTAGCCCATGAGGTTATGGCTTGTGGTAAAGGCGATGGAAAATCCATAATTGGTAATCACTCACCAAAGATAATTCGATAATTTATCTAAGAGTTGGCTAGTCCGGATGGGTACGGCTTCGGTAAAGACAAATCAAATCCGTTGAAGTCGGTGGTTTGCTCAAAATCACATGGTTATCGATTGTACCATGGTTCTTACTTGAATCGAAACATTTGGCTACTCAAGTAATGGCTTTTGGTAAAGAGATTAAAATCCATTATGTTTTCTCAAATCATTGCTAGGGACTAGCAATATCTCGATGTGGGGATTGATGAGTGTCTAAATACTCATCATTTTTATACAAAATAAACCGCAAAATCATCCGAAAACACTCGTAAACACATCAAAATGATCAAAATATCACAAATCGGTGTTTTATGTGTTTTAAATGCAAAATATCAAAATCGGATGAAAACATATCAAATTTGCAAAATTGCGCTTTAGTCCCCAAGTTTCAAAAATTGTCAAAAATAGTCCCCGAGCCAAAATTTCAAAGAAAAGTCACCAAAGGTCTTTTAAAATCATAAATTGTCATATTTAGTCCTTTGGTGGAAAATCTAAAAGTTTTGAGAAAATTACAGTTTTGGTCCCTGAACTTTTAAATTGGTCAAAACTAGTCCTTGGGAATTTCAAAAGTGTCAAAAATGGACCCTTGGATTAGTAAAGTTGGCAAAACCAATCCTTTGACTACTCTTCATAAATTACGAGTTTGGTCCTCGGGGTTTCAATTTATGGCAAACATGGTCCTTTAATATTAGAGAATTGCACTTTGGTCCTTGGAATATGGGATATTGACAAAACAGGCCCTTGGATTACCTTTGCAGAATTTACATCCGTGGTCCCTCAAAAATCGCTTTGGCAACTTTAATCCCTAAACTATAACTTGGGTTAATTACATCCTAAATCCTAAACTAATAACCAACCCAAGCCTACCCCAGCCCAATACCTTATCCCGCCCAATCTTCCACCCGATCCAAACCCTAACCCGACCAGTGTTAAACCACCCCGCCCCTTTCTTCTTTCTTCGTTTCCCACCAAAACACAAAACACAAACCCAGACACAAACACATCAAAAGCCACGCCTGTCTATCCCACTCCTTCCCCGACATATTCCCTGCAACACCCGACATGAATAAACCTATCAACCTACACCCAACCATGTTACCCACTCATATTTCCCAGCAAAGAAAAGAGAAGATAAAAAATAAAAAAATGGAAAAAGAAGAAAAAGAAGAAAAGTAGATGATGAGTCGAAATGGCTTCAGACGTGTTTCTTTTGTATTGTTTATTCCACATGTGCACAGAGAAGCAAGAGAGGGGAAACAAGACTTGGATTGGCATAAATAGCTCGCGGCATTGGAGTTGGGAGAGAGTTTTTTTTTTAGTTAGTACCCAGTAGTTAGATTTTGTTTAAAACTCTTCGTTTTTAATTCAGTAACCTTATTGTAATTCCAATTTAGTTTTTATGCTCATTTAACTTTTGTACTCAAATTTTATTATTAAAGTCATTTTGCTTGTATTCTCATTTTTGAATGATAAACTATGTTTTAATCATTACATAATCTGTTATAAACTCTATTAAGCTCATTTTAGCTTAGATACTTTCATTACTCAAGTTATTATTCTCGTAACTCCTTTCAGTCAACTTAAGTCTATAGTGAAGTTTTAGTGATAAAATGGTTGGCAACTGCTGGAATGGTGATGAATATGGGGTGATTGTGGTATATTTGGATTGGTAATTAGCTTAGGTACTGTTCTTTTGATAAGCATGCCATCGTGGCAGGATATTTGTAAGTTCACTTTCTTTTCCATGTTTGAATCTGTGGTTTGGGTTTAATTGATGTTCTGCATAATGTAGCTAGTTTAGACCAGTACACTTTGTTTGTGAGTTTGTTTCTATCATCAGAAACTGTATCAGCATCATTTTTGTTCCCAACTGCATCATTAGGTCATATCTGTGCTGAGTGTTATTGTGATTTTTAAGTTGTTTCAGCTAGTTAGATTTAAGATTAATGCAACTGTTTTAATGGTTAAATAGGCTTAGATCAGTATAATGGTTAGTTAGTATTGCATTTCTGTCCTATAGGAGTGTTTGGAATTAAGGACTGAGTTGTGTTAGAAGTTGAGTGAGTGGAAAGTCTGTGTCAAATTAGTCTAAACTAGGTTCATTAGGGTCAGTTCAGTCCTAGGAATGTGCCTCAAACCAGTAAAAGTCGAAATCAATTTGAAGCGCCCAATTTCCATTCTGTTTGGATTCGCGATTCGCATTTTGCATAAAGGTTTAGATTTAGTAGATCTAGATTAAGTTAGCATTCATTAGTCATAAGTCATCGTTTGAGATCATTTTGTAGGATCAAAAGTTGGAGAAAGTCAAAATTTCATCAATGTCTCAAATAGTCAAAAGCGAAAAAAAAAAAAATAGTTTCTTGCGAGAACTTTGTGGAAGTTTATTGGATTCATTTTTAGTCAAAGTTAGTGAAATTTTGGATTCAATAAGTTCATCGGTCATGTGTTAAGAAGTGATTTTTGCATATTTTCCGAGCTTATCAAGCTTCAAATAAGCTCATCAATTCATTTCAATCCCTCATAGGGTAATATCTCAGCGCTTTTTCTAAGAATTTGCGAGCTTATCCTGAGCTCATTTGAGCTTATCTTAGGCTCAGCTTTGGTCCATAGGTTCTCTGCTAGGTCTATTAGAGGTTGCAACTTCTGGTTTTAGCTTTCTTGCTTATTCAGTAGCTTAATCTTAAGCTGCAAGTTGGGGGTTAAAACCTGTTTTAAGCTAATAAGGAAATTCAACCCAATTCTTGTTTCTTGCTTTCCAGAGGTCTAGAGTAGTTACTCAAGATTGCTTTCTAGTAGTTTTGGCATAAGATAGGGCCTGTAATCACTTGGGTCTCTAAGGTGGCTTTTAGCTTATATTATAGTGCTTATTTATAAGCCATTTCACTGCAGAATCAGATTCTTACACTTAAGGCCTTGTTTTTACATTTTTTATAGATTCAGAACTTTATTTTAGTATTTCCTTGAAATTTTCATAATTTTTAGACACTGTTTAGTATTTTTCTTATTTAAATTCAGTTTTTAATCATTTTTAATTAGCTTTTATTACAATTAATTGAGAAAAAGTTCCAAAAAATAATTTTTCAATTTTCTTAAGTTAAGATAAATATAAAAAGCTAAAAAAGTATTTTTCCATATTTTTCTTAGTTAAATTTGTATTTTTAGATAATTTAAGTAGTTTTTAATAGTTTAAAATTCCTAGAAAATAGAAAAATAATCAGAAAAATACAAAAATAGTTTTGAAAATTCTATTTTGATATTTTAGACTTTTCCATTTCATAATTTTATTTTTCTAGCTTGATTTCTCATTTTCTTATATTTTAGGTAATTAATTAATAGTTAAAAATAGTTTTTAATTAGATAAATAGTTATAAAAATAATTTTCTTTTTCTAAAAAGTTTCTTATATCATTAGGTTTGTAAAAATGTATTTTTCATATTTTTAGGACTTTTATCTCTTAGGTTTCACTTTTTATTTTGTACGTTTACGTATTTTAATTTAAACGTAAGTTTTTAGTTTTAAGTTTTAAACGTTCATCATTTTAAATATAGTGATAGCGTTTATTTAATATTTTTTATCTTTTTAATTTCCTTTAATTTGCATTTAAGCCGTTGTAATTTGTTGGCTTTTTCTGTAGTTATAATCATATTCCAAATCCTTTTCCCGTTCAAATTCCTCGATCACTATTCGTTTGATAATCCATTGCATAGCTCATTGGGACATAACGACTGGGAAACCCTATACTCCTCGGATCTTCATTGATTTCGTGCTTCGCTTTTAAGTTTTCTTACGCTGCGTGAGAGAACTTACGGTTTTGACGCATCAGGAAGTAGGAAGCTGAAATCAGGAGCTTTAAGTTTGTACGTGGGCAATGGTCAACGGGCATGAGTTGAAGCAATTGGAGTTTTTCATTTATGTCTCCCTAGCGGATTAGTTATTGTCTTAAATGATTGTCACTATGCTCCCTCTATTACTAGAGGGATTATTTCAGTTTCTCGTTTGTATGACGATGGTTTTATTAACCGTTTTGAATCGAATAATGCTATTTCAATTTCTAAGAATAACGTTGTTTATTTTACTGCTATTCCTCGTAATAATATTTATGAAATTGATATGTCTTGTTCGAATACAAATGAATGTTCTATGTTTGCTGTAAGCAATAAAAGAGCCAAGTCAAGCTTAGACTCTGCTCTCTTGTGGCATAGTCGTCTTGGACATATTAGCAAGAAACGCATGGAGAACTTGCAACACGATAAACTTCTCAACTCATCTGACATTAAGTCACTTGAAAAGTGTGTTGCTTGTATGTCTGGTAAGATGGCAAGAAAACCTTATACACATCAAGTGGAAATGGCTAAAGATCTACTTGGACTTATACACTCAGATGTATGTGGCCCATTTAGAATCACATCAAGACAAGGAGCAAATTACTGTGACTTTCACCGACGACTATAGTCGGTATGGTTATGTTTACTTGTTGAAACATAAACATGAAGTGTTTGAAACATTTAAGGTGTTTCAAAGGAAGTAGAAAGCCAACTCGGAAGACCATAAAATCACTACGTTACGATCGTGGAGGTGAATATATGAGTCAAGAGTTTTGGATCATCTGAAGGAGCATGTGATTATTTCCCATCGAAATCCTCCCTATAATCCACAACACAATGGTGTATCTGAGATGAGAAATCGAACCCTGCTTGACATGGTGCATTCCATGATGAAACAAACTATTCTTCCAAAGTCCTTTTGGGATTATGCCCTCGAGTCTGCCGCACGCATTCTCAATATGGTTCCAACTAAGAAGGTTGAAAAGACACCATACTGGTATGGCATGGGCAAGCCCCCATGTCGTCTTACTTAAAAGTCGGGTTGTGAGTCTCTTGATAAGCGTGATACACTTACCAAACCTAAAAAACTTGAACCTAGAGCTATTAAGTGTATCTTTGTAGGATACCCTAAGGAAACTATGGGATATTCTTTCTATCTTCCATCTAAGAACAAAGTTATTGTTGCTCGAAATGCTGAGTTCTTTGGAATGATCTTATGGATCTTGAAGTAAGTGGGAGTTTAGAAGATCTTGAAATAATTCAAGATGAAGATATAAATCCTTCTTTAGACACTAGCATTCATCATGATGAGGAGGATCAAGAAATTGAAGAACCTCAAAGTGATATTGTTCCCATTCGAAAGTCCACAAGGACACGCCGTGCTCCTGACCGTATGTGTTTATACATTGACGCTGAGGAACATGAGTTAGGGGATCTTGGAGAACCCAACAACTATAAAGCTGTAGTGTTGGATCGTGAATCCAAGAAATGACTTGATGCAATGAATGTGGAAATGCAATCAATGAAAGACAATGATGTATGGGTTTTAGTTGAGCTTCCTTCTAACTGCAAGATAGTTGGCAGCAAGTGGCTCTTCAAGAAGAAAACCGACATGGATGGTAAGGTATACACCTTTAAATCTCGTCTCGTAGCAAAGGGCTTCACTCAAACCTACGGGATTGATTATGAAGAAACATTTTCTCCTGTAGCAGACATTAGAGCTATAAGGATTCTCATAGCCATAGCGGCGTTCTATGACTTTGAGATATGGCAGATGGACGTCAAAACCGCCTTCCACAATGGACATCTTTACGAAGAGGTCTATATGGAGCAACCCGAGGGTTTTGTTGATCCTAAATATCCTAACCGTGTATGCAAGCTCAAGCGTTCCATTTATGGACTTAAGCAAGCATCGAGGCAATGGAATAAACGTTTTGATGATGAGATTAAGAAATTTGTATTTTCTCAAAATCAAGATGAGCCATGTGTATATCATAAAGCTAGTGGGAGTTATGTCACTTTCCTAATTCTATATGTTGATGACATATTGCTTATGGGAAACAACATTCCAATGTTACAAGATGTAAAATCCTATCTTGGAAGATGTTTCGCCATGAAAGATTTAGGTGAAGCTGCATATATTTTTGGAATCAAGATCTATCGAGACAAATCTAAACGATTAATTGGTTTATGTCAAAGTGCTTACATTGAGAAAATCTTGAAGAGATTTTGTATGGAGAATTCCAAACGTGGAGCTATCCCAATGCAAGAAGAGCCTAAATTGAGTAAGTCACAAGGTCTTTGAGACACCGCTTTCGAAAGAGCGCATGCAAAGAGTTTCTTACGCTCGCTATAGGTTCTATTATGTATTGTGAGATGTACTCATCCCGATGTTGCGTTCGCATGAATATGACAAGCGATTTCAATGAATCCGGTGAACTTCATCGGATTTGTGTGAAAAATATTCTTAAGTATTTACACAATACTAAGGATATATTTATGATATATGGAGGAAAGGAAGAACAAGAGCTCATGGTTTCTTGCTACACTAATCTTTGGATATTTGTGGATGCTAACGACTTAAATTCTCGACCGGATATGTATTTGTTCTAAATGGAGGTGTTGTTGATTGGAAAAGCACAAAGCAAAGTATATTTGCTACTTCATCTACGTGATGAGTATATTGTTGCTTGTGATGCATTAAAAGAGGTCAGATGGATTCTAAATTCATTTGGGTTGAACATTGTTCCACTGTTGAAGAACCCATAAATATGTATTGTGACAATATCGAGCCATTACTATAGCTAATGAAAGCGGAATCACTAAAGGTGCTAGACATTATCGCTAAAGTTCATTATCTTCGAGACCATTGAAATGGGCGATGTGAAGATATTAAAGGTTCACAAAGATGACAATCTAGTCGATCCATTCTGAAATATTTGAAGTTCCTAAGCATTCTAAATTGACTAGAGATATAGGTTTGGTACCGCTAGTAGTCTCATGTTGTGTGTGTTAATTAGTATTTGGATAATTTGGAATTGTAAGGCAGTTATTATTTTTCGATTAATAAATATATGAGGTATTTATTATTATATTCATATAAATCTGTTATTCCATATTTGCATGTTTAATCCATGAAATGATTTATCATTCTAAATATGTCCATTGTCGGTTAACAATATGGGAATATTGTTATGTAAGGCAAACGTGTGTGTTGGTTATAATTCTAACGATATTTTGGATTGTTCCCACCAAACTCATATGTATTCACTAGAGATGCATATTGGATTCCCCAACTTTCAAACATTTACTTTTGGATCTTTGTCATAAGTAAAATAATGAAAATGGTTTGTTATCTTCGTCCTTAGACTTGAGATGCAAGTAAGTTCTGTTATATGTGGATATCATTTTTTGTAAGTATACGCAAAATGCTATCTGAATAAGGTAGTTATAAAGGCTATATTTCGGAGTGATGTGAGCGGCATCCACAACACTTGTAGTCAATAAATGATTTGTTACTCCACTTGATATGCGAAAGATACCATGGCGCCTCTCCATTTAATCGGATAAATGTGGCGGACCAAAGGGTAATGCAAGATGATTCTTGATTACATTTGGTATATCCGAATTAAAATCTATAACGAGATTCTAAATGGTTAAACTATATGGAATGATTTAAGATCCATATCCATGGTTTACCGGTATCTATAACAAAGGATGATTAAAGCAAGACATTGAATGACCATGCTCCCGAGAAACTTTTATGAAACTATTCTCTCGAGACACTTTTAGTTAAAAGCGAGTGAGGCGTTTGCTAAGCGTTCTTTCGTTAGTTTTGTGTCATTCGACACACCAACTCCCAGTGGGAGCTGTTGGTTTGTGGGAGTTTAAAACACGACAAAACACTAAAGTGTGTGAGCCTATGGGGGCACACACGATAAACACGAGTATACGTGTCGAACGTATTTGATACTTGAATTATACATACCTGTATTATGCATGCTACTTGACCCGATCCACTATATGATCCATGGGCTGTTTTGGATAGCTGAATGGGTCGAATTTGGAGCAGCCTTGGGCCTTGGTATCCCAACTGATTGGGCAGAAGGAGGGCAAAGGTTTTGGCTTGGGCTTGGTTGCTTGTCGACCAAGACTAGGCTCAAACATAGGTCGGTTGTTTTGTGTATATAAACACATCTTCACCTCATGCATTGCACAACATATTATATCCTTAAACTAATCCCTAACCGATCTAATAAGTTCCCTGCTAAAATCTCTAAGTCGACTAACATCTAGCCGTTTAGGGGTTGTCTTGGTTTTCTTGTTCCTAAACTTGCAAAGATTCAAGCGTTTAGGTGTTGATCATTGGAGGTTTCTTGTTCATGTATTCCTGTCGAATAGCAGCAGCAAGTGTTTGTTTTTTTGTTCCTGGTCGTGACATACTTCTCGGACAAAACACAAGGGTGATATCGGATAAGCCTATCCGATATCGGGTATTGTTTTGGTGTTACTGTTCATCGAACAGTAAAGGTTCTTGGGCAGAAGCAAGTTTTGATCCTAGTAGTTTTCTTGTTCAAGTTATTCAAGTGGTGTCAAAGTTTGATTGGGTTAATACGTTATCGACTAGCTCATTATTGAACGTATACGGTTTTCGTGTTGTGTGTGATACTCGTAGAGGTATCTACGTTAGATACTTGGGTTTTATATTGGTTTTCTTGTTTGTTCACTTGCGTGCATTAATCGCCAAAGGTTAGTTTTTTTATTTACCTTTTATTCAATTATCGTTTATTAATACGTGTTAACCTAATTGCGATAACTAGATCCAAATCCGCTGCGTACTCGTATGCGTTACTTGGCTAACGTAGTTCAATGAGCTAATATCTAGCTCCATCACCTCAATCTTTGCATTAGGGACTTTCTCAGCTATGCTTTGCTTCACTTGATTACCAGATTCGATATTTCTAACTGGCATACTGACATGTATACCACGTAAGGCAAGTACGCGTGCTGTTTCAGTGCCGATACCACATGTTACTCCTAAAAGTCACATAAACAACATTTTTAGCAAGCATGAAGCACAAAAAGCACATACATAGCTCAGATCATGGAACAGAAACATTTATAGGAAAAGAACATTCAAAACTTGCCACAGTAACCTCACCAAAGAAAACCTCATCCGTTTAACCGTTTACAAATATTGAATAGTAAACATAACCATTTTGAAAAGTAGTAAGAAACTAGACTATACCAGTAACAATGGCAGTGAGACCAGTTCCATCATCACCTTTTGTAACATCTTCAGCTGTTGATGAAGCAGCATATCCTGACTTACTAGTAAATATCGATATCCATGTCATGTTTTCTAGCTCTTTCTATGCTCTTTCTATTTTTATTTTTTTACTTTGTGTAAATAGTTTAAAAGAACACTTAAAAAATACTTTGTAGTTTGTAGTTTCTAAAGATGATATTATTCTTCAGCTTGTGATGAACTTGATAAAAAAACCAACTACTACTACTATTTTTATAAATAAAGTCGTAGTCTCAAAGAATAACTCAGAAATTTTATGAAAAAAAAAGGATATATAATTCGTGAGAAAAAGTGAGACTAGAATCTCAACTTGTTAAAATCTAGAAGAATAAACTTTTATGCTTTATGCCCACTAACTATTACATATTATCAATTTAAACCCCTTAAACCTTGTAATTCAAAACACCGTAACTAAAAATAGTCGGTTTCGTCAACTACATATGTATTTGGTAATTTAATATATCTAACTATCGAATATTTAAGTAACATAGCTACGAGATGAAGGCATGTAGAGAATATTTTCATTCGATTGAAAAAATTTGTCAAATATTAATTCGTTTAGTTCAATGTTATCAACGTTTTCGTAAATACTGGTTCTGCTTGCGGTTTACAATCATAAGTTTTAGATTTGTTTACAGTATCTCACAGGCGTGCGCAAAACAAATTAGTACGCACACATTGAATTTCAATCAGCCATTTGTCAGAAATGAGCTTTGGTTTTGTTTGTTAGGATTGAATAATTTAGTACTCTTTTAAAGTACATGTAAACATTTGGTAATAGTTAAAGGGCCAAAAGTGTAACTATAGCACACGTCATTGATGATTCAGCCAGGTATACATGTATGGAATTAAAGAGTCAACGGATAGTTTCCGGTCAAACAAGTTTTTGGTCAACTATTATTTTTCCCATGACCATTATTCGAGTTTTTTTTTTTTTTTTTTTTTTTTTTAACTTTTAATAAAAATGTAAGTCTTCTTTATACATGTCATGAATCATTGTCCATAGTCATTTTTATGTGACAAAATTAAATGTCCAACATAAATTATTGTGATTGTTTTTTGCCAGACTTTCGGTAAAACTTTAGCACATGAAGATAATTATTGTTAATCATTTTTTACAAGAGATAATTTGTGTTGTGTAAGTATGTCAAACATGGCTACTGCTAAGAGGTATAGATATGTCAAACTATATATATGTATTATAAAAAATAATTGGAATTTTTTTAAAAAGATATGGATTACAAGTGTATTATTTTAGAAATAGAATTTGTTGAATTACTTGAGAATTAAGTCATGTTTTTTTTTTCAAAAGATTGATGACTGCAACGATATAAATAGAAGTTTAATTACATTTAACAGAATAATATGTCGACACTTGCTTCTAATAAAATTATGTGCACACATGTTGGGTTGTCATATTCCTAGGAGAAAATAATAATCTACTTTAGCAACCAATCTTGACCAAAATAATGAAGAATTTTTTTATAAGTGTAATTTTCCTTAGCATGCGTGAAAGACCCGAGTATATACATACCATAATACACTAAATATCGAATCCCACGACTTAGATTCATATAAATAGTTGTTGTTTCATTGCACTTCATCATCACAAAATAATATATTCACCAACCTACAAACTAAAAAAGAGCTAGAAAAAATGACATGGATATCGATATTTACTGGTAAGTCAGGATATGCTGCATCTTCAACAGCTGAAGATGTTACAAAAGGAGTTGATGGAACTGGTCTCACTGCCATTGTTACTGGTATAGTCTAGTTTCTTACTTGCTACTTCTTTTTATATGTTTTTGTTTATGTTCATGCTTTGTAAACGGTTAAACGGATGAGGTTTTCGCTGTTCAGGTTACGCGGGAGGGCGAGTTTTGAATGTTCTTTTCCTATGTTTCTGTTTACTATTCATTTATTGTAGATAAAAAAACTTATATAGTCAGGGACGGAGCTAGAGGGGTTCGTAGTGTTAATTTTTTAAAGAAACACTAATTTTTCCTAAATGCATCTTAAATGCACCTGGTCTTTCGAAATCTGTTTCCAGTATTACGGTTCAAAAGATTTTGTGCACCCGATCATATTTGTTCCTGGCTCCGTCCCTGTATATAGTCTAACATTTATGTCAATATATATGGACCATATGTATGTTGAGTGATATTCAATAAATTACTCATATAGTTGTTAGGTTAGTAGATACTAAAGAGGATGTTTATGTGAAATTCAGGAGCAACAAGTGGTATCGGTTTAGAAACAGCTCGTGTGCTTGCGTTACGTGGGGTAAATGTGGTTATCGCAGTCAGAAATGTTGAATCTGGTAACAAAGTGAAAGATAGCATTGTTGAGAAAATCCCCAATGCTAAAATTGATGTGATGGAGTTGGATATCAGCTCTTTGGAATCCGTACGAAAATTTGTATCACAATACTGCGCGAAGGGACTTCCATTGAACATCTTGATGTAAGACTAACTCATTTCGACCCATAACGCTACTCGTTTATTGTTGGCTTAATCTCGTGATGTTAAATGGACTTATTTTGTGAATCGTTTGTGTCAAAAGTCTCAACGCAGGAATTATGACTCCTCCCTTCTCACTAAGCAAAGACAATATCGAATTGCAATTTGCAACGAATTATGTTGGTATGTCATCTTTTACTAAGGTTTTATGTTGTTTTCACACTCTTGACAAACATGCTATTGACAAAAAATATAATCTTTTTTAGGTAACTTTGTTTTGACCAACTCGTTGTTGGATACGATGAAAAAGACTGCAAGCGAAAGCGGGAAAGAAGGAAGGATAGTTATGCTTTCGTCTGAGGTTCATAAGGTGACATACAAAGGAGGCATTTGGTTCGATAAAATCAATGACGAGAAGAGGTACTAAGCCTTGAACTTATTGAAATAAATATTCAATTGCACGACTGTAATCAATAGGATCCACCTAATATGCGTTATGGTTTTTCAGCTATAGCGCCTTGAAGGCTTATGGGCAATCAAAGCTTGCTGCTATATTGTACACCAATGAGCTAACAAGACGGCTACAGGTAATCTTAACTAATCATCTAACATGGTTCTTGATTCATGATAAAGACTTTTGGCCTTTTTGTTTAACTTTTATTTTCGGCCCATTTTGCAGGAAGAGGGAGTCAATATTACTGCAAATTCGCTGCACCCTGGAGTTATTAACACAAACCTCGCACGTCATGGTGGCTTCTTCTCTATGTTTGTAAATGCGGCCAAGAGCTTCTTGAAGGACATCCCACAGGTTTGTTTATCAAGATACTTGCTCAGTTTTTTTATCGGTTTTTCTTTGGTTAATGGTAATGCAAGACTTATTGAGTCTGTTTTTTGTGAATTCAGGGAGCGGCAACTACATGTTACGTAGCACTGCACCCACAGCTAAACGGTATCAGTGGCCAATATTTTGCGGACAGCAACTTGTCGAAAGCAAGTGGATATGCTGAAGACCCCGAATTAGCTAAGAAACTTTGGGATTTCACTGTGAAGTTGACCCAATCAAAGTAATCTAGTCGTGAATCGCCATCTTTATAAACACAATAATAATGTATGTTCTTTGTAGTAAAGATACATGTTGTAACAAGAGTCCCGATCGAATGTTTTATGATGAATGAAATTTTGTTCTTTTCGACATTTCTTTTAGTACATCATCCACAATACTATTTCAGCAAACAATGCTATAACACGAAATGTAGTGAAACATAAACTTACGAAAGACAATGGTCTTTGAAGGTTTAACTCGTTTCGAATTTGACATATTCGACCCGTGGCTTGTTTTAAGCCATGACCCGACCCGAACCAACCCAATCGAAAAATATGTATTTTATGCTAATACACATAGATAAATAACAAGAATATCAAGGACACCTAACACATTTAAGTAGTTATTTTTCTATATGAATAGCTAATTTTGTCCCTCTAGAAAAGGATAACATTGAATATATTAGTTTTCTTGTTCTTTTTTAGAAAGTTTGAACTTAAAAATATATTTTGCTTTGTGTTGTCAAGATCTTCTTTTTATTACGTGTGATGCAATGGAAATTATAAATGATATTTGCTTTGTCTTGTCTTGAGACATATGTTTTAGATACTTCCCATGTTCAGTTACGTGAATAAATTTTCTACTATTATTTTTAACCATTATCAACTTATGGTTTTATCCATGGTTCTAAAAGGCTTGCAAAAGTTTACGAAAGATTTTGCAAAATATGAGCGCTTACCATACCGTATATCACGTTCTGTAGTCTTATGTCACGTCTTTTTGTAAAATCGATATAAATATATAAATACTTTTATATTCTGTGTCGCCGTATATCACGTCGTATAAACGAAAAGTTTAAGCTTTAAGCTAAAACGTAAAAACGATTATCTTATGTCGCGCGCCACTGTTTATAACTTTCGTTTTATCAATACAAATCAATTAAGCCCAAGAATAAAGAATCAGGCCCACACATAAAAAAGGCCTAGGCCTACCAAACTGTTATAAAACATGAAAGTGAAATAACGAAATTATTATATGTCACAAATATGGAATAGGATCCTCTCGAGTTGAAGATCAACTTGAGTCAGTTGAGATATTTATGGTAGTTGGATCAAATTTAATGGTTCAATCAAAAGTCTTTATTTGATTTGGCCATTGGATTGATCCAACTACCATAACGCTCAACTCGACTCAAGTCGATCTTCTCAACTCGGAAGATCCCTTCCACAAATATATTTATGAAGTTGTTCTCTCTTGGGATGCAAGAAATATAATAAGTTCTTTAATTTGCTTTTTCGTTATGTATTTTAATTAACAAGTTCACTTTACAGTTTCATCAAGTTTTGGGTTATAGAATAAACTTTAAAGACGCTACTAGTAATAAACTAAAAAAAGTAAAGGTTTTCTATAAAAGAACTAAAGTATTTGAAGAACTTATCTTTTTAATAAAAATATATAGAGCCAATCAAAACTTGAACGTCAAAGTTTTAGCCCAACTAGAACCAAGAAATTAAAAAGCCTACTATTTTTTTTTTTTTATTTTTAAAACGACAAACAAATTAAGAAACCCAGCTAAGGGGGTGGCAGTGGGTTCGGGGTGGCCATCGGTTTGGTTCATACCGATCGGTAATATCAATGCCACCAAATCGGTGTGGTGTGGGTTTATGGCAAATCGGTAATGTTCACTGAATTGGTGTGGGAGAGGGACAAGAATCTATGTGGGGTGTGAGAGATGAGGTATGGGTTAGACATGGTTGCTACAAAAAATATATGGTTAGATATGAGATAGGTATGAGATGAGATGTAAGGATATTATTGGTGGGTGATTAGGTATGAATTAAGTATGGTGGCATGACTGCCACCCCGGGGAAGAAAAAAGATGTACATCAGAAGCTTCAGGCAAAGACAAAAAAAAAAAAATACAATAAAAGAAAATAAAAGTAAACGGCAAAAAAAACACCAAAACTAGAGTTAATTGCAATTTTGGTCCTTGTGGTTTGATCAAATTGTAGGTTTGGTCCTCCAAAGCTTTAAAAGTCAGTGATAGTCGCTTATTTTGAAGTTTGGGTTGCATTTTTTGTCTTGTCGATGTGAAATGACTAAATTACCTTGCGCTTTTTCGAAGAAGGCAAAGGTATTTTAGTCGTTTAACTTTATCTGAGGACCAAAAAATCGCAATCCAAACTTCAAATGAAGACTATCGCTGCAATTTCAAAGTTTTGAGGACCAAACTTGCAATTTGGCCAAACAACAAAGACCAAAATTGTAATTAACTCCCAAAACTAATACCCTACTAGTTCCCGAGCAGAGTAAAATAAAGGGTGAGAGAAGACATTCACATGAACCGGTCAATACCAATTTTAGAGCACCTATTTGAAACACATAATGGACCCATAAATAAAGTCATCCAAAGAAAATCCACGCCCCACCAGCTCCCTACCTTAGCCCAAACCGATTTCACTAATGGACAATTGACAAGGCAGTTATCTAAGATCTCAATATCCATTAAAAGTGATTGGGTGCTTGGTGTGGTAATGACGAATAAAACATTATTTGTTGGCATCTCAGCGCCAACAAAACATAAACAACTAAAATACTCTCCCCAACAAAATAACCAATAACACTTTACAGGTCTCACAAAATACCCCACAAACAATACACACTCACTCACAAAACAAAAAATTAATAAATAAAATACCAACGGCACATGTGATTAGAATGGCTAAAAGACGAACGGCGGACGAATAACACGAGGCACGATGCAACACGACGTGCCATTCGTGCGTTGTTGGTCAAATGGCGGACGGACAACACGCCCACACCAAGCTCTCTTATGACCGTCTACATCCTACAATAATCTTTATCAGGATTAAGTGTTGTAACAAAACTAGACTCTATTGCATCAAAATGCAATGCATGAACTTCTTGTAAACTAGTCTAAGGAAACCATTTAAACACTTGTTAAGTAGACATTAGACAATCACAAGCAATGCTTTTTATTGTTAATTTGTTATCCATTTTATTACAAAGGTAATATGCTCACAGTAATAATAAGTATACCCATGGACACCTTGGATGAGAAACCTTTTTCATCTCAAACATGTTCATTCCATAGATAAAAAGTGACCACAAGAGTTTTTAACTTAGCTTCAATACAACACCAACTCATGGCAGGGCAGATAGATAGATAATGTACACACATTGGTCAACCAACACTACTAAAAAGAAACACTAGACCCACATTTGGCTAGATAACAACAACAATCCATAGACAATAAATTAAGCAATACAAATTTAAGATCTGCTCTTGAAAGGAATGGCTCGGATGACAATCACGTGGTACAACGCGGCAAGTGCAGCTCCAATGAAGGGACCGACCCAGAAGATCCACTGCAAAAAGAACATTAAACATAATTAGCCATTTAGTCTTTAATGAAGTATTTACTAGTAATATAACAAAGGACTCACTTGGTCATCCCACGCGTGGTCCTTGTTGTAGATGATCGCGGCTCCAAGACTTCTTGCAGGGTTAATACCAGTTCCGGTGATCGGGATGGTAGCCAAATGAACCAAGAAAACCGCGAACCCGATGGGGAGAGGAGCCAAAATCTGCATAGTTCATTCAAAAGTAAAGGTAGTCAAAACACAAGGTAAATCCAATGTTCTACTTTCACTTTTACAGCATGGGATACCATCACTAGTTACTAAAGCTGTTATTTTTGGCCCACTAAAGTACTTGGTTTATACATTGACCCAACTTTAGATAAAAAAAAATACAATTTCCAATGAATAATATACAAGTCTTTTGAAAAGTTATGGCTTTAGAAAACTCCATATAAAATTACCAAAATACCCTAATCATAAATTTGACAAACTATGGCCACAAAAAGCACTAGCTAGCTAGCTAGCAAAAATACATAGCACATGGAACCAAATCATCTCCACATGCATATGCCATATTCAAAAGAAAGACATCAAAACAAGATAGAGACATATAACCTAACCTTACCTACTCTTTTGCATCATTCACTAGCTAATGTACAGTAATAAAGTTACTTAAATGATTATACTCTACTATTTTCACTTTGTCACTCTAGCAAATTTAACCCAATAGTAAATACTGTATGACTAGACAAGAGGGAAGAGTAAAGTAGTAAACATAACATACAGGAACATGTGAGTCTCTGGCACTTCTTTTGGCATCAGTGGCAGAGAAAACAGTATAGACAAGCACAAAGGTCCCAACAATCTCAGCACCAAGACCATCTCCCTTGGTGTAACCATGGGCTACAACATTGGCTCCACCACCCAAAGTGGTGAATTCGTTTTTACCTTGGAACCCTTTGACCACACCTGCACCACAGATGGCTCCAAGACACTGCATCACCATGTAGAATAAGGCCCTTGTTAGGGATAGTTTTCTAGCCAGTAGCAAACCAAAAGTCACTGCTGGGTTGATGTGTCCTCCTGTTTCATACCAAAAACATAAACATCTTTAGAAACTGAACAAATTCTTGAACAACCCATATCATTTCAAATAAAAACTATATGTAAAAACTGAAATTTAACAACAAAATCCTGAAATTTAACTATGACTACTTTTTTCTATAGATTGAGAGTTTAGCTTACAAAACAAATAGGGTGTGTAAAAAGTTAAAAACTAGTTGAATTTCACATAGATCTAGAGTAACAAAACCTTTATTATGTATACAACATGTTAAATTTGAAACAAAACTATAGAAGCACACTTCTTAACTTATAGAAGTTAATTTCTACGTTAATACTATTATTTCTTGCTCAACATGTAAACTTATGATAAAAATTAAAAAGATGAACATGGTAATCAACTTTTCTTGATATATACACACTAGGAAGCTAAGAGAAATAAACAAATTATAGAAGTTACCTAGTTTATATGTGAAGTTCATCACTAAAAACATGTATATATTACATAGATCTATAGTAACTAAACAATTATCTAATTTATATTTAAAGTTTTGAGCATGTTAAACAAGCATAAACTGAAAATAAAGTACAAAGATAGATATATACCTGAGATACCAGCAGTACAGTAGACAAGTGCAAAGATCATACCACCAAAAGCCCAAGCAATCCCTTGAATACCAACAGTACCACACTTTGTAGGAGACTTAACCACACCCATAACAGTCAAGACAGAGATGTACAAGAACAAGAAAGTGGCTATGAACTCTGCAATACCAGCTCTGTAGAAAGACCATGATGACAACTCACCAGGCTCAAACAAAGGAGCTGGTGGTGGCTCTTTGTAGTCTTTGTCAGTTTGAGCTGAGGTACCAATTGGTTGCCTCTCTGAGTACTTGTTTGCTCCTAGCTTAACATCTTCTTCCTTGCCCTCCATTGTTTTTTGCTTATTTGTGACCTCACTAGCTTTTTTTTTAGAATGTGAGTGGAGTTTGTGTGTGGTGAAAGGATAGGTTTAGTGGGGTTTTATAATGGAAGTGCTCATTTGTGTTCTAGACTTTAATGAATATTTTTAGTTTCTAATCATTGGGGTTTGAGTAAACATTTGGTAATATTGCACTCCTTGTTGTCTCTATACAAATTATAGCCTGTTTTAATCATGGAGTATAATTAAAATGAGTTGCAACACTTTCATAACTATCATAACATGACTAGTTACATGTTCAAAACTAAAAATGTTTCGCGTTTCTTTTTAGTTAACGTGATCCTGTAAGCTTTCGTTTTAGCCAGTTTCGCTAAACGTTAAAACCAATTATTCAACTTACATACTCTAATATCATTCTAGGACAATGACCTAGTTGAACATGTCTATGTTTAGGTGATCTGAAAAGTCGAGTTTTTTTTATGATGTACGCGTCTTAACCAGTATTAAACACTAGGTCACTAAGTTACCTTGGACCTAGGTTGAACATGTGAGCAAGAATTTATAAAAATTTCATGTTATGGTATATTAAGTTTAGACATGTAAGTTTTTGTTGATCATGCACATTTTTGAATAATTCATAGTTGAAAAGTTGTTTAGAGAAATTGTTGCATGTTTAAACATTACACGTAAGTTTAGTTGCTAGAAAGTGTGTATTTCTGTGAAGGATGTTGACAGATTCTGAATGTTTTGTTTGTTTATATGTTGTGTTCTTATCTACTACAGAGTGTCACTATATATTGTTATTAAATTATCATGGCTTTATCATTGTTAATGTTATCTTTAAACCTTGATGAGGTGTTTAATTAACCTAATATCATTACTTTTCTTAATTATATGTTTGGATTAAAGAATTTATTAGTTAAATAAATCCAAATTATAATTACGGGTATATTTGGCACGTAGCGCCGTGGAAATTATTTTTGAGCATGGCTGATAAAATTTTGATTTTTAATGTCGTTTGTCGAAAAGCGGTTGGTTGTTATTTTTATAAATGCTTATTTTTTTAACACTTTTTTAAAAAGCGATGAATTACGGCTACAACTCACAGCTCACTGCAACAAACACACCATTAATGTTTTCTATTAGCTTAGTGGTATCAATGTGACCCTCCAATTAATAAAAAACAAAATGATAAGTTTTTTTTTTCTTTAAAAAAAGAGAAATAACTATCACAATATTATGCTCTGTTTAGATGATGGATTATGAAAGTATATACTATTGCATATGCTTCAAAAATTAAATGTTACTTGGTTGAACTTATAACATAAATAAGCTTTAATTTCTGCTCTATCATTCTATCAAATTTACCACATAAATTGATATTCTCATAAACACCTATTTTAATCACTTTGTTCAAATTAAAGAAAATAAGTGACATATACTATAGTTTTTATCATTTTAACTGTTATGTTTTACTTGTGTTAACTTATTCAAGGTTTTGATCATAGAAAGGATTATTGTATCATAATAAGCATTCAATTGATAACATAGAGTTATAGACTTGAAAAATGAAATTGCATTTACTGCCTTCAAATACTAGTATGAGTTTTTATTAGTTCTCTTATTTTGTACCATGCTAGATTAAGGAGTCACCAGTCAATTTACTTTTACATCATTTTTTCTCTTCAACCATATTCACTATCAACATAATGTAATAGCACGTACAAATAACATAACATCTCAAATACACCCAGGGACAGAATAAGGGGTTTTTCGTGGTGCCCGGGACTCATATGATTTTTTTTATGCAATGTTAATTTTTGAAAAAAAAACATTAGTTTTTACTAAATGCATCTTAAATGCACCCCGTCAATCGAAGTTTATTTCTATATTACCCATTTCAAAAAATTTGTGCATCCGGTTATATGTAATTCTGTTTCCGTCCCTAAATACACCGCACTTAAACATAAATGTACCTCCATCGAAACTAAAATCAACCATACACATAAAACCACAACTCACACAATACAGTCTGAATGACCGAGTTCTTTTTATTTGTTCACTTAAGAGGCGTTGAGATGGGTTGGAGTAATAAGGAGCACATTGTCACGAGCCAAATTATGTGGGTCGGGTTCTGCTTGGAAGCGTTGCTCAATGCGTGGGTTCCTAGTCAATCCTGTTGGTCTTGTTGGAGTACCCCAACGTTAAGGGTGTAGTACGTGCCACGAGTGGAGACTCGTCTGACACCACCGGTCGGAGTTGGGGTCGCTCCGATGAGTCGGCGGGACGAAACCAGAGTGAACCTCTATTATCTGTGGGACGGATGGCTAGTCCTTATCGGTGTAAGGCGCGCGGGCGACGGAATGACCCCGTGACAAGTGGTATCAAAGCAAGTCGGACCGAGGCGGATGAGAGAAGAATCGCTCAGTCATTTCTCCAAAGTTCTTAAAAGTGTTGGCTAAACAAAGGTGGTGGGAGTGAGTTCCCGGGATATTGAAGAGTCAATATGATGTTGTATGGAGTTCACAATGTCGCATTCGATGAACACCAGAAGGGGTAATGGACTGTGGAGTTTAGTCGCTGCACGCTGGGACGAAAAGAAGTCGAATGTCCCTTTAGTCATAAAGCCGGAGTAAAGCCAAATCATTCGAGGGAAGTCGTTCGTCGAGACGTATGACCATGCACGAGGACGTGCATGAATTGGTGTTGGGAGAATGTCACGAGCCAAATTCGGTGGGTCGGGTTCTGCTTGAAAGCGCTTTCAACGCGTGGGTTCTGGTCAATCCTGTTGGTGCTTGTTGGAGTACCCCTAACGTTAAGGGTGTAATACGTGCCACAGTGGAGACTCGATCTGACCACACCGGTGGTGGAGTTGGGGCGCCTCACGATGAGTCGGCGGGCGAAACCAATGATCTATTATACGCGGACGGATGGCTGGTCCTTATCGGTGTAAGGACGCCGCGCGGGGACGACGGAATGACCCCGTGACAACATGTACTCTTGCCTAGTTGATACTCGGATGATGCGTCAAATAATGCTTATTACTGATGGTCTAATTAATCAACTAGGGCAGAGCAAAACAAATCGAAACCGAATCGAACCGAACCGATTCGACCGAAACGAGCCGACCATATTTAGTTCGGTTTTCGGTTCTGTATATGATTTTTGGTTTCAAATCGGCTCGGTTCGATTTGAGCCAAAATCAAGAAAAAACACACTTAAATCGTATAACCAAACAGACCGACACAAAACCAAATTGATTCATCATTCATGTCTTCCCAAAATTAATTTTTGATCCGATTTGGTTTTGATCAGTTTTGACCCGATGCTCAGCCTTCGAACATTATGATATAGTTAAATATTTTGTTGATGTACCTAAGTCCGTTGAATTAGAGGGTGTTTGGGATTGCGTTATGAAATGGATTATTTGATTATCACGACGTGGAAACGCAAAAATCAGGTAAAGAGTGTTTGGATGTCAAAATCAAAAAAGTGATTATCCACGTTTATATGTCACCAAAACGCAGTTTTTGATAATCCACTTGCCACATGCTTTTGCAAAACGCAGTTTTTGAAAGGAAGCTTGCTCAATATCAAAAGACCAAATTACCCCCCAAAAATCCATTAAAATACACATGGTCATGTTCCTCGATGATCTCAGTTGTTACCTTCCTACAAATCCACCAGTGAATAGGGTTGTCTCAGACTCTCAGGCGCACATGGTTGTTTCCGTCGTCGGAAATTCTTCACATCATGATTAACTTCGGTAAAGTTAATAAGGGTCTGCTTGTTTAATATAATTTGGGCCAAGATTTGTTGATATGGATTTGGAGTAGAACGAGAAAAATGATTGTTCGTTTGATGTCAAGATACATGGCGGTGTTGAGTTTCTTGATGAAGAAGGTGAACCAATTTTGAAGGACACGTGTTTATTTAGTAGGCTAAATGGGTGTTTTTATCTATCACATATATAAGTAATAAAGTATTGCCTACGTACAAAAATTATAAAATGGTGTTATGTATAAACAATATATATAAATGAAAGGCGATCAAAATATTTACGTAATTACACAAATATTGTTATTAGATAGTACAAAATCATTACTCGTATATATGTTAGCAAAAAGTTTAATAATAATAATAATAATAATAATAATAATAATACTCGTAATACAAAGAATGTCTAATTTGGTCATTTCATTTTTTAACTTAATAAATAATTTGATTCTTAAACACTAACAAGCGATTATCGATTATTGCGATTTAAACAAAGATAATCCGTCCAAACACTATATATCAAAACCACATTTTGATATCACGATTATCGATTACGCGATTTCAAATCATAATCTATTTCAATAAAGAATCCCAAACACCCCCTTAGACGTTTAAAAATGGATGATTACATAGTGAAGGTTGTTATTTTAAGCAGTGGGGGCCCACAACGGGAAAAGAATGAGTGGCTGGAGAGAAGTGGCCGGTTTTTTCCATTTTTTATCCGACCGTTGTCGAAAGCGACTTCCATTTACTTTTTAATCATCAAATTATTTTACTAACTTTTTTGTAATTGTACAATTTTGTACTACTATACAAAAACAAAGATTTTTATATAATCACTTTGTAAAAAAAAGGTTGATAAATTCCAACGTAACAAATCATGTGAATCTAAGAAAATCGAAAATCGTAGTTATTTAAGTTGCGTTTAGTTGAGGAAACAACTTGTTTTCCACAAATGTTTTGTGGAAAGCAAGAAAAGCAGAGATATCGCGTCAAATCAACGTTTCCAACAAAATGTTTTGTAAAACACAAATCACCTATTTTCTTAACTTATGAGGAAAATTACAAAAGCAATTTTAGTTGTTTTCCTTATTTTAATTTATGAACCTCAACTCTCCTCCCTTTCTTCAAAACATAAAATAAACATCAACTAAACACGTTTATATTTTCAGTGTTTTGTGAAGATTAATTTTCCTTCCAAATTTTTACAAAACTGAGATAGAAAATAAGAGAATTTGTTTTTAACTAAACGCATGGCAGGCTTTGCTAACAACAACCTTATTGGTTATGGTTAAGCATTACATAGTTAAAAATTAATAATTAATGAACACTAAACATATCATGTTTAACATCACATTTCATGTTTAAAATGAATAAATGTGTATAATTATGAAATATATTAGGCCAATTCTAATAAGTAATAAATATTATTATTCTATCTGTCATCGTCACATCGCCTTTCTCTCCAAGACTACACCCAACCACAATTTTCTAATAAGACGATCGCAATCACAACAAAAAACATACCCCACAAAAACTAATAAAAAACACACTCATATACACAAAAGGAAATGAAAGTTGCGGTTGGCTGACAAACCAAAAGAATTAAAAGGTTTAGAAAACCGATCACAAATCCGGTTGAGCTAGTGGGGATATTGTGATCATCAATTCGGTTGGAGGTCAACCAACCGAACCATTAGCATTAGCCTTAATTAATTTAATGCTAATTTTTAATTATAAAATGCTTAATCAGAACATATACACTTGTTGTTAGCAAAACCTTATTTAAAAAAACATCTATGAACCGACAATTTAGGCGAGTATTTCATAAGCATATAACTGGTAATTCATAAACTTGATACGTTTTAAATGTGATAAATAAGTTCATAAAGTAAAAATAAACCAAAATTATATAGTCTTATGAGACTATATATAAACCTAACTAATCTCTCCAGAGTGTACACATGAATTTTGTTTGATAAGCATATTTTGCATGTTGTTAAGGTCAATATGAGAAGAATCAACTATGTACCATTTATTTGAAATTATTTCCTAAACTGGAACATTTCCACTAACATGGCACTAGGATGTCTTCGGGACAAAAATATATTTTGTAATTTTATTGTTCCAAAGTTTAGTTTAGAGGGCCCAATATCAAATCAATCACAATACATTATTGCTAATCAAAGTACACAAAAAGAAGAAGCATTTTCGAAAATTTTTGAAAACAGTAACAGTATACATTCATTAGACTACTCGTACATTTTATAAAAAACAATTTAAGGTTAGTTTTTTCTATATATATTTTTTGAACTCTTTGTCCCCTTAAATTGTATGTCCATGAAAAGTTTTGCTAATTGTCATGTTATTTTTTTGTGAGTTATTGCATTAGATAAGCCCACGAATCAGCTAAGATGAAACAGCGTTCAATACCGCGCCGGGTGTTATCCGGGACCGACTCCACGTAAGAATGAAGACGTGTTTCTACCGAAGGTATAGATCTGAGAAATGCGCGATTCCCAGGTATCAAGTATTTATCTACTGCTTTAAGAAAATTCTTTAGGAGAAAAGTGAGTGGGCACATTTTCTACGGTGTTTGTGACATTCGGAGAATCGACGACACGATCGACTTAAACAAAAATCACGGTCAAGTAGTCGATCGATGGTAGCTGTCACTATCGGTAGAGCATTGAGTCATTTCGAATCTTGTCCTTTCCTTGAGCACTTCGATCGATTGAAGATCGTCGTCACTAATCATATTATACACATGGGATTTTTCACTTAGAAATGCCCTTTCTTGTCAAAATTAAAGCATATATATCATCAGCATTTATTTATGTTGTAACAAACTAAAGCATTTTTTATACAATTTCCTGAGAAACTTTATAATTGATATGTGGATTTATACAAAAGATTGTTATAATGCTAGACAACTCATATCAAAGGGATGTCCATCTGGTATTGGCCTACTTCATCACATGCACCCTTTTGCCCAGTCACCCTCATCATCCTCATTCTCTTTTCAACATAAAGATAGGTCAAATCTAAACGTTGCTCAAATAGAATTATATTTTTTAAATATATTTGTTAGTCTAGTTTTTTGTTAGTCTTAAAAAAATGGAAGTAAAGTAAAGTTTTTCTCTAAAGGTTTTAACAAGTAAAGCTGAACACAATGCCAAGTAAATATCTTCAAATTTTCCTGATGAACGTAAAGGTTTTAAACCCGTGCACTTTTTAGGATGTGGCCTTTTCTCACGGATCTCGCTCTAAGCAATAATCACATGGTTCAGTGAACTTTAAGTGTAAGAGCACTTTCAATAATAACGGTATAACGCCGTTATTAGGCAAATAACGCCATTAACACGCGTTATACCGTTGGAGGGGGGCGTTATTTGCGCGTTATAGGGGAGGCGTTGTGTTGGTAACGCACGTTAAAAAATATATATATTCATTTCACCCCTAAACAATTTCAACTAAATTTTCACTTACACCCTCCACCTATTCAAATTCAAATTTAAATTATCTTGGTCGGTTTGGGTGGGATAAATTCAAATTCAAATTGAAATTTAAAATTTAAATATGAGCGGATATATTCGGGTTCAAAATCAACTCGCTTATATAAATAACTCTACTAGAGTTGTTTAGAACACACAACACACACAAGTTACACACACAACTCACACACAAAACATGTCTCGAAAGATTTTTCTCAAGAATTTCCATTTCAACCGGAAAAGTTCTTTAAAAACCAAATTTTCAAATCCAAATCGATTCGGAAACCGACTTTCCAACACTACCGTAACACGGTGTTTACTCTACACCACCGAAAATGTCTTTCCGGTGGGTTTGAAAACATCTCGCACTCCTAATTGTTCCAAGTTCACCGTGAGCAGTCCATACGTGGATTTTCAAACCACCCACGTGGTTAAGTGAGGCTTCCTCCCAAGAATCGGAACTAGATGAAGAAACCGTGAGGAGATTATGGAAGACAGGAGCGTGAAGAGGGGCGTCACGCGAGCAAGAAGCACGGAGGCTCAAGACCTCCAAGACAACTTCTTCGACATAATGGGCGTCGATACATGAACGGAAGTTTTATTCTCCAAACAGTGATGATGGTTGGGACTCGGATGACTCGTTTTTTTAAGTTTTTAGTAGTTTTATTTAAGTTTTAGTAGTTGTATCTTTAACTTTTAATGTAATCCGTGTTTAACGTTTAATGTACTTGGTGTTTTAATGTTAAATGTGATATGTGTTTTAAAAAATGAAGTGTTTGTTTTAGTTTAGGAGTTGAAATTGAAAATATGAAATGTTATTGGTGTTATTGATGTTATTGGGATGTTATTGATGTGGGTGTTTTTTGGAGATGTTAATGTTAAATGTTAAAGCTGATGTGGCGCTGACGTGAACGGTGTTATTGGTGTTATGGTGTTACGATTGTGAGTGCTCTAAGTTACGATTGAACCGACGAACTATTTCTCTAAAACTCATTTTTGATATGTTAATTAAACGCATGCGGTGGAAACTAAGACTACTCGTAGAATGCCCCAATGGTGGTAAGGCTGTGCACATTGGTGACCTGGGTCACCCGTGTCGCGTCAGCTTTCTCTCTCCGACGACCTAATTGCTACAGTATTAACCTAAGGTTGTATTTTTTTTTTTCAAAATATTTTTAAAAACAAAATTAAACTTCAGTAATAAAAATACTTAAACGTTACAACAATAATTAAAAAACTTAAACTAATAAAACGTAGACATTACAATACTTATTAAAAACTGAAACTAATAATCTAAGCTGTGTCGTTCTTTGATTGTTACCTTAAGTTGTTGAAGTTCTTGTAGTTGGCGTGCGGGCATATTTGAGTCGAGAGGTGTATTGTAGAAAATTAATTCTTGTGTCCGGTTTGATTGTGTTGCCAATGCAAGTTGCTGACGTTAGATCTCAAGTTTCTCCCTTTTGAACTCCTCGGCTCGCCTTGTCATTGCCTCTTGCAACTCCAACTCTTTTTGCTTCAACTTTAAGTATTCCTCTTTATATTCTTATTTTTTTCCTTACTTGACGGCTTGAACTTGAAAAAGTTCTTGGCCATCGTACTAACAAACGATTTAGGTGACTCACGAGAGGAGGCAGGTGCTTTCTTCTTGGATGCATCACGACCTTTTGGTCGTGATTCTCGAGTCTTGTCCTCTTCAGAATCATCCACGTCTTTGGGATTAAAAGGACCTCTTGTTGACCCCGAGGTGGTTTCCAAAGTCTTGGATTTCTTCCGACTCTTCGGGGTGAAAGAAGGCATCTCAACAGTTTTCCAAGCAGAATGCTTCCTCAAAACTTTCCAACAATCCTTCAATGTAAACTCATGCTTGTGAATCACACGGTATTCTTTACAAGCTTTTTCATAGTCGTCTTCGTCATTCTCACCACTTCCATGATTCCTCTTGATATTATCCATAATTGCACAAAAGAAACCAACCCTCGAACGAATCCTACCCTTCCATTTGGTCGTGATGGAGTCGTAGGTTCTTTTTGAACCAGTTTCTTGTTCAAAGTACGCTATCACCTCCTCCCAAAACCCATTCCGGTTGATAGCGTTCCCTCTTGCCGAATTTTCCGACACATGTATCAAAGTTTTACAAAGGGCGGCCTCTTCCTCCGTTGTCCATAGTTCAGCATTTTGTTTGTATCATTCTTGCCCTTCTCCTTTTGTAGCCCGTTTTGAAACCTTATTTGATTTGACGAGTGGCGTCTCTTCGACATCGTCTTCAAGACGAATAGAACCGTGGTATGAACCGTGCCCCGAACCTTGCCCCATCGAAGCATCTTGACCCGGATATTGTTGAGACGGATAGTTTTGACTCGGGTATTGTTGAGACAAATAGTTTTGAGGAGGGCATTCCATAAAATCTTCAAAATCCATATCAAGATTAACACCATGAAGCGGTGAAAACAATTGATTTGGTTGGGAAGATTGACGTAAAATGGGTTTTGATTATGGTTGGGGTGTGGTAGTCGTGTTTGATATTCAAAACCGGGTCCACGAAAACGAATACCACGATTTTGTGGTGGTGTTACACCGGTTAATTCAAACGGTGGATCCGGTGAGAAATTCAAATTCGTGGAATTTTGGGGAAGTCGGAATCGTCGGTTTTTTGATGTGGGAGTCTTTTTTTGTGACATGATGAATATTGATGAGAAGTTGTTTGAATTGTGTGTTTAGAAATATGTTTGAGGTTGGTATTTATAATGTTGTAAAAGTGGTAAAGTTATTTTTTTATTATTTTTTTTTCACATTCAGTTGCTCAAGCAACCTAGTTCGACCAAATTTGCATGCTCGACCGACCAAGACAAAACACCCACAATGGAGCAACCATTGCTCACTGTGGGCAACCTAATATGTTAGTTTAGTACTACATAAGAGCTTATGTTGCATAAAAATGATTATTACACTATTTTGTTTTCATAGTTGACATACACATAAAATTCATGGAAAACCCCATTCACTTGTTACGTGTCAAACATCTAACTCTAATCAAATAAATTCATATCTATATATTTTTTTCATAATTCAGTCTAATAATAGTTAATTTTTATCTGACACACTCTAACCAAACTTGAACTAAAAAATACACCTAAACTCAAAACCTTACATAGTCATCACACAGGGTGGGTCTCGGAGGTCTCAGGACATCCAAAAAATTTTGTGGCGTAGTTTTAATTTTTGGTAAAAACCTCATTTTCTTGTAAATGCATCCGGTCTTTGAAAATTGTGTCTCTAATTTTGTATAACTTCTTATAAATGCTTGTGGTTAATTTGTGTCCAGGTTCCGTCCCAACACAAATTTGATTAAAGTTATTAGCAGTTTAACTTCTACACATACCATCAATAAATCGAGACATACCGAAACTACTGAATTTACCATTTTAATTCCTACGTTATTCTAATCATGTTTCTTAATCAAATGTGTTTATATATAAAAGCCCATGGTCGGTTTGAGTGATTTGACAAATAATGAAATAAACGTAGCAGACTTACGCTAAATTTATAAATTTATGTCACTTTCAGTATACATTTTTTTTTTTTTTTTTTTTTTTTATTTTATTTAATATAATGTGACGTAAAACATGTGGGGTGAAGCAAGTCAAGAAAAAAATGAAACATCATAGACTTTTTTAATTGTATGTTGTCATTTCAACTTAATTATTTTTTGCTTTTAAGAACAAAATTTCCAATTGTGAAGAAACACATAATTTCAAATACGTGGTTGATAACATTTCAAATTTTAAATTCTGGTCATGTAACGTTAACCTATACTATACAACTTTTCTTTTAATTCATATTATGTACCTTTTTTTTTATTAGTAAATATAACAGATGTCAATAGCCTGTACATTGTTGACTTAAGTATATGTTAAATAATTGCACGATAATTGAAGTTGATTTTATTACATTATCAACATAAATTTTTTATGGACTTAAAGCTAATGATGAATAAATAATATTAACATAATATAATTTTGATTTTAAAAATTCATGAGCTAATTGTCAGATTCTGTTTTGATAATGTATACTATTCATCTTAAATAAAAATGTTAAAAAAAGAGTTAAAAAGAAAAAAAAAATCGGAAAGTCAAAAATATTGCTAAATAAAATGTCAATTACGGTCGAGTTAAATCAGTGAGTCAACTCAGAATCAGGTGAGCATATATGTGTCGACTCGGTTAATGGATGATCACATATATTATAAGAGAATCCTGAATCACCGTCAACTCAACGTCTCAGTGAGTTAAACAATCACAAGCCGGGTTAACTCAATGAGTCGATTCTAGGTGGAAAACATATATATCGCTAGATATCATATACACAAGATTTCTTAAATCGTTAAAGTTGGGCTAAATGAACAAAAGCCACAACTTTTACTAACACTAATACAAGCCATGATCTTTACCACCGGCTTTTTTACAGCATAGATTAACACTCGACACAACATATATAACTCATTTCTACTCATTCGGCAAGTGACTTTGCCCGAGCCTAATATGTGGACATTCCCTTTCAGGTTCACCACTAGACCACAGAATCTTGAGATCGCCTCTCTTCTTTCCCAATGACAAAAAGGTTCCTGCATCATGTGTCCAGCTCGTTATGCATTATGCGCATGTCAAAAGATCGATTAAGATCAAGTAAAATAATTATCTATGACATTACCTAGAGTAAAGGAACGATGTATAGCAATGCCGGTTGACCATGACCATCCATCAAATTCAATGCTATGTAAGTTACAAGAAGACCTACGTATAATTTCATAAAGAATTTATTAAAACGTTGTTAGACAACCGAAAAATTCATAAAAAGCAACAATTTACTTTTTTGTTATTCATCTATCTTACCAAATCCGTAAGCAAACATTGCCCACAAGAAATATCCAGCTCGAATGTGCTTTTTCGCCAACCAATCATATCTGCATCATGTATTTAGAACAAAACTAAGCACTCGACAGGAGTGTAATCTCAATAGAATAACATAAAAATCCATCTTTAAATTCATAGCTGGCAAAACATGGGTTCGGGTCAAAACAGGTAATTCCAGGCAGGTCAAAACATGAGTCTTTTTATTTAATTTGATGATAATATATTAAATAGCATTACAAGATTATTACTACTATAATTAAGATCCAAGTTTTTTCATTAATCAATTTAGGATGCAAAAACAAACCTGAGGGAAAATGCGATTAGTAAACCAGGTAAGAGAATGTCACCAAAGCCGATGATACTAAATCCACCCCACGGGTCAAACATGCGAGGTATTTTCAGTAGCATTGGGATACCATCCTCTCCACTTTTATCACCACGAGCCACCTATAAAGAAAACAATGATGGACCAAGTTATTAGTTTAGCACCAAAACTAGAAGTGGTCGACCAGTGACATATTAGGAAAAAGGTTGACATACCACAATCATCACACTTTCGTGGAACAATTTCTTAGAAAGGAATACCCAAAAAATGTCATACAAGAAAGCACAACCTAGCAGAACCGTCCCAACCTGAGCCACAAAACACAAAAACAGTTTCTAAGTGTTTTGCTGTCCGTGAAATGTTTATACTAACCCTTAATAGAGATGATTTTACCTTGAGATTAGGTACATGCACAATCTGAAGTACGGTAATTATCAGCGCAATTCCCTGAGGAAACGAAGGATAACAAAATGATCATTAGTTCAGCTTTATAGGAAATTATATGATGCTTATGTATAAAGTTGACTTACAAGTATATCTTGACCGATCCAAGCAAACTTTGTTTCACGATACACTGCCCAAAGAACGGCAAAGACTATGCAGAATGGCATAACAGCAATGGTAAGATATGAAATAGCTCCATAGAACGGTACTTTGATGTAAGATTGTGCAGCATGTTTGAACCACCTACAAAAATTTGGTAAAATATACTTTTTAATCGTCAAAGGACCCAAAAGCTAAATTAGCCGATGTAAATCTCATTATGAATAAAAAGAAAAACATTGCACCTTGACAGCAAAGCACAGACGCAAGTTTGCAATCCCTGCACGTAACAAAACCAGTCTTTGATTAGATTTTATGTAATAGAACTGATAATTTATTTATCTTCATTTTGGTCTGTAATTTAATTAAGAAAATAAGTTACGGATTATGAAGGGAGACCAATACCTCTACGCCTCCTATGCAGAAAATGACCACCAAAAGTTCGATGAACCATTCGGACATTAACTTGTAAAGGAGAATCAAGAAGCAAGAAGCAACGATGACAAACAAGATTGCTGACTTTGTATTGACTTCCACAATCCCGCTTGTTCCAACAACTTTTGTGTTTGAAAGCTCCTCTGAAAAATCCTACAAGAGCCAGAAACCTCATACGTCAATGCACACCACGTCGACACCAAGTAGGACAAACAAGCTTCAGAAAGGGAAAAATAACATTATTAGGACCTGCAGTAATTTATCATGTTCTACAGCTGCTTCATTGGCACTCCATGCAGACCAATAAGAGGCACATAAGATGGTACCAACTGCCATCAACCATAAAAATACTTCGGCTATGTCTACCACTGGTCTTCGCGGTGAGTATAACTGCACGGAGACTAGAGTGTGGTTCAATACCTTAGTGGCGTGATAATATAAACTAAAGTAGATTACAAGGATCGTCCATGCGGTTTGCTTGAATTTAAAACCGTCACCAAAAAAATAATTATTGTCCATCCCTCAGTGCTACTTTGTAGCACTTGTATACATGAGGCTCTAGGTCCAACGGCCCACTTGGTAAATTACGTAAATATATGTAGTTATTTACTAAAATTAACAGATGGCTGTTAAATATAACTGCTTAGGGACGCAAGTGTTACAAAGTAGCAACCACATGGATGGGCATAGCAATTACTTCTTTTTACGGACAATTCAAAATTCTGAGCAAATCACATGATTAATTTATTCTTAAAAATTAGAGACTATGGTGATTCTTGCTTTTTTGTTTATACAACCTCTTAATCAATCTATACAAAAAGCTAATTTTTTATTGGAAGATTATATCTTTGTAATGACACGCTAACAAATTTAGAAGAAAAATGTATTTTGGGTTTATGACCGACGCTGAAAAGGAGTTGGTGACTTACTGGATGAACGATTTGACAGCATTCTCTCTAACTCGAGACCAGCATCTTGTGGTAGCATGACGGTGGGTATGTGTATGTCTAGATCAGTTTCATCAGGCTCACAAACCATCTTGTAGAGTTCTGAAGAAGTACAAAGTAAAACATAAATGTTTGATTTGATCTAATCTGCGTTTTATGAGCTGCCACATAGTTAAAGTAAAATGTTTGGCTACTGATGATATGCTGAAAATACCATCTGATAAGTCAACAAAGAACTTTTGAGAAACACGTCAATATGATAAGGGGTAATTGTTGTCACCTCTTTGGTTGTTTATAATAAGGACTGCTGAAGCACCAGCAGCTTGTGCAATGTTTGCCTTTGTTGTGAATTTGCAGCGACCTCGGGTCACCATGATGACATCACCAGTAAGCTACCATAAGATGTATATAACTAGGTTAGTCACTACTGTAGATCAGCACGAGTAAGAACGACTAATAAACTATTTAAATAAGAAATGAAGTTCAACCTTTTTTCTTGGTGGACTGCAACAATCACGAGGGTCTGATTGAGTAAGACGAGTTTGGTTTGCATTTTTCTCCTTTGATACGATGGTAGTTCCAAATCTAGCACCAACACCGACAAACTCAGGGCCTTCCACACCATTAACCCACGTTTGAACTTTTACCTAGCAAAAACAACAATCATCATACAATGGCGATCAAAACTTGACATAAAAAACCAACAACGAAAGCGAAAGAAAGATAAAAAAATTAAAGACTAGAAAGAGGGTCAAATAGAGAACTAGCTTTTCAAGCAATATGACATCTATACGTAAACCACTTCAAATAAATATAAGATGAAGCATATTGTTTTTCTTAACAATCACTTAGAATACCTAAATGTAACATACGATCAAGCTATAAGCTTATAACCACACTTTAAGTCTCTAAATATCGCAATCTTGCTATTCAAATCTCTAACAATGACATACATCTATAACATACTCTCAATCTGTACTTACATATGACACAAAGTCAAGCTATAAGTCACTTCAATTATCCAAAGATGATACACAATGAACTTACAACTTACTTCAAGTATTTTACATAAACATACAGCCAAAGCTATTATCTCACTTTTTGCATTCGGCATTTTGGAGGTGATTTTTATTGCATTTTGATGTCACGTGTAACAACTTTCCAATGTTTGGGTGTAGTCGGAACAATTCTTATGATCTAACTATTTATTTTCATTTTACATTATATCACTAAGTAATCATTTTCAATCACAGCTTCAAGCAGCCGAACCTATACCATTTCGCCAAATTTTGACTGTTCCATATAGCGAAACCACTTTGAAAAAGCGAAACACCCCCTTAATCCATCAATAAAACATACATTAAAGCTAAAATTTACTTAAAATCATTAACCACATCATGGAACCAAACTAAAATCTCAGATCAAAGAAACCTTTATCACATACAAACAAATAAAAGATAACATTTTGACATAGCATACCATCAAATCACTAAATAAAGAACCATACCCATTTCACAAATCACAAAAAATGCTCAAACAAAAAAAGGGTTCTTCATAAATACCAGCACAAAGTCATTCTCACAACCAGGCTTCTTGGGAGCAAATTCATCATCATGAACAATGTCACCAGCACTAACCACTGAAGGGTTTTTCACTAAAACAAAAACCAATACTAAAAACCAACAACTTTTATAAAACCCCATAACAACACTTGTTCTTGTTTACTACTGCTTCATAGTATCCAACATATGTAACAGATCTCTTGTTTTTTGAGGTTATGTTGGGTTGTACTTTACTGTCTGAGTGACTGAGTGAGTGTCTGATAAGGTTTGCATTTTTTGTCCTCAGTGATATATGGTGTTTGCAAATTAGTACCTCATGTTTATAGTATTGTTTTTTTTTTTTGATCGATCCTTGTTCATTACTTTAAACGGGTTAATGAACAAGAATCTGTGTTCACGTTATCTGGGAGAAGTCGGAACCTTTTTACTATGATGTACGAGGTTTAACCAATATTCTGATGAAAGTTTATATCGACTATTTCAAGATGTTCACTAAACAATGTTTGAACCAAAAAATGACATTATACTATATATTAAAAAGACAGTTTTGCTACTATTCAAAACACTGTTGTGCTACAGTGCTTTGAATAATAATTTTCATTTTAGATTTTAAGATTATTGATCTATTGCAAAGTTAGTCCTTAAGGACAAACTTTGCAAAATAGCGATAACTTTAGAGACTTTTTTAATAAAAAATCATACTATTTTCAGAAATACTTTACGAAAATAGTACTTGCGGTTATCGACATTTTGCATATTTAGTTCTTAATAACAAAAATAATTTTTTGATAATCGTTTCGTTTCGAATTTAGATTAATACAATATCCCCGCAAAAACACGCAGTACCCCGCTCGTTATCATCATGCCTGATAGCCTGTCTAGCATAAAACAGTTTTTACAACAACATCTTTTTGAGAGTCTTGAACAAAGAACATAAGATAAAAAATATATATAGATCATCAAAAATTAAGGGACATATAAATAGTCACCCAAGAGGCCTTCAAAAAAACAATATAGTCACCAAGAGAATAAAATAGTTACTAAAGCCAAGAAGTTATTTGTTTCATACAATTGTTAACCTTTATAAATGCAAGAAAAACACTTTCATTCTGTATGTTATAAATGTTCAAGACAATAATGTCTCTTGTAAGTTGTAACACATCCATATAAAGTATGCTAAAAGTGACTAAATGTGTTGCAGTTTTCATGAGAATTTGTATACTGTAACTCAAGATTAGTTCACAAACCCTTTGGAACATAGCATAATCTTAATCTAAATTATACACAATGGGTAAGAAGGATGTGATCAATGATATTTTATTTAGGAGCAAACCAACCAAACCAAGTAAAATATAAAAACAAACACTTAAATGTGTGTGTTTGGATTAAATTTGTTTTACATTCACGTCGCAACACAGTTTGCATCAAACTCCAAACAACCTCCAAGTATACGACAACAAAAACGAAAAAAAAGAAAAGAAAAGAAGAAGTAAAGTTCCATGACATTTACGGCCGCCAATCTGCTCATGAGAAACTATCGATCATTATCCGGTTCATATGGTGACTAATTATAAGGAGCTAAATGAATTTGACAATTCCTCGAAGCCCTTGGAAACATGGACAATTCTGCATCTACCCGTTCTCTCTCATTATAAGAGACCATATCACTATTGTACCTGACTATTAGCTTCTTTAAATCAATTGCATTTGCTAATATGAACTTCAAGAAATTTGTATCAAACTTGCCCTGTGTATCAAACTCGCCCCATGTGCTGGTGGTATCAGTATATTTCACCGTTACAATGTTTGTAATGGTTAAAGTGGGAAAAGACTCTGGTTTCGACCATAGAGCTTCATGTTCCTTTTGTTTCAACACAAACGAGGTAGAGAAAAAACCAACATTATAGAGAGATACAAGAAGTTAGAAAGCACAAATTAATAGTACATCTCAAAGCTTCAAAATTAACCAAAGTACCTTTTTAATGCATAAGTGTTCCAGCTGACAAAACCTTTTAAGCATCAGAGGGATTTTCGACAGTCTGAAAGGGTCACAAGTCGCTAAAACCAGTTTCTTCACGTTCGGAAACTCGGGAAAACGTAAACTGACTGCACATCTTATTTGAGTCTGATATTATAAGTTATTTTAGTGTAACAAATTGATAGTTAAAAAAGACAACAATACAGTGAATATTTTAAAAAGAAACTCACCCAGATAGCTAAAGTCAGGTTTCTAACTTTACTTAATCCTTTTAGAAGCTCAACCCACAGATGATCATTATTTGCCCCACATGAAACTTTTGCCTTAACAAGAGATGACAGATCCTCTATTACAAAAAGCGAATACAAATGGCCTTCAACACAGAGGTGTTCAAGACTTGGGAGGTTCAAAACAACTTTGTGGATATCTTTTGTAGTAAAAAAGAGAGTGTCACTCTCAATCGCTTCAAAGTTGGTGACTTGAAATAGCAGTCTTCTGTATAATCACGCCCAATTATTTCTAGAGATAAATCTTCAAGTAATGGGCAACCCTGGATGAGTCTGAATGCATGTTCACAAGGTGTGGAGTTAATGATGTCAAGGGTTTTCAAATTAGGAAGATAGATGAAACGTGGACAGTAGTCCCAAGTAAAGTCATTGTATCTAGATAAAACTATTCTTAATTTTGAGAGCGTGTTGCAGGTGAACAGGCTCAAAGGCAACTCGAGATTTCTAACAACTTGTATGTCAAGCTCACAAACATTTAACCTAACTGCTTCACTAATCCACTTTGAGACAGTTGACTTTGGAACGCAGATATAAAAAAAGTGCAACCGGAATATCTTAACACGAGTTGTTTTGCAAAGCATAAGTACCCGTTCCACATGTGAATACGATTTTATTCGATTATCATCAAAATCAAGGTTATGGATCAAAGTCCAAGTGTATCTCCATCTTTTGGATAAAATACTAGTCCGCACAACTAACTTCGTAGGAATAAGGGAGAGTATTGCTGAAAGAATATCTTCAGGCAAGCTGCTAAGCCTATCTACTTCCATACATCTCCGACTCATCTTTTAGCCTTTTCTATTCCTGTAACATAAACACACAAATTTCATAATTATCTCAAGACTTTTCAGACATACATGTCATTCAAATCCCAACGGGCAAAAATTGTTGAAACAAATTACTGGAGATACTTTTTCAATATAAAGCATGAAAGTATAGTTTATTTGAAAAAAAAACTACAAGGACGAGCAAAGAAGGGATCGGATATGAAAATATGAAGTACTACGAGCAGACAAATGTTGAGGTTCACATCGGTTTAAAACTATATTTTGTCGAAAACAAATAGTTTAAAAGCATTTATAGTAATACAAAATTATACATAATCTTCTAACCTTAATAAAGATAAAGATTAAACAGATTTAAACAACCGAAATTCGTTTAATAAGATGCACACGTACTGTGATTAATGAATGTACAAGTAATAAAAATCATACATAATCTCATAAGCTTAAGTAAGACAAAGAATAAATAGATTTAAAGCTTACAAAATCGTAATTACTTGAAGACGATGTTAGACAAGCATCGTTTTTTATTTTATGGGTGATCTATAAGATTAGAAAAATAAACCCTAAGAATAAAAACTCCATGTTACCTTAATTTTCTTGCATGTTGGTCCTGATACTATTGTTTATTTTCACTTTTGCTGTTTTTTACCTTCATTTAAACGGGTAAACGAAGAGAACTATCGATCTGTTCAAGTTTTCCGAGAAAAGTCAAGTTTTTTTTGCTATAATGTACACGGTTTAACGGGAATATTCGATCGTTTCAGCTGAAATATTTGGACAACCAAACCACCTTGAAGATGATTTTATGAAGCAAAATTAAAACCAAGTGACCTATATATAGCATCAAATAGTTTGTACCAACAATATTTGACCAAAACTCATAAGATGAAAACATATATAAATCAAGAAAAACTAAAAGAACATCCTCATCCAAATAAAATAATAAAGTTATTAAAACCAAAAATTCAAAAGTGGAATGATTTTTGTTTCATGAGATTGTCAACCCTTAGGAGTTAGGACGATCGTAATAGTGAGTTTTCCACGCATCCAAGGGCATCACCGCACGTGGTGGGTGGTTATTAATTGCGTTTGGTTTGGTTAACCTGCTCACCGAACGAACATACAGAAAGGGCTCCTTTTTTTGGGGGAATTGCATATATATCCTTGCAAAGACTCAAAATTGCATATATATCCAACTTGAAATCATAATTACATATATATCCTTCAAAAGCATTAAAAATATCATATATATCCAAATAATGAAATTATATATCAAAAACAACTAAAATAAATAATAAATAAAAGTTTATTTTAATATTGACCATTATACCCTTAAGTTTATATTATTTTATATAACACAGTTGTAACTCATGTTTCCACTGTGAGCTCAAACCACCATTTTCATATACTCCTAGATGAACACTATTTTATTGACAAAGAGATGGAAGATAACCAGATAATCTAATATATTGATTTATGTCAATCATATCAATGGATGGCTGTTGTTGCTGATGTCGTTCATGTCACAGGTGACAACAAAGAGCGATAAACGAAGCAAAATACACAACAAAAGAAACTAAAAAGCTAATTGGCACTAAATTTTTTTATTTTTTCAAGCAAAGAAGAAAAATGAAACTAAGTTTAAAATACTTTGCTAGCAAACAAGTGATGCGTGAGATACTTCTGAGAAAATATAATTTAATGTTTGTAACGTGATAAGAATTTCATTATTATCTTACTACAGTATACGAAGTATTGTTCTTACCAAACCACAAACACTAATAAAGAATTGAAAGTGACTGAGTTTCATAGTTTCATGTTAGAAAGAGGAAACTAATAAATCTTATAAAAAAGAAAGGGTATAATGGACAATTTAAATAAAATATGTTATAAAAATATTTAATTTAGTTATTTGGATATATTATGACATTTTTATTGTTTTTGAAGGATATATATGTAATTATGATTTCAAGTTGGATATATACTAATTTCAGTCTTCAGAAAGATATATACTTAATTCACCATTTTTTTGAAAAAAGCCAAAATACTCTATGACTTCCGTGAAAACTCATTACGCTTTCTCAACTTTTTTATTGTCATTATACTTAACGTTGTTTCCATTTTCGACTCATTATGCTTAATTACTTTTATGTATAATGACAATAAAAAGTGAGAAAGATAATGAGTTTCACGGTAAGACATAGAGTATAATGGACCGACACTTTATCGATTATAACTAAAGTTTGATCGCTTTATGTGTGATATTGCGAGTAATCCACATTTTGTCTTATACATGTTTTACAATGGCATCGCCATGTTCTGCTTTGGCTTTAGGATTCCCACTCACGATGGCGATACGACACCTTGTGCTTGTAGGTGAATTAATGCTTTTCAATGGATTCTCCTCGAGTATGTTTACTTCATCCGTCGTTGCATACCTAGTAAGCAAAAGTACAAAGTTTGCCGTCGTCGCACGCTTTGGTTACAAGTCCGGGTTGAAACTGTGATTTTAGTATGGGTCGATATGAGTAAGTCTCGACCCGCTAGCAAAAGTTGCATTTTATCTGCTTTATTCTATCCGAACAAGAGGATTGAGGTTGTATGCGTTATGGGTCAACTTTAACCCGCTCAACAAGTGTTTATATAATGAGACATAACCAATTAAAATGAAAATGGTTATGTATAATGACAATATTCAAAGACATAGAGATAATGAGTTTTTGGGAAAGACGTTAAGATTTATACTTTTTTTTTTTTTTTTTTTGAACAATACACAAGGGGATTTGGTGATGGTTATTTTTTGACTTTTATAAATGCCAGAACAAACACATTCTTATTGTATGTATTTTATTATTAAAGACAATAATGTCTCTTGTAAGTTGTAATGCATCCGAATAAAATTTGCAAAAAGTAACTAAAAGTGTTACAGTTTTCATGAGAACTGTAACTGAAGATTAGCATACAAACCTTGGGTAGAAAGGATGTGAGAAAACCTAAAAGCAAAATAATCAAACCAAGTAAAATAAAGAACACATAAATGTATGTGTCTGGATTGAATTTGTTTTACATTCACGTCGCAACACAGTTTGCACCAAACTCCAAACAACCTCCAAGTATACGAAAAATTAAAATAAGAAGAAGTAAATCATGTCATTTACGGCTGCCAGTCTGTTCATGAGAAATTATCCATCATTATCCGGTTCATATGGTGACTAATTATAAGGAGCTAATTGAATTTGACAATTCCTAGAAGCCCTTGGAAACATGGACAATTCTGCATCTAACTCTTGTCTCATTTTATAAGAGACAAGAACACTATTGTATCTGACTATTAGCTTCTTTAAATCCACTGTATTTTCTAATATGAACTTCAGGAATTCTGTATCAAACTTGCCATGCCCGGTGGTATCAGTATATTTCACCGTTAAGATGTTCGTAAACGTTAAAGTGGGGAAAGACTTTGGTGTCCTCCATCGATCTTCACGTTCCTTCTGTTTTAACACAAACGAGATAGAGATAAACCAACATTATACAGAGATACAAGAAGTAAGAAAGCATAAAATATAGTACATCTCAAAGCTTCAAATTAATAACCAAAGTACCCTTTTAATGCATAAGTGTTCCAGCTGACAAAACCTTTTAAGAATTTGAGGATTTTCCGAGTCTGAAATGGTAACAACCCACTAAAAACAGTTTCTTCACATTCGAAACTCGAAAATGTAATTTGTTTGCAACTTCCAATATATTCTGATACAATAACTTTTAGAATAAAATTTGCAAAAGTAACTAAAAGTGTTACAGTTTTCATGAGAACTGTAACTGAAGATTAGCATACAAACCTTGGGTAGAAAGGATGTGAGAAAACCTAAAAGCAAAATAATCAAACCAAGTAAAATAAAGAACACATAAATGTATGTGTCTCGATTGAATTTGTTTTACATTCACGTCGCAACACAGTTTGCACCAAACTCCAAACAACCTCCAAGTATACGAAAAATTAAAATAAGAAGAAGTAAATCATGTCATTTACGGCTGCCAGTCTGTTCATGAGAAATTATCCATCATTATCCGGTTCATATGGTGACTAATTATAAGGAGCTAATTGAATTTGACAATTCCTAGAAGCCCTTGGAAACATGGACAATTCTGCATCTAACTCTTGTCTCATTTTATAAGAGACAAGAACACTATTGTATCTGACTATTAGCTTCTTTAAATCCACTGCATTTTCTAATATGAACTTCAGGAATTCTGTATCAAACTTGCCATGCCCGGTGGTATCAGTATATTTCACCGTTAAGATGTTCGTAAACGTTAAAGTGGGAAAAGACTTTGGTGTCCTCCATCGATCTTCACGTTCCTTCTGTTTTAACACAAACGAGATAGAGATAAACCAACATTATACAGAGATACAAGAAGTAAGAAAGCATAAAATATAGTACATCTCAAAGCTTCGAAATTAATAACCAAAGTACCCTTTTAATGCACAAGTGTTCCAGCTGACAAAACCTTTTAAGAATTTGAGGGATTTTCCGGAGTCTGAAATGGTAACAACCCACTAAAACCAGTTTCTTCACATTCGGAAACTCGGGAAAATGTAATTTGTTTGCAACTTCCAATATATTCTGATACAATAACTTTTTTAGTGTAACAAATTAATAGTTCAAAAAGAAGAAGGGAAAAAGCTAAATATGCTTAATGTACTTTTCACCAGCTTCATCTACTCTCAATATTGTCATTACGCTTAACGTAGTTTACAATCAATAGATCATTATACATAACTGGGTCACCCCTTTCACATGAAAAGACTCAAATATCCTTGTCTTCTTCCCTATCCATTGCTGCCATTTTCACTTGCCAACACTCACCATTTCCAAATGCCAAAGCCACCACCACGAGGTTATTAGAAGCAGTGACTACAAATCCCAGAGCTCGATAACGGAGTGATGGGTTCCCACAGGCAAACTTTCCTCTCGATGGATAAAAATTTTTAGCTTGTAATCTACAGGTGACTTGAAAGGAGGACGAGAAGAGTCGTCAGTAGTTTTATATCGGGCAAAGAACATATGCACCTCTAAGTTTTGTTCATGGCTGCACTGAAAGTAGTGAGCAAGGGCAAAGAACCCATCAGGTATCGACACCGGTTTATAAAATGTAACCGTACCCTTCTTGTTTGCAGGGTCATTTGGGTTGGGAGACGACATATATTCGAAATCTGTCACCATAGCCAGCTCTAATTCTCCATTAAGCCTTATTCTTCCCATATTAAAACCACCTTCACCGGCCATAACAAAAGCTAGAAACATCAAAAAAGAGTTAGTAGTTGTCTTCAAAAAGGTAAACAACGTGGATTTGCGAAGATGGCTTTTCGTGTCCTCATGGTGGTGGTTTTGGCATTTGGAAATGGTGAAGTGTTGGCAAGTGAAAATGGCAGCAATGGATAGGGAAGAAGACAAGGGTATCTGAGTCTTTTCATGTGAAAGGGGTGACCCAGTTATGTATAATGATCTATTGATTGTAAACTACGTTAAGCGTAATGACAATATTGAGAGTAGATGAAGCATAATGAGATCTGGTGAAAAGTACATTAAGCATATTTAGCTTTTTCCCAAAGAAGAAAGTAATACACTGAATATTTCAAAAAGAAACTTACAATGATATCTAAAGTGAGGTTTCTAACTTTACTTAATCCTTTTAAAAGCTCAACCAACAGATGATCATCAATTACGTAACATGAAACTTTTGCCTTAACAAGAGATGACAAATCCTCCATTACAAAAAGCGAGTTTAATACGAGTCTCTCTTCAATACAAAGGTATTCAAGACTCGGGACGTTTAAAACTATTTTATGGATATATTTTGAGGAATAATTTGAGAGTGTAAGTCTCAATCGCTTTAAAGTAGGTTTCTTGAAATAGAAGTCTTCTGTATTACGGGGCATACGTGTTTTTAAAGATAAATCTTCAAGTAATGGGCAACCATGGATGAGTTTGAGTATATTGCCACAAGATACGGAGTTAGTACTGTTGTCAAACACTTTGGAGATAGCAATGATGTCAAGGGTTTTCAGATTAGGAAGATAGATGGAAGGTGGGCACTCCCATGAAAATTTATTATAGGGTTTAATTAACTTTAAAGTTAATTTTGAGAGTGTATTGCAGGTGAACAGGCTCAAAGGCAACCCAATATTGCTAATCATCTGTATGTCAAGCTCACTAACATTTAGCCTAACTGCTTCACTGATCCACTTTGAGACAGTCGAATTTGGAACATCAATGTTGGAAAAGTGCATCCGGATCTAAACACAAGTTGTATTGCAAAGCTTAAGTACCTGATCCACATGTGAATATGAGTCTAATCGAGTATCATCAAAGTCAAGGTTATGTGTCAACGTCCAAGTGTATCTCCATCTTTTTGAAAAAATGCTAGTTCGTACAGCGAACTCGGTAGGCATGAGGGTGAGTATTACCGAAAGAACATCTTCAGGCAAGATGCTAAGCCTATCTACTTTCTCGGTCATCTTTTAGACTTTCACTCCCTGTAACATAAACACACAAAAATATGAAGTAAGAGCAGACAAATGTTGAGGTTCAGAGCGGTTTAAAACTATAATTTAGCCGGGAATGCAGGATATCAAGTATATGAATATGGAGATTAGCAACCTTCAAACGGAAAATAAATAGTTTAGAACTTTTTTTTTAATAATAGTAATGATCATACATAATCTCATAACCTAATAAGCTTAAGAAAATTAAAGAATAAACAGATTTAAAGCTTACCAGATCGATTTTAATTACTTAAGACGATGTTAGACAACCGAAATAATAGAAATTAGAAAAGTAACCCTAAGAATTTTTTGGGCAAGGCCCAGCCCATATCGTTTTTCTTTTTTGCATGGTGATTTGGGATACACATTTGCATTATTGCATATATGTTCCTACTAGTATTGTTAATTTTCAGTTTTGTTTCCTAGCTTCTTCGGGTTTTTTTTTTGCATTAGAGGGTCAAGCCCCGAAGATTAACTAGCAAAAATACTACGATGCCACATAACGCTTTTCAGGTCTTCATGCAAAATCGAGTCGATATTAGGAGGAGCGGAGTCAAACATAAGTAGTCTTTCCTCTTGTTCGCATCCATAATTCACTAACCAATTTGCCGCTCTATTAACTTCGCGGTAACAATGTTCAACTTTCACTTCCCAATCCGTATTTTTCAAAAGTTCGCGACATTTTTTCACAATAAAATTAAATATGTGTTGTTGTAGCGGACAATATCACACTCCATTAATTGAACAACCACCTGAGAGTCGACCTTAACAAACAATTAGTACTTCTTTTTCGTATCTAGCTTATAAGAGAGAGCCTTGCTTCTGCATATTGTCTTTTAAAGAGCATCACTAATTTCTTTTAATTTCGTGTACAGAAACCGAATGGGATCAATTGGTATATCCTCATCATGCCCAAATATCTTTGTGTTTCGCCACTTACACAACCACCATACTGTGCCTAGCTAACATCATTGGACACTTGGATTCATTGCTCACATTACTTGCTCTTAAATTGTTCACAATCAATTCACATAAAGGAAGTGTCCAGAAGGAAGAACCGGGTGGAGGAGTGCCTAGCTTGTTCCAAATCATAAACGAGAATGGGCATCTGCGTAGTATATGATCAAGAGATTCTTCATCAGCCCCATATCTAGTACAACGAGGGTCATTTGTTAGATTACCGGCGACTCGTTGTACATTTGAGAGCAAACGGTCATGTAGGGCCTGTCAAAGAAATATTCTAATACGCTCTGAAACCGGAGCTTTCCATATTATATCCCATTTTTTGTAGCATTGAAGGTCGCGTGGCTAATAGCAGATTTAACCGAAAATTTTCCAATACTCGAGCCACCCCAGTACATGGAATCTTCATCTTCGCAACTCGAACTCACATAGTGCGAAGCAATGAGTTTGAGGGATTCAGGTGAAAGAAAGGTAGATAATTCATTCACTTCCAGTCACCATTTCCAATTGTGTTCCAATACTCTTTGACTGTTTTATCTTGATCTTCAATAGGGATGGAGGAGATTGCCATATATACTCGAAAGCGGGACCTCCGATGCCCAGCAGTAGTCCCAAAACTGAGTGTGACGACCATTTCCAACATTAGATCTCGTCCCTCGCCTAACATATTTTGCATTTTCAACTATCCCTTGCCAGACATTAGATGCATTCTTTTTGGTAGAAAACATATCAAGGTCGCACCTGCCCTTACAATACTTTGACCGCATAACCTGTGACCACAGTGAACCTGGTTCCGCCAACAATCTCCATCCGAGTTTAGTAAGAAAGGTCACGTTGGCTTGTCTCATTAAAAGAATACCAAGGCCGCCTTCTTTTCTTTGTCTCTGTAATGTATCCCATGAAAGAAAGTGAATCTTCTTTCGATCATCAGAGCATCCCCATAAAAACATCCTAGATTTCCGATCCACAGAGTCGCAAACAGATCTAGGAATTTTAGCAGTTTGCATTGAGTAGTAGGCGAGAGAAGACAAGACCGTTTTAGTGAGAGTTGTTCTTCCTGCGAGTGAAATACACTTTGCCTTCCACCCACTCAACCTTTTTTCAACCTTATCAAAGATATGCTTAAACGTCGCCTTGGTAACTCTTCCATTTATAGCTGGCATTCCGAGATAGAACCTCAAGTCATCAGTGTCCCAAAATTCCGCTTACTTCATTCACTCGCTCTTCTGGAACGTTACTTGAGAAATAAACACGTGATTTCAGAAAGGACACAATTTCTCCAGAAGATTCACAAAAGCGTTGTAAGCAACCCGTAAATAGATAGGCCTGGTCTGAAGTTGCCTCAGCAAATAAAACAATGTCATCTGCAAAAAACAGATTTGTAAGCTTCGGTCCACCATGGTTGCAGTAAGTTTCCATTGACCATGTTCCACCGCTTCTTCGATCACGTGATTCAACCGTTCCATACACATGACAAAAAGATAAGGAGAAAGCGGGTCACTTTGGCGTATTCCTCTAGAGGGACGAAACTCATCAGTAGGTTCTCCATTCCAAAGAATTTTCATGGAGGGTGTAGTGACACATATATGGAAGAATCTTTTTAAGTCTATTGACAATAGCTTTTGTAATCATCTTATACAAGACATTGCACAGTAATGGGTCTAAATTGAGAAACAGACTCAGGGTGCTCAACTTTTGGAATAAGCACCAAAAAGGTTTCATTTAGCCCGCCCGCACGGAATTTCTTGACCACGCAGAATCTTCAATGCGGCTTCACAGAAACTATCTTGAACAATATCCCAGTGTCATTGAAAGAAAATAGCTTGGAACCCATCTGGACCAGGAGCCTTGTACGAGCCCATAGTAGATATTACCATTTTGATGTCGTTGATTGTAAATGGTCTCGTGAGCTTCTCAAAATCAGAATCTAGAATTGGTGGAAAGTTGTTGGTAGGTAAATCCAAGTGAGTATTTACCTGATGCGTGACTGTATACAAGTCCTTAAAGAAAGAGACCCATAATTTTCAGTTCAACTTGGTCGAAGATCCACTCATCGTCGTTATTATTTTTTAAGGCCTCAATTCTATTGAATTTTCGACAAATAATCGTTGATGTGTGAAAGTAAGTAGTGTTACAATCCCCGTCTCGAAGAGATTCTATTCGAGATTTCTGAAACCACAACTCTTCCTCTTGCGCAAGAACATTGTCATATTCACATCGTAGGCGAGCCTCAAGCTTTAAAAGGTATATATCCCTTCTCTCAGTGAGAGCTTTTTGAACTCCTGCAATGCAAGACCAAAGATGGCGCTTTTTTCTAAATATATTTCCAAATGTATTTTTGTTCCATTCTTGAAGATCAGCCGCAAATGATTTGAGGAATGCTGGTACAAATGATTTGAAGATCAGCTGCAATGAATTGGAACATCATTCCGCCACGTTGTCTTGACAAAGGTCTCAAATTTTTCGTGAGACAGCCATGCTGATAGAAATCTAAATGGCTTTTGCAAAACAGTAGCAGATGCAAAACCGAGATGCTTTACAGTGCTTCTGCAAATCGAGTCCGCCAACTCAAATTACTCAGCCCTCTATCAAACATATTTGGACAACCATATCACCATTGTCACTTGTAAGCTGTAATGCGTCCATAAAAATATGATAAAGATAACTAAAAGTGTCTCAAGATCTGTTAACAAACCCTTTGGAACATAACAAAATCTTAAATTAAAGTTAACAGCAAACTAATCAAACCAAGTAAAATAAATAAAAAAACACGGAAATGTCTGTTTGAATTGAATTAGTTTCTTTTGCATCAAACTCCAAATAATCTTCAAGCATAAACGAAAATAAAACGATGAAACAAAAGTAAATTTTATGACATTTACGGCTGCCAATCTACCCATGAGAAAGTATCTCCGGTTCAAATGGTGACTAATTATAAGGAGCTAAATGAATTTGACAATTCTTCGAAGCCCTTGGAAGCATGGACAGTTCTGCATCTAACTGCTCTCTCTCTTTACGAGTGACCAGATCACTATTGTACCAGACTATTAGCTTCTTTAAATCAATTGCATTTGCCAATATGAACTTCAGGAAATTTGTATTAAACTCTTCCCAGCATGTGGTATCAGTATATTCCATCGTTAACATGTTCGTAAATGTTAAAGTGGGAAAAGAATCTAGTTCGCTCCACCGACCTTCATGTTCCTTTTGTTTTAACACAAATATGGTAGAGAAAAAACCAACATTATATAGAGATATACAAGAAGTAGGAAAGCATAAAAAATAGTATATTGAATGAAAAGTACCTTTTTAATGCACAAGTGTTCCAGCTGACAAAACCTTTTAAGAATACGAGATATTTTCCGCAGTTTGAAAGGGTCACAACCCACTAAAACCAGTTTCTTCACATGTGGAAACTCGGGAAAATGTACATTGAATGCATTTCCTTTTGTATCCTGATGTTATAAGATTGTTAGTGTAACAAATTGATAGTTAAAAAAAAAAAAAAAAAAATACACAAAATATTTCAAAAAGAAACTTGCCGTGATATCTAAAGTCAGGTTTCTAACTTTACTTAATCCTTTTAGAAGCTCAATCCACGGATGATTATAAGATACGTAACATGAAACTTCTGCCTTAACAAGAGATGACAAATCCTCCATTACAAAAAGCGAGCATAATAAGATGCTCTCTTCAATACGAAGGTATTCAAGATTAGGGAGATTTAAAACAACTCTGTGGGTAATTCCTGAAGAATGATATAAGAGTGAAAGTCTCAATCGCTTTAAAGTAGGTGCCTTGAAATAGTAGTCTTCTGTATCGTCGGACACTCTTACTTTTAGGGATAAATCTTCAAGTAATGGGCAACCATGGATGAGTTTGAATATATTGCCACAAGATATGGAGTTAGTGTTGTCATGATATTTGGAGATAGCAATGATGTCAAGGGTTTTCAGATTAGGAAGATAGATGGAAGGTGGGCACTCCCATGAAAATTTATTATAGGGTTCATTTAACTTTAAAGTTAATTTTGAGAGTGTATTGCAGGTGAACAGGCTCAAAGGCAACCCAATATCGCTAATCATGTGGATGTCAAGCTCACTAACATTTAGCCTAACTGCTTCACTGATCCACTTTGAGACAGTTGAATCTGGAACACGGTTCTTGTAAAAGTGCAACCGGAATATCTTAACACATGTTGCTTTGCAAAGCATAAGTACCCGATCCACATGTGAAAATGAGTCTAATCGGATATCATCAAAGTCAAGGTTATGGATCAAAGTCCAAGTGTATCTCCATCTTTTGGATAAAATGCTAGTCCGCACAGCGAATTTCGTAGGCATAAGGGAAAGTATTACCGAATGAACTTTTGGAGGCAAGCTGCTAAGCCTATCTACATTCTTACATCTCGTACTCATCTTTTAGCCTTTTCACTCGCTGTAACTAAACACGCAAATTTATTGTAATCTCAAGACTTCTCCTACATGCATCTCATTCAAAAATCAAAACCCAACAGGCCAAAATGGTTGAAACGAAGTTCTTACTATAGATATTTTTTCAATGTAAAGGTATGAAAGTGTAGCTTATTTGAAATCAAACTTTCATTCAAAAAATAGCAGCTAAATCATATCATAAGGTTTGGTGATGCTAACCCAGGTAACTAAAATGATGTCTACTCGTGTTCCATATTTTCATAACCCTTCTTTTGCTCGACGAGCAAAAGAAGGGTTATGAAGATATGGAGTACGATTAGACAAATATTGAGGTTCACGACCGGCTTAAAACTATGCATGATATCAAGTATATGAGTATTGGAGATTAGCTGACTCAACCTTCAAACAGAAAACAAATTATTAACAATTATTTACCCTATTAATTAAGGGATAATGATACGGTTGTATGTACTCTACCAAAATTCCGTCCTTTGTACGTACCCTACTTTTTAGTTTCGATCTTTGTGTGTATTTTATGATAATTTTACCCCTCCGTTTATCAATAACGGAAAGTAAAACGTCACAAGAAATTAAAGAATATGATACAACAAAGGTCGAAATTTAACAGGTACATATACAACCATAATTTTTGACAAGTTATTAACATTTTTCTATCACTATTCCTTAACCATAACAAATAAGACACTGTGATTAATGGGTAGTAATTAATACAAAGGCATACATAATCACTTAAGCTTAAGAAAGATAAAAGGATTAAAGCTTACAAGAAGATCGATGTTAATTACTTGAAGACATGAAACAATATTAGTCACCCTATATTGTATTTGTAGATGACGGTTTTTGATTTATGAGTGATCTAAGGAAAAAAAAACCCTAAGAATGAAAAGTCCATAAGTTTTTGGGCAAGGCCCAACCATCTTTTTTACATAGTACAATATTTGACGAAACTAATTACTTGCAAAATTATAAATAAATAAATAAAAACTCAAAATCTATATTGCTTGCAGACCATATATGATCTACTTTCTCATCTACATCTGAATCTAATCTCAAGATAACAAGGAAACACGATAGTCCGATACTATTCATGCTAGCTGAACAAAGATTCATACTCACGTAGTCACGTTGTTTTAGCCCTACAAAACTGTACCTAGACGGACCCCAAAACCAGCATTTCTCCTCGGATGTAAAAACAACAGAAAATGGCATCTTGCTATTAGAACGCAGGCCAAGTCTTTCTTTTTTCAGATTTGGACAGTGTTGAGTAAATGCCATGTAAGCTCTTTCTTGCTGTTTCCAAAAAGCCTGGATATACTTGGTTTGTAAACTAGTTTAGTAGCTCTCGGGTAACCTGCATCAAAATGGAGAAAGAACGGCATTAGCAAGGGTATATTTGACAATTTACTTGACCATAAGTTCAAATAACGAAATATTTAGCTTACCTCCATGGAAATTCACTGGTGTCGATTCCTGACTGATGCAGTTCATCAACGTACTGCAAAGCTTCTCGACATTCTTCTCTATCATCAAAAAACTCTGTTGTCTCACCTACCGTATCGTATGTCTCGTGACCTTTCCCAGTAACCACCTACAAAATCTCACTTTTAGGAAAATTTGTGTTGGCCTAGTATTCAAAACATTATACAATTTAAAAATACAGATTTACTTACAACAATATCACCCTCTTCACCCATGGCAACAGCGGAACGTACAGCCACCCTTCTAATATCGTGAAGGAAGACTCTATGACCATTTGGAAGCGGTGGGTGATAATCATCTGCTTGATGCTTCAAATAATCTTGCATGGTCCACCCTATGCCCGCCAGCATGTCGTCCAATATGTCAACTGGTACACACATGTTATTCGTGAGCACTTTTTTACAGTAATACATGCTTTGACATATTATGGTTATAACAAACTTACGTGGATCCTCGTTTCTTGGGTTTTCTGATGTCAGCATAGTAATGTCACTTTTGTCTGTTGCAATCTTTGTCATCACTGGTCGTTTGCCTCTATCTGTCTCACCCGGACAACCAATAACTACAAGAGTACAAGTAACGGTATTTTAGTAATTTCACAGTGACCCGAACATCTTTATAAAACTCAGTAAACTTCATAATTCATACCTGTGATAACTCTTTTCGGATTAAGTTCTCTGACGTTATCAAGAAGTCTCGATAAACCAGCAGGGGTATTTGCGTAATCAACCACCACACCATACGTTTGTTCCTCATCAATTAACTCACATCTACCAGGCACTACATCAACCTCTTCAATCCCCCTAACTATATCTTCCAAAGGTGCGCCTACCGCAATCCCAACCGCCACAGCAGCAAGAATGTTGTAGATATTTTGTCTCCCGAGTAACCCAGATGAAATTTCCAAAATACCCTTTGGTGTATCCACCAAAACTTGTGTCTCAAATAAAGAAAGATCAAATTGTAATGGATGTACATCGGCTTTCTTGTCTTCCATTGCAAACGCTACTACAGGCACGCCTTTATTCCCTTGTGCAATAAATAGAGGGCGTTTTCATCATCAATGTTCACAACTTTCCTATGTCGTGTGGGGTCCACCATTCTAGAAAATAACTTTAGTTTAGCGTTTCTATATTCTTCTTCACTCTCTACTCAGGTTTGTAAAAACGGCAATATCGAAATCAACTTCATCACATTTTCCTGATCGAATCGAGCTCGTGAGAAGAAGCTTCCATCACGAGAGCTTCCGTCCCGTTATGGACCATTTTCGCCATCAATTTTTGGCGGGAAACAGCATCTGGGACTGTGTTTTTTGTTTCCAATAAGTTTTCACCGTGAATATAGTGAGCCACGTTAGTAATCATCCCGGTTCTTAATCCCATGACCTTTTATCAAGTACCCGGTACTCGTTTTTCCATTTGTACCGTGATCCCGATAACGCCATGTTCTTGGATGGGTGCCTATAAAATGAAGCTGCTAAAGTTGCTAAACCGAACTCGTGTCTTCAACTAAAACTAATGCTTTACACCCTAATGTATCCTCAATGTCTATTTCTTTACTAGCGACAACTGCAACCGCGCTTCTTTTATCAGCCTCGGTTAAAATAAATGTCCATCTGTTTTTTCCGACACAGCATACAAACAAGTCACCAGACTCGACTAGCCTTGAATCATGTTGTATACCTGTGATTTCAATCTCTAAATCACCCAAAACTGAAACAGGCACTAATTTACTCTCGTCTAGGAGTTCGGCTAACGTCATTTTACATTTAGGTTCCACAATCCTAACTTCTCCTTTACGGAAAGCATCAAATTCGGACTCAAATGGTGATTTGAATGATGAGTCACCAGCTGCCAGTTCATCGTCTAGTTCGAGATCTGAACTCTCGATCTCTGAATCCTCACCAGTTCCTTTTAATTCTTCGAGTTCCTCAATCTCCTCTAAATCATCTTCTTCTTGAGACTCTAATTCATCTACTACTTCCTCTTTTTCCTCCTTTTTTGCCTGCAAAGATTATAGTGTATGTTAAATTACATAGTAAAGGGTTGCAATTAATAAACCGATTGCAGAGTTTTGTCTTTGAAGCATGCAAAACACTGCAACGAAGTCAAGAATCTTATCCAAAGTGAGTTTAGACGTCAATGATCAAAACTATACATTTATTGCAGAGTGAGTTATTTCATTTAGTTAATTTTTAGCTTCTATTCTATCGAACGAATCTTAATATTAACCAACTTTAATGGGTTATTTTCAGTTGCATACTCCAACAAGAAGATTAATCAGTCGTATGCATACGCTCTCAAAATCATATTGACTCATCACTTTCCTCCAGCTTATAATCAAGTAAACAGCTGAAATGGGTCAAAACTGCATGGAGATGAGGTAACTGATATGATTCTGAGAGTGTAGATATGTGGTTGATAGGGATCATGTGGATGTACGCATATTGAAAAACTATGCAAGTCTACTAAGTAGATTATCCATTCTGCAGAGTCGCACATAAAAGTGTATATGCCATATGTACCCATATCTATCTATAAACGGGTATATAACGAGTATGAGGGAAAATAAACCAAACCAGAGCTAAGCAGACCTAATTAAGGTAAAGTGAACCTAAATGCGGCCAATTGGCCTAAAATTAGCTATTAGACCTAAATGGATCTATAGGGACATCAGCAAATCTCCATAAGTGGACCTGAAATACACAGAGTCACTTAAACGTATATCATTACCACCAGCAACTCTCAATCCAGTATCAAGAATCACAACCAACTACAGCCTTTCTTAATTCATTGATATCATCAAATCCCCAATATAATTATGATCGCTGAACTCAATGCACCCCTTTATACAAATGAAACCAAATGACCATAAGTCAACTGTATCTATCTAAACTAAATACAAGTGCACCGTCATTTCTACATACAGATTCCAAGTGGTTTCAAGAAAAGAATGAAGCTTTAGCAATTATAAACAAGCTCAGAATCACATTTCACCACAAATTTGAAATGGGCGGTGAAAAACCAAAAAGAATCAATCTTTAACATATAAACAAGAGCAGTAGAACAAATTACCACAAATTCTAAGTGGACTCCCATGATGAATCACTCTTTCAACATGTAAACAAGTTCAAAACCCTATTTAGGGGGTGTTTGTTTAAGCTTATTTGTGGGCTTATGAGCTTCTTTGATTTCGGCTTATAATTCTATAAGCTCAAACTTTCTGGCTTTTTCTAGACTTATCGGCTTATATTAGTTTAACAAGCTTACATAAGCCCATAAGTCTCAAAATAAGCCGGGAAATTTGGGCTTATGAAATATAAGCCGAAATCAAATAAGCTCATAAGCCTACAAATAGCTACAAAACTCAGCTGGGTCATCTCTAAACACACAAAAAGAACGAATCTTGAAACACTAAAACAATCTCAAAACCCCAATTATTAACAAAATCAAAGTGGGCACCAAAAAATAATCAAGTGGGCTCCCAAAAGGAATAATTTTTTACCATATAATCAAGTCCAAAATTGTTAGTATCACTACGACCCCGAATCTCATCAAGCCCAATCAGTATTCCATTCTAAAACCAATTGATAACAGAAGGAGTAAATCACCTAGCTTATATCTTGATAGCACCTAAATTTTCCTACGATTAGGCTTCAATAAGCTCGTAAACGCATAAATAGCTACAAAACTCAGTTGGGTCATCTCCAAAACCACAATTCTCTACAAAAATTAAAGTGGGCACCAAAAAAAAAACCAATCTTTATACTTTATACCTGAGTTTTCTTAGGATTAGGCTTCAACTAGCCTTTCTTAAGAAACTCATAAGTGTCAAAATAAGCCGCAAAATTTGGACTTATAAAATATAATCCGAAATCAAATAAGCTCGTAAACGCTACAAAACTCAGTTGGGTCATCTCCAAAACCACAATTCTCTACAAAATTAAAGTGGGCACCAAAAAACCAATCTTTATACTTTATACCTGAGTTTTCTTAGGATTAGGCTTTAACAACCCTTTCTTAACAAACTCCTTCCTTTTCAAAGCAATAGAATCATCAATCTCATCATACAAACCATCTTTATCATCAACAGCAACATGATCATCATCATCATCAGGAGCATCTTGGACAGTCTCAATAGCTTTCAAGAAGACATTCTGATCTTTAGCATACTGAGCATCTTGAGCTTTTCTAGCACGTGCAATTCTCAAGTCAAGCTGTTTGAACTTGGAGACACCGTGCATTGTGTCTTCTGGGGCTTCTGGTGGCTCCATGTCTGATGGGTTTGGGTAGTTTTTGCTGCTGTTCTTGTCATTTTTGGTGGCGAAAAGGGTGAAGCTTGTGCGGTGGAGGGGTGGTGGTTTGTGGTGGTTATGGTGGTGTTTGGGGATGGAGATGGGGGAGGTGAAGGAGAGGAACATCTATCTATGGAGTGGGTGTTTGAAGGGTTTAAGTGTTTGAAGAAGTGAAGTGAAGAGATAAGGTTTTATGAAATGGAATGGGGTTTATGTCTATGTTTGGGATACTTTTTAAGTCAACTGAGAATCTAGTTGGATTGTACTCATGTACTCCTACTTAGGGCCGTTTGGTTTATAGACGTTTAGGCCAATGCTAATGGGCAACCACAAATATTGTGGTACCATCACACTTGTCAGTCACGTCACCTTTCTCCAAGACTACACCCAATCATAACTGCTTACATGGTGTTGTGATGGCGATCAAGTTTTTTTTTAAAAAAAGAAAAAATTCTAAAATTTCGTTCATAATTAAAAACATAACAAATGCAACTAAAAAAATATTACCATAACTGGTGCCATGGTGAGTAACTTTTTTTTCTTCATTTTTTAATAAACAAGTTAAAAAAGAAGTGTAGATGATAAGAAATTAAATAGTGTAGAACTGTAAGATGATAAGATTTGTACATGATAGATGATAAGATGCACACAGCTCAAAAACATAAATATAAATATTAAAGCAAAAAAAAAGCATTTTCCAATGTCATATTGTCATCTTCCTCTCTTCCTCCATACCTGCAAAAGAAGAAGAAAAAAAAAAACTCGTCACCCAAACGCATCACAAACACAAACACAAACAAAAAAGAAACAAACCCAGATCTTTGTATTTTGGGGAGTGACTGATGAATACAAGCACTCAAACACCGCTCAAAGAAACAAACCCAGATCTTCCTTAGCCAACGGTTGAAAAAATAGGAAGAGTTGTGTTTATTTAATCGGTTGGCTGACAAACCGAAAGAATGCAAAGGTTGGGCTGAGATTCGGTCATGCTTGGTTGAGCTACTGGGGGCAACACGGTCGACATCTCGGTTGGGGGTCAACCAACCGAACAAACACCCCTCCATTAGCATTGGCCTTAAGATTTGGATTTGAATTAGGATTTAGATTTGGATTTAGATTTTATGTAAGTGAGAGAAAATATTGTTTAAATTATTTTATAATTTAAATATAAATTAAAATTTTATTTTGTTAATATTGAAAAAAAAGATATACACACAATATAACAATGGTGCCCATGCATAGTAAAAAACCCACCAAGTATATCTCCTCTTTAAGCAGTGAATGTCAGAGGGTGTGGTACCCAATTTCTAATCCCTGAATTCTAACCAAACATCTTTTTTCTACTTTTTATCCTAAACTTAAGTCTAACACTGCCAACCAAACGGGCCCTTATTCTATTTGGGTTTCTTTTGAGTTTGGTAAGAATGAAAAATAATGGTAATTTTTTATTGGAAAATGATAAAATGTAGTACTCATCTTCTTATTCATATGATTTTGATACTTGTAAAAATAATCACTTTTGACCGGATTGGACCGGCCTGGACTGGTGTGATAGAATCGGATCGAACATGTTTCGATCAACCTTTTTTGTCATTTTCAGTTTTCGTTTCGGTACTGTATTATGCATAACTGACTATTATGCTTTGTTGGATAGGGCCGAATCAATGAACCGGACTGACCCGGACATTGACTGAACATTTTGGTCCGGTCCTCGATCCGAACTTATGGACCAAATCAATTTTTGATTCGATTCGATTTTCAAACCGTGATCGATTTAGTGCATATTCACATGTAAAAAATGTATAAGGGTAAGAGGATTAATTGGATGATAAGGTTTTAGCAATGCTTGAATTGGATTTTGTTAAAGTTCACATTTCGTGCAAACATGAGCTAGTTAAAATGTTTTTCTTTAGAGGTAGACGCAGAATAGAGATTTTTATGCACAAACAAAATTTAAACTTAACACCTCTTACATTTTAGTGTTATTTTACCACCTAACTACATGTGAGTGGTTAATTTTGCACTATTTTTGTTATTTCATATGAAGCGAAACCTATTTTCGTTATCTTTGGTGAAGATAAGATAAGGTTGTATTTCAAAGACTATCTCACAAAATTCATAGCCTCGTAAATAACTCGACCTTTCACAATTATAAATTATAGCTAAGACGAGTAGCCTATTTTTTTGGCAAACCTCAACACCTTTTATTAGCACTTCACATTTGTAGATAATTTCGCTTGGTTTTAGATAACTTTTTTTTTTTTGTTTGAGCAACCGCAGATGTTTGATTTTTCGACCGACTAATTGGTGTGTAATCGAGCCAAGTTAGATTACCATAGTACGAGACACATGCATGACTCGATAACTTGAAGCTTGATTGAGCCTTTGTTTTCAAGCTCGAGCTATTATCGACGCTAAAACTTGAAATAACATTATTAATCAAAACTATTTAATCGACTAAATACTTTCAAGTTAACTTTGACTCGACTTTATTAGACTATATGATAATTATACAAATGTAAATATACATGCAAAAAGTTTTAAAAATGTAAATGACACGAACGATAAAACTCAGAAATTACAAGTAAAAATAATTTGAAGCTCAACTAAAAATTGATTAAAGTAGCTCAAACTCAATTTATACCGGTCGATTTTCTAATCTTTACAAGCGCATTTCAAAGAGTTCATGAGTTATCTCGAGTCACTAAATGTTGAGAGCCTATGCAACTCGTTATAGGCACACTTCGATGCTATAAACCCTTATAAGCGCACTATATGGTGCGTTACACACGCAATGTTGTTGCCATAACGAGTGCGTTTGTGTGCGGTTTTTTTTATTATTATTATTTTTTCTAATTTTTAAACTTATTCTATTTGGGTTTCTTTTGAGTTTGGTAAGAATGAAAAATAATGGTAATTTTTATTGGAAAATGATAAAATGTAGTACTCATCTTCTTATTCATATGATTTTGATACTTGTAAAATAATCACTTTTGACCGGATTGGACCGGCGCTGACTGCTGATAATCGGATCGAACATGTTTCGATCAACCTTTTGTCATTTTCGCTGCGTTTGATCAGACATGACAATCGATTATTACTTTGTTGGATAGGTCGAATCAATGAACCGGATCGACCCGGACATTGATTGAACATTTTGGTCCGGTCCTCGATCCGAACTTATGGACCAAATCAATTTTGATTCGATTCGATTTTCAAACCGTGATCGATTTAGTGCATATTCACATGTAAAAATGTATAAGGGTAAGAGGATTAATTGGATGATAAGGTTTTAGCAATGCTTGAATTGGATTTTGTTAAAGTTCACATTTCGTGCAAACATGAGCTAGTTAAAATGTTTTTCTTTAGAGGTAGACGCGGCAACTAGAGATTTTTATGCACAAACAAAATTTAAACTTAACACCTCTTACATTTTAGTGTTATTTTACCACCTAACTACATGTGAGTGGTTAATTTTGCACTATTTTTGTTATTTCATATGAGCGAAACCTATTTTCGTTATCTTTGGTGAAGATAAGATAAGGTTGTATTTCAAAGACTATCTCACAAAATTCATAGCCTCGTAAATAACTGACCTTTCACAATTATAAATTATAGCTAAGACGAGTAGCCTATTTTTTTGGCAAACCTCAACACCTTTTATTAGCACTTCACATTTGTAGATAATTTTCGCTTGGTTTTCAGATAACTTTTTTTTTCTTTTTGTTTGAGCAACCGCAGTGTTTGATTTTTTGACCGACTAATTGAAGGTGTAATCGAGCCAAGTTAGATTACCATAGTACGAGACACATGCATGACTCGATAACTTGAAGCTTGATTGAGCCTTTGTTTTCAAGCTCGAGCTATTATCGACGCTAAAACTTGAAATAACATTATTAATCAAAACTATTTAATCGACTAAATACTTTCAAGTTAACTTTGACTCGACTTTATTAGACTATATGATAATTATACAAATGTAAATATACATGCAAAAAAGTTTTAAAAAAATGTAAAATGACACGAACGATAAAACTCGTAAAATTACAAGTAAAAATAATTTGAAGCTCAACTAAAAAATTGATTAAAGTAGCTCAAACTCAATTTATACCTGGTCGATTTTCTAATCTTTACAAGCGCATTTCAAAGAGTTCGCGAGTTATCTCGAGTCACTAAATGTTAGAGAGCCTATGCAACTCGTTATAGGCACACTTCGATGCTATAAACCCTTATAACTGCACTATATGGTGCGTTACACACGCAATGTTGTTGCCATAACGAGCAGGTTTGTGTGTGCGGTTTTTTTTATTATTATTATTTTTTTTCTAATTTTTAAAGTGATTTTTTTAAAGAGAATATTTTTAAAGTTTTGTTTAATAAAAATATTATTGCTAATCTTGTCACTAAGATGTTAAGTCAAAATGAGTTAGAGTGGACGGTGTGGGCTCGCCGTGGGCTCGCCGTCGCCTACGTGGCCGGCCGCCGTGGCTCGCCGCCACACCGCCTCCACTCGTTGTGGCTCGCCGTCGAGGGTGAAATCGTGGGGACGACGAAGCTTAAACTCGACAAGAGATTTTTTTTTTTTTTTTTTTTTTTAAAGATTTGTAAAGTTTTATGGAATAAGGTGAAGGTGAAGTTGATTTGAAAGTTTCGTAGAGTCATCGAGCTTCGTGGTTAAACAAAGAAAATCAAACTTTAAAGATTAATCAAAACATGAAATACATAATAACCTTAAACATTAAAACTACGGATGGATCCCTAAAACAACATAAAAACATGAAATACATAATAAAACTACTAAACACTTAAAAAACGAGTCATCCGAGTCCAAACCATCATCACTTGGCGGAGAATAAAACTCCCATTAATGTATCGACTCTCCATTATGTCGAAAAAGTTGTCTTCGAGGCACCGAGCCTCCGTGCTTCTTCACCATGAGCGACCTCTTCACGCTCCCTTCTTGCGAGATCTCCCGACGCTTTCTTCATCTTGTTCAAACCACCGAGGAAGCCTCACTTAACCCGCTTGGGTGGTTTTGAAAATCCACCGGACCGCTCACAGTGGACTTGGAACAATTGGGAGGTACGGATGTTTTCAAACCCCACCGGAAGACATTTTCCGGTGGTGTTGAGTAAACTTCAAACTCGCGCAGAGTTGGAAAGTTGGTTTCCTGCAGTGATCCGTGCTTGGAAAGGCGTTTCCAAGAACTTCTCCGAGCCGGGAATTCCGAGAAAAGTCTTGCGAGACATTCTTTTGTGTGTGAATTGTGTTATTTGTGTGTCAAACTAATCTTTGGTATGATAGTATATAGAAAACTTAACCGTTGAATTTGAATTTAAAATTTAAAATTTAAATTTAACCCGCCTAACAAGATTCGTTTTTGAATTCAATTTAACGTTTAAATTTGAATTACCCCGCCTAACAAGATGCCGGTTTTGAATTGAATTTAACGTTTAAATTTGAATTACCCCGCCAACAAGCATTCGGTTTTGAATTGAATTTAACGTTGAAACCACCTTTATAAATAACATCAACCACCATTTTATTTCACATCTACATCAATCCAAAAACACACACACAAATGTCTCAAAATTTGAAGTGGAACAAGTCCGAAGAAATTTCTTGCATGAAGTTTGGATACAAATTTCGCAAGCTATGGATATGCAAAATAACCGTTCAAAATATTTTTTGGAATGACGTTATGCATATGTTCAATAATCGACAACCGATGACCATCGTACAAAAATTCAATCACGGTAAATGGACGAGGATTAACGTCGATTCAAAAGGTTCAACGCAATTTACAAACAACAGTAGCGTCAAGTGCTCAAAATGACCAATCTCATCTCGAAAATGCGAAACTAAGCTTCCAAAGAACAATTTGGTAGAAATGAGTTCAAATATGTTCACGCCGAGATTTTGAAAATTGCCCAGACGGATGTCAAGATTAATTCCGTAGTATGTGTTGTTTTTTCTTAATCGTGTTGTTTTTATTCCGTATCGTGTTGTTTTTTCCGTATCGTGTTTTTTTTTTTTTTCCCGTATCGTGTTCTTTTTATTATGTGTTATGTATTGTATTTTAATTGAATAAATGAATTTATTTAGTTTTTATTCAAGTGAAAATCAATAAAATAAATAAAGTGGTAGTATGGCCCAAACGAAGAGGTTGAGGTTTGTTATGAGTGAGGAGGGTTTGTTGTGGTTAGTTGTGTGAAACGAGACTTGATGCCACTGAGGTGGCCACATGACGAAGTGGCTTGTTATGGTACCTGCTAGCACTCTTATAAATATCAAAGCTCATTTTAGGGCTTCCCGCCAACCTCCATAAACCCTAGCAACCATATCCAATTTTCCTAAAACCTTAAACCCCCAAATTTCGCAAACTCAATCAAAACCATGAAATCGAACATAGTTTTAATCCTAGATTACGGTTCACAATACACCCATCTCATAACCCGTAGAATTCGCAGCCTTTCGATCTTTTCGCTCTGCATTTCGGGCACTTCTTCCCTCAAAACCATCCAAGATTTAAACCCATCTGTGATCATCCTATCTGGTGGACCCCACTCTGTCCATTCACCCAATTCACCTTCTTTTCCAGATGGGTTTCTTGAATACGTGGATAAAAATGGGATCTTTGTTTTGGGCATTTGTTATGGCTTGCAGCTCATTGTGCAAAAGCTTGGTGGTCAAGTTGTCATTGGTGAGAAACAAGAGTATGGGAAAATGGTCATTCAGGTTAAGGATGGTGGGTTGTTTAAGGTTGGTGGTGAGAAACAGGTTGTTTGGATGAGTCATGGCGATGAGGCGGTGAAGCTGCCGGAGGGATTTGAAGTTGTGGCGAGAAGTGAGCAAGGTGCGGTTGCTGCGGTTGAGAATAGGGAGAGGAGGTTTTATGGTCTTCAGTATCATCCTGAGGTATATTGAGTCGCTTGGCATTGTGTCTCGAAAGTGATTATGTTATTTATTGCGTGTTTTGTGTGGTAGATAGTCGGTTTCTAGTGTCTGGTTATAGTTGACGCCTTCTTAGGTTTTGTAGCGTATAATCACTATAGAGTGCGGTGCCAAACACGAAACACCATCGAGTAGATTTGATAAGAAGATATATAGTAACACCATCTCTTTGTGTCTGTTTGGTTACAGTTGATTATCAGACTCAAATTGTTTCATGCTCATTACTTTTATAACTCATTGCCAAACACTCCCTAATTTGTTGAATATGCAGGAATACTTTACTAGTTTGATGACACTTAGTGGAAACAACTACTTATCTCTAGTTATGATAGGAAGCTCATAACACTACTGCATAAGTCGATATACTTTAAAGACTTGCTGATCCAACAATTGTGCTTAAATAAGATCAGGGTTGCCTAATCATTAAGCTTTATGTCCACTAAAATGGTTTTCTAGGCGTAAACCATCTTGGCTTTAATCAGTAGTAAATTCTTCAATCAAGTGTTTAAAAAAAAAGTTGTGACTAGTTGACTTTTTCTTATTTGTGTTCATTATGGCAATTTATACTAAGACTTCTTTCTAATCTTATGAAGGTAACACATTCACCCGAGGGAATGCAAACGTTGCGACATTTTCTTCTCAATATCTGTGGAGTCGATGCAGGTTGGAAAATGCAAGATGTTATGGAGGAAGAAATAAAAGTGATCAGAAACGTGGTGGGCCCTCAAGATCATGTTATATGTGCGTTATCAGGAGGTGTGGATTCCACAGTTGCAGCTACTCTTGTTCACAAAGCAATTGGAGATAGGCTTCACTGTATTTTTGTTGATAATGGTTTATTAAGGCGAGACCTTGATTTCCTATCACTTTGACCAAGATTCATTTTTTTTTATATGCCATAATATCGTTTTCTAAAATTGTTGAATATCTGTTTATAGATACAAGGAACAAGAGCGGGTGATGCAAACTTTTGAAAGTGATCTTCATCTTCCTGTTACTTGTGTTGACGCATCAGTGCAGTTTCTGAGTGAGTTGAAAGGCGTGACCGATCCCGAGAAGAAAAGAAAAATCATTGGAAAGGAGTTTATATCAATCTTTGATACTTTTGCTCATGATTTAGAGCAAAAATTGGGGAGAAAACCTACTTATTTAGTTCAAGGAACTTTATATCCAGATGTGATTGAATCCTGCCCACCACCTGGAAGTGGAAAGACTCACTCTCACACGATCAAGAGTCATCATAATGTCGGGGGCCTCCCTAAGGATATGAAGTTGAAGCTTATCGAACCACTTAAGCTTCTATTTAAGGATGAGGTTCATCTTTATATATCTATAATTTACTTCAGTTTCAAGTTTTACATATTTTTGGGCATTTTTCACAAAGAATAATGATTAGATTGCAATGAATGACCATATGTGAATAATGTTTAATAATTTTTTTTAATTGTTTTAAAGGTTCGTGAACTAGGTAAGATTTTAGATGTTCCGGTGTCGTTTTTAAAACGTCATCCATTCCCTGGTCCTGGGCTTGCTGTACGAATTCCTGGTGATGTCACTCAAGGAAATGCATTGGATATCCTTCGCCAGGTAAGATTTGAAGTCAATCAAATATGATTATGTTAACATAATTTATTTGAATTCAAGTTTTTTTCTTCACTTAGTGGTGTGAGGTCTTCTGTATTTAATAAAACCTTAAATCCAGGTGGATGAAATCTTTATTCAAGCCATCAAAGATGCTGGGATTTATGATGAAATATGGCAAGCATTTGCCGTGTTTTTACCTGTAAAAACAACTGGTGTTCAAGGAGATCAGAGGACTCATTCTAACGCAGTTGCACTTAGAGCCGTTACAAGTCAAGATGGCATGACAGCAGACTGGTGAGCAAAGCAGTTACTTTTTCATACAATATATACCTTTCGTCACATAAAGTTTATTGAAATTATTGGTAATAATTACCGATATGCCCATTAATATTTGTTGAATTCCACAATAACCCTTATTATAGAGAAGTTATCATCACAAAAAATTTCCTGAAGGACTTGAACTCGAATCCAAATGCTTATTGAATTAGTTGTGCATTTCTTTATGAGCCAATATGCTGCATATCTTTGACTTTTTAGGTCAACTAGACTGATGCTCAAAATTGACATGTATTTTTTAAAGTTTCCGCAAAAGCATCGGTGGGTCGAATGAACTTCATTTCAAACACCACAAATCGAAAAGTATGGGGCTAATGTACACAAATATATTTCAATCTTTAAGACCTTAAAAGTCAAATTGGACTCTGGTTGACCAAAAACAGAGCTGCTAAAGATCCTCTGTTGTATGTTGCCTGATTCATTTGGATCTTGAAACTTCAGGTACTATTTTGAGCATAAGTTCCTTGATGATGTGTCAAGAAAGATTTGCAATAGTGTTCGTGGGGTGAACCGAGTGTGTCTAGACATTACATCAAAGCCTCCATCAACAATCGAATGGGAATAAAGAACTAATGGCTCAACCAAAAACAACCGGTAAGGGCTGGAATTGTTCAACTTTGGAATTTTGCAAGGTTTTTAGAGAATGACAACGAATTGCTTATGCATATCTTTTTCAGCTTCTAGATTCTTGCTATAGTTTATGACTTGTGTATGAGTTGTGAGTTATTTTGACTATGGATTTTAATCTAAGAACGCAATATCATCGTAGCTGTATGAAAATGGGTGACTTCATGTTATAATTTATGGTTCATCAGTCTTCTAAAGGAATGGGTCAAATGAATCGCATGTTCAAAAAACGGCCAATGTGTACCTTAATGTCTACAGTTTCTTAGATTGTTATCTACTAGTTTGAATCATTGTTTTAGTAGTTGTTCTTAAGTCTTGTTTATGAAAGGTTTTTTAACATAAGCAAGGCATGTTACATTAGGATGACGGACACAAAAAGCGACGTCCGGACCCACAAAAATACACTTTTCAAATAAAATACGTGAGTCCGGACGCCCTTTTCGCGGTCCCGCCGTCCTTTGGTATTATACATATCGCCCCCACATGTTAAAAACCTCATGAAAATAGTGGATAGAATAAGTGTTCATTAATCAAGTCAGATTCATAAAAAGGATAGTTATCTTTTATGAATCTGACTTGATCAATGAACACTATTTGACAAGGCCTTATTAAAGATAAATTCATAAATCGACAATAATTTGTGCATTGTTACCAAATATGACAATGCCTTATTAAAGATAAAATGACGAATCCTTCAAAGCAAGCACATCCTCACCATCTACACACTAGTTTATTTATTTATTTATTTTAGAGTTAATTGCATTTTTGGTCCTTGTGGTTTGGCCAAATTGCAGTTTTGATTCTCAAAACTTTGAAAGTGCAGCGATAGTCCTCATTTTAAAGTTTGAATTGCATTTTTGGTCCCTGGATAAAGTTAAATGACTAAAATACCCTTTTCCTTTTTCAGAAAAAGACATGGGTAATTTGGTCATTTCACACCGATAAGGACCAAAAATGCAACCCAAACTTTAAAATAGGGACTATCGTTGCACTTTCAAAGTTTTGGGGACCAAACCTGCTATTTAGCCAAACCACAAGGACTAAAAATGCAATTAACTCTTTATTTTAAATAAATCAAAGGAAAAAAAGGTTGCGGCTGAGATGATGACAGAGGAGGGCAGAGGTGGCGTCAGAGATAACGGGCAGAGGTGGCGGCGTTGATGATGGCATAGGTCGTGATGATTTGTTGCGGTGTTGATTTGGTGCAAAAGGTGAATCTTATATATTACTTCCAAAGTGTACATTATAAGCATAACAACACTGATTTGACATACCAAATCACAAACAAAAAACAACAATACAACTGATATAAGATAAACTACTATATCAGATAAACTACTATATATGATACAACTTTACTATGATAACAAATCCAACTATAGCATACATCACCACTGCATAGACATCACCACTGCATAGAACACCCAATTTAACTGAATTCACCTTTATATATGCACCTTACCATCGATTACATTTCTATAACAACCCCCACCACGACCATTCAACCAAGACACACAATGTACCAAAGAAGGGAAGAAGTATGGCATCATCAGAACCCAACCATTCCAATCAAGGCTCTTCCAGACCCCTACATTTCCTCTTTACAAAAGGCTTGTGGTCCTAGAAACACTCACCTTGAGGAGAAACTACATGCCCCCTTGATGGTACACTGAAAGGATCAAGTAGGGTCATCTTGCATCCCTCACTATTCCAATCATCCCATGTACCACCCCTCCAGTTCATTTACCCTCCACTATAGGCAACCTACTTTATGATTAATTGTGCCAAACACAAAAAAGAACACAATCTCTATGAGTAGCTACCTAACAAAGGCCTGCTACACAATATAGACTGTAATTCTCCAATGCATTTAGGACAAGTTAATCAAGATACAAGGCCCTCCATAGTAATGAACCAATGATCTCAAACAACCCAATAGATAGGTTGCAAGAGAGATAGGATAAACCTAAAAACATACTTTGTAGAGTTATCTTGAGCCTCATCTCTGCTTGTAACTTCATAAATTCAGAAGTTGACTGCAATCCCAAACACCCTTAAGATAGCAGGGGAGATGATATAAACCAAATTACCTTATACAACCAACATCATACACTCCAAACACCACCTTTGGACTATGCAGCATTTTTACTGTTCCATTGGCTACCATATTCATCTTGACTTCCTAATCCAATTGTGCTTTCAGAACTGCCTTAGAAGGTTGGACTTTCAAGCTTATCATCCTCATTCTCATAATATCTTGCAGAATTTTAAAAAGATCTTCACTACTTCTCTGTTCTTCTCTAAAAATTTTGTTATTTCTCTCTTGCCAAATAAGATAGACACTTGCGGCTAGAGCTAGTATTCTTATAACATTCCCAATAGAGTTCCCATTAAAACACCTGGCAAACTCACTTACTATCTCATCCCACTCCATAGTGCCACAATCCATACCTACTTTCATTAACACTTTGCCCCAAAACTCCTCAGCATATTTACATTTAAAAAACAATTGAGGGTGTGAATCCATGTCCTGATAACACAGTGGACAAACCATCAAATCATAAGAGCCCCAATTCCTTATTTTATCTTGAGTAGTCAGTTTATTTTGTACAACCAACCATAACACAAAAGCATGTTTAGGGATGTTTTGGGTAAACCATATCAATTTGAACCAACACACCTTATTACCCAAACTTAGCAGATCACTATAGGCTTGTCCCACAGAGAAGTTTCTCAGCTGACCATCTTTGCATCTCCACACCAAATAATCATTTTTAAGAGGATCCAATACAATGGGTTGTAACTGTGTAATCATTGGGAACTTTACAACCCACTCTTGAGGCTATACCCAGCTGCCATTTTCCATAAACTCCCCAACTTTCATGTCAACACTAAGTCTAGCATTATACATATCTCTATAAGAAATCAGAGTATGTAAGGCTCCAATATTGCTCCAGTTATCAAACCACATAGATGCCTTCATTGCTTTTCCCACTTTCATGATCACATAATCCTTCACCTCCTTTCTTAATCTCAATAAATTTTTCCATCCCCAACTATCAGTCAGTTCCTCATTAACAACCCATATGCTCCTCACTTTTAGTTTAATAGTACTAATCCTCTTTACCCATAAAGAGTTATTATCCTTAGTCACATTCCATAAATGTTTTATGATCATAGCTTTGTTTCATGTGCTTAAATCTTTCAAACCCAAACCACCATACTGTTTTGGTTTACAAATGCTTTGCCATGCCACTTTTGCCTTTCCTTTGGAAATTTCACTTTGATTCCATAAAAAGCCCTTAAGAAGTTTATCAATGTCCTTTATCACAGTAAAAGGGAGCAGAAAAACCGAAGCCCAATACACATGGAGAGATGGTTAAAATGGGTGATGGTTGTTGTGGTGTTGATGAGTGATGGTTGTTGTGACATATGGTTTGTGATAGGTGGTTAAAATGGATGGTGATGGGATGGTTCTCGGTCGGAGGTGGCGGTAGATATGGACGGTGGTGGAGGTGGTGGTTAGTCGGCCGGACGGTGTCAATGTTTGTCTTCTTTGAACTTTGAACAAAGAAGGAAGAAACATCGAGTGCAAATGACAAAAGGGTGAAGTTTTGTTTGTTTGTTCACGCCTTTGTAGTTATAGATATATTTTTATATAATATATAAAAAAACGAATATACCCTCATACTTAACAGTCAATGCAAGTCAAATCGACAACGTTAGTAAATTTGGACTAAACCCGAAACGGGTGTTTCACTTATGGACCAAACCCGAGACTTTTTCAAGAGTTGGGCTGAAAATTAAATACCGGCCAACCACAAGGACTAAAAATGTAAACTTAAATTTTAAGTGGTTGGGAGAACATGGACAATGACCTTTCAAATGTTTGGTTTGAATGTATTTGGAGGATTTGGAAGTACAATAAAGACACCCTTAAATTTCCTCACCAAACAAATCTGCATGCTGTGCAGACAAATGAGTTAGTTTCTGAACTTTACGTGAAAGAGCCACTTTCGATTTTCCGCTTTCATTCATTATAAAGAGGAAAACTTACCTGTTTTATGTAAAGTTTACGATGGTGAGATGGTGAAACCTGTGGACTAGAAAACCTAAGGTGTTTAAAAAAAAAAAAAAAAAACTAGTTATAGCCAATTCGTACTTAATCTGAAATGAACGATTGGTTCACAGATCTAACCTGAGAAGGACATAACCTTTCAGACAAGCACAATACATGATCATCTTAAATGCATATAGTACCGACATTGTACTATGTGTTCCATATATATTGAATTAGACATATGACGAGATGTTCTCAGCGGTTATAATCTACATGATATATCAACCTCTACATCTAACTCGACTTAATACCTACCGATTACTCTCTGAAGTGCCTGCCTGATCATCTTTGCTGTCGATGCTGCACAGCTTTTTAGCTGCATAAGAGAATTTACAAAACATTAAATAATGGTCACGATATGTACTTTAATGGAATCTTTAGTTCACATACCTTAGTCTCAATGCTTAACGTGAGAATCCCGTCAACAGTAGAAGAACAAACTGAGTGAGATTCCAAGTTTAGGCTGCTCATTGCATCAAACACTTGTACCATCATATTTTCTCGCCATTTGCAACGTATCTCGATTGTAACATCTTTTTCTATCGCTAACTGTAATACAATCTGAAGAACATTCTTCTTGTAAGTCTTCAAGGTCACAAGCAGCTTTTCTTTTCTTGGCATAGTTATCAGATGTTCTTTCTTGCACGTCATGAGATTTCTTGCTGGATTGTAATGCTTCCACCTTTCTCTCGAGTGTTTTTAAGTAGTTGATGGTGTCATCGAGTAGAGACAATTTGTCGACCTAGTAAAATATCATCTTTGTGTCAAAAAGTCATTTTGACCCCTATAGGTTATCTTACATCTCCAACGATCAAATGGCCAAAATTTACTAAAATTGCTAATACATAAACGGGTGAAGTTTTTCAAATGGGTCAAAAGTCATCCGAGGTGTATCATACTTTTATTGAAAACTTTCTTCGAAAAAAGTGTTTCGGTTCAACCCAACCCACCCATTTTCTACTGACAAAATGGGTGTGAAATTTACCTTGCCTCTAGAAGGGACGATGGAGCTTAGAACTGAAAACCTATGGTTGATGTCGTTCACATCATTAACCGCAACCTCCCGCATCAGATCAAGATTTCCATTTTTGTCACAGTACCGACCTAAATGATTCTCGTGCATTTTTGGGACTTCATAAAGCACATTCTTTAGTAACATCTGTGAAGAACTTCCTTTCCATTCCATTCCATCATAATTTTTCCAGCTAACGAAAGCGGATTCCTTAGAATCACTGTTTCTATAATGAGGTCCCATAATCGATCTCTGGGTGTTCTTAAATATTTTTGAAAGAACACACTGATAACGGCTATCATCATCGCTCCAAAGATCACCCGCACGACGACTGGCTAAGTTTTGAGATACACAATCACTCGATCCCATGGAATTATTATGGTGATAACTAACCTCGCCTTCTTCTTCTTCATCTTCTTCATAATCACTTTCATCGTCTACAAATTGCCAACTTTGTTCATGGGATTGAAACGCACCAAAACTATTTTTTGGGGAATTATGCGGTTTTCTTACTAGGTGTTGATCGTATTCGAGCATATTGTTAACATGGTTGTGGATAAGATCATGATCAAGCATAACGGAACAACTTTCAAAAGGGATTTCATGAATCTTCTGTGGCGGAGCTTTAAAGATCAAAGATTTAATCCGCTGAATGATGTTCTGTTCTTCTAAAACCTTGAATAATACTTAACGGAAAGTTAGTAACATAGCAATATGGAGAAAGATTGTATCGAGAAGAGATTAAAGACAGGTTACATACCTTCTCAGTTATGCCAAACTCAACTATACCTTCTAAATATGGAAAGCATACAACAGTCTACACATAAAAGACAAAATACTGATCATTATTTCTACATATGGAAATGATGCTCGGTTCATAGTTCAAAGGAGCAGAAATGAGTTACCTGAATTGATGCACTCTGAGGAAGACAGTAGCAACGGAACAAGAGAGATAATTAGATCGAATATTAAGATTAATATAACAATTTTGCAAAGTTAAAACAGCGAGATTAATGTAAAAAAAAAAGAAAGAAAGTAAAGCTTACTTTTGCGAGAAGGGAGCGAGTGAAGACCTTGCTATCGGCTAAGTGGGCATCACTCAACCAACTAATTGTATTCTTTGCCAGTGTTCTTCCTGGCAATCTAAATCATATTAAGTTACAATCTTGCGAAGTCAATTTTGTTTCTTTCTATTGGATGTTCAACAGGTTTTGACTTCTATATGCCCTCAGTTTTCTTGATTTTCACTTTGAAAATCAAAGAACACATTTTCGATCTTTAATCGATAGATGTTGTTTTTATTTTTGGAACAACGAGTTCTAATAATGAGGGTAGCTCACTAGCATGTATATACATAATATAAACAAAATAACATTGTTTGGATATGCTTACCCTTGACCGTAACTAAACTCAAACGTCATGCAAACCAAGAAATACCACTCGGTGTCGGTGAGATCTTCAGGGGATAATGCAGCCGACGGCCTTCTTGCTTGTGGTTCATAATGATGTGTTTCGGCTTCTGAAAGTGATTCATAAAGTTGTCTTAATTGCTCAGTCCTTTGCAATCCCATTTGACCATCATCATCGTCCTCGTTCATTCCCTCTGCTTGTATCGTTTTCCTTGTCTTGATATCTCCATTGTAGTACCCATCACACCATGTCAATACCCTACTTCAAATTCTATTTCATATTTAATTATGCATTCCTTATTCACAATTCTTGCTTTATTGTACGGATAACACAATACAACTCATAAAGGTATTCAAGGACAAAAATTGTAAAAAGAAGCTCAAAAATTCTTTAACATCACAGCTCAAAAGTTGCATATTTACTTTGACTTTTTTAGTCAATCTGATATGAATACATATGCATTTAACAAATTGGCAAATACCCATATGTAATAGCTCTATAAAACTTAGTATGACTTTCAGTGTAACTTTACTAACTTCATCCACTAGAATGACTTTTTTTGGGTAACCATGGTTTCCGATCTTTTGACAGACTAATTCACGGGGTTTGAACTCACCGACTAAAAAAACTTTTTTCTTGTATTCCCAAAACTAGCGAAATCAAATCACATAAAATAATTATGATGGAAGACACTACTGCCATGCTAATACATATAAATTCATGGAGATATGTTCACTTAATCTCTTGATCAACAAGTGTACCATGTGCTAATAAGCTAATATCATGAACATATATTATCAAAAACTAGGATAAAGAGGTACCCTTGTTCTGTTAAAGAGGTTGACCAAAAGATAGCATAGCTCCATTGGATGCTTTTGACAGCCATAGCCAATAATTGCCTCAAGTTTTCCATTTCAACTGTAACTTTACAAAATAAATATGTGAAATATTAATAATGGTGTATATTCTCTTAAGCTTGATATTAATTAGTAAACAAATCTTCATTTAAAGAGGGGTACGTGGTAAAAGCATGATATGCAATATTGGTGGGAGGAATTTGAAAAAATGGCTTATTTTTCACTTTTGTGTTCATTTTTTAGTTAAAGAAAAGTGTTTTTCAAATTTAGTCAGCTAAGTACTTCGACTTTATAGAATTCTCGGCACGTATTTAAAAGTTGATGAGATGTTTTTCGCTAGATCGAAGTGAGGTTTTATGCGACAATTTTTTTTTCTAGCATATTTGTCTTATTAGAAAAAGACCTACTTTTCTAATGAGACAAAACATATTTATCAAAAAAGAAAAAAAAAATGTCAGTGATAAGTCGCATTTTTTTTAATAAGACAAAAAAGTCATCTCGGTCTAGAAAAAAAATCGATCGCACAAAACGTCACTTCGAGTCTAGCAAAAACATCACAACAACTTTGAACACGTGTTGAAATAATTACTTTGTATAAAGTCACAAAGTATAGCGATGGCATAATACTAAATTTAAAAAACACTTTTTTTCTTACTGAAAAGTGAACCAAAAAATAAAAAAAGTAGCTAGTTTTGGAAATTTCTTTATTGGCGGGTCTTCTTATTCTTTATTGGTGGGTCTTCTGTTTATTGTGCATGTTGGTTTGTTTGTATGTGTGAGAGTGAGTGATTGAGAGCAGCAGCGCAGGTGGCAATACAAAGAAGAAAGGAGAGTATCCAAGCAAGCCAGAATTTGACTTTCGTGCACAGGTGCAGGTGCTGGCCGAAGCGGTCCGGCCGTGCGTGTGAACCACGTAGTTTTTCGCTTCGTAGTGTAAAATATTGTCAAAAATCTCGATTCTAAGAAAATAAAACTCTCACAGTTTGTACACGACTGTTTGATTTAATATGCAACAGTAGTAACATTTTAAATATAATTGACAATTGATTGATATATTCACGGTTCATAATTTTGTCGACGTACCAAAGAATTTTGGTTGATGTAAACATGTAAGAACAGAAGTTCAAATGATATAGAATTGTTAACTAGATTAAAATAGATAATCTCTACGTGGGATAATGGCTACCAAGAATGACATGCATGGAAATCATATCATGTATCAGAATTAACCAATTAAATTTGTTATACATGAAATCATGATACAAACCATAATATCATAAATTAACTACGTTAACTCATATATATACTCCAATAATTACATTTTTTTTTTTTTTTTTTTGAAAGTTAACTATTATTCACACCCGCCCAAACCAACGCCAAACAAGCGAAGGGGCTAACAAAAACGACTGATTACAACAACTCGAATTTACACCATTTTTCCCAACACAATCTAGAGTCCCCCCCTCGGTTTTTAAAACACAAAAAACTATGCCCCATAATATCTAACATAAGGGTTAATATACAAAAAAGTTACTAAACTTTCAAAAATATTTGTCCTAAGTCACTAATGTTTATCTTCTGTCATCTAGGTTACTATACTTTACGTAACCGGTTATCTTGGATACCAATAGTGAGACGACCTCATCGCTTTGGGTTAAATGCCGACGTGTATGCACACCGATGTTTCATTCCCCGTCATCTGAGTCTTAACTTTCATGAAAAATTTGTCTAAGTCACTCAATGTTTCATTCTCATCATCTAGTCTTAAACTTTGCAAAAAATTTGTCCTAAGTCACTAATGAAAAATTTGTCCTAAGTCACGAGTTGTGGCACATATTCATTGAACCTTTAAAATATATCGCTTTATACGATTTTATACACCTTTATCGCTTTTATTCATTTTCATTCGCTTTTATACGTTTTGTTTGTTTTTACGTTTTGTCGCTTTTATACGTTTCGTCGCTTTTGTCCCATTTTAACGTCCGTTTTATATGTTTTATTTTATCCGTTTTATACGTTTTGTCCGTTTTATATGGTTTTATACATTATTTATACGTTGTTTTCATCCGTTTTATTCGTTTCATCCGTTTTATACGTTTTCGTCTGTTTCTTACGTTTCGCCTATTTTCTTATGTTTTCAAACATAAAAGGGACGAAACGAATGAAACATAGAAAACGGCAAAAACATAAGAAAATGGACTAAAACGTAAAAATGTATTTAAAACGATAAAACGGATGAAAAGAATAAAACGATAAAAATGTTCAAAACCATATAAAACGGACAAAACGTATAAAACGGATGAAAACATAAAACGGACGTAAAATGGGACAAAACGATAAAACGGACAAAAGCGTAAAAAAACAAAACGATAAAACGAATAAAATGAATTAAAACGATAAAGGTGTATAAAATCGTATAAAACGTAAAATTTTAAAGGTTCGAGAATATGTGGACAACTCGTGACTTAGGACAAATTTTTATTAGTGACTTAGACAAATTTTAAAAGTTTAAGACTTGTATTTATAGTGAATGAAACATTAGTGACTTAAGACAAATTTTCGCAAAGTTTAGTGACTTGTTTGTATAAGTTTAGTAACGTATGTGCAAAGCCGGTTACCAATCCTTCGAGTGACTAGGGTGACACTTATAAAAGGTTTAGAATATATGTGAAAACCCACAAGATATAGTGACCGCAGATGACATAATACAAACATTAGTGACTTAGGACAAATTTTTTAAAAGTTTAGTAACATTTTGTATATTAACCCTCTAACATAATCCTTTTAACCACAACGGGACCATTTTCGAACTTCTTCAAATTACATTCTTGAAAGGAATTGAAGTTGGTATATTAAAGGAGGTAATTGGTCCACATATTTAATGGTAGTTAGAGTTGTAGTGGTTTAGGTGCACTAGTGACGACAATCCTTTTACCTATAAATGAAGTTAACATGAGATGACAAGAGCTAATAACAAAAAACAGTTTGGCAATTTACTAAAATAGAAGATTCTTGCGCATAATGCCGATAGTGTATAGTAGCCTTAATTTGTATATGCATTTTTTTTATTTTTTTATATATGGGTGTGGAGAAAATGAGAGTGAAAAAAGTAAGTAATTTAAATTATAATTAAATCTCTAAGTATTTAATGCTCTTTTTTTTTAAGTTTTAAGCAAATATGTTTGTTTGTCAATTTTTATTTATTTTGTTGTTGTTGTTGTATGTTTATTTTTATATATAGTATAGATTATACTCTATGCATAACTATGTGCGAGTAGCAGATCTAGGAACAGGGGATGCAAGATTTCTGGGAGAGTCAATAATACATTTGGGGCCCGTTTGGTAGGGGGTTTTTGTTGGTTTGAACTCAAAGGTGACTTAAAACCTTTGTTTGGTTTAAAATATGGGTTTTAAAAAACCCCTCAAACATTACCATACTTAAATACTAAGTAGATGGGTGAGATTGTAGTGGATTTGAAGGCCCACATGTCATTTCTCTCTATCTCTCTCATACTTTTTACATTTAAATATAATTAACTTAATATAAAAGTTATATATAAATTTATAAAATAATAATTTATCTTTTTATAATTTATTTTCTCTTTCTTACATCAAATCCAAAACCAAAACCAAAACCAAAACCAAAACCAAAACCAAATCCAAATCCAAATTCTAATCCTAATCCAAATCCAAATCCTAAACCCGCCTACAAACCAAACGGACCCTTGGTTTTCCAGGTTTGGTTTTTCAGGCCGAGTTTTTTTTTTCAGAATTTATGTTTATGTATCAAAATACATTCGAGCCATTCTCCTCCCTGCAACCACCCTCCTACCCGACTACTTCACAACAATATCTGCTCTCAAGCTCCACTTCAACAAATGTTATATAATATAATTATTAATGCTGATTAATCTCACTCAATTATTTTAATGAAAATTATTTGGTTTTTTTTGTTAATACGTTAATTTTTAAGACGTCCATAATTTCATATAAAAAATCTCTAAAACAACAAAACTTAAACAAAATAAAGATCATAATTTTTAGATTATAATAAAATCAAAAGTAAATTTAAGCCAATAAAACATGAAAAAGATATCCGGTGAAGAAAAAAACGAAAATGAGAAGAATAAGATTGATTTTTAGTCTCATATTTTAAACAAGAGATAAATTAAAAAAAATACGATCTACTTTTGTAAGTCAGATCCGAAATGTATGATTGCGGTTTCATCTCACCATTCTCATTATAATTTTATTCTCATTTGATTATAACTCCAAGAAAACAAAATAAAATAAACACAATGTTAAAACTAGATTTGTGTAGGTATTTTGAGTGAGTTCACCTTATAGTTGGACGCAACAACCGGGCTAGACAAAACTTAAACTCCTTTGACATTTTGGCCTAGTCAAATGTTCTTTCGTCTCTTTCTTCTTTAAGCTAGCATCTACCAAAACTCTGCTTCAAACTTACAATGCTTAAATTGTTTTCTTTTCTTTCCAACAATGGATCTTTATATTAAGGCACACTCATAATTTTTGTGTATTTTAAAGGGTGTACACTCATAAACTTGTAATGTAACTTGCAGTTACATTTGTAGAAAAATAAGAAATAAAATAAAATAAAATTACACTTCTAAAGATTTATAGAGAGTATGCACGTACATACCCTCTGTTAAAGCTAGATCCGCCCCTAACTATGTGTACCTTCTAACTTGTATACAATCATTTTACTCTAAGAAACTCTTGTTAATATTCACCGTGACCGATCTTTGCCGTGGCCGAATTTATGGGTACTCACTAAAATATTTTGTCCGATATCTTCTCAACAGGCTATCTCGTGAATTTTATAGGCCCTATACTTAATTACATTAAAGACCCTTGAACAATATCTCGCAACAAAATCATTAAACTTCATCAAGTTTCCGCTTTAATACAAAAAGACAAAAGTAAATTCGATAACCATATCAATAGCAAATTGTGTTTTTCTTTGTTATTTTTTATATATCTTTTTCTCTTCTATATAACCTATTGAAGTTTTCAGAACCCTTAAACTTTATCTTTAACGTCATAAAGACCAAGTCTTATATGGCATATGCAAAATCGTGTATTATTTTTATGAAATATATCTGTGAAAATTTATGAAATATAGTTACATCCAAAAAGAAATTGTTATACGCTAAATAACGGTAACTAATCAAGATATTTTTGAAGATCAAGATATGGTGCCATAATTGTAAAACTCTAAGTTGTAAGGTTTAAACTTAAAAGCTACCAACAATAGGACAAAACTATTGGTTTTGTGTCTCCCGTTCGTTACAACATACCCTTAACACCCCTCCCTCTAACACACCCCTACATATGCTTCTCCATTAGAAACGAACTTTGAACTCACTATCTCCATTTTAACATATATCAGTGACTTCTAACATTGTAAATAGTGTTTATTCCATCATAAAACATCATTTACTTGGATAAAAACGTCAAAAACTGAGTTCATACTAATGTTACATATCTAGAAATTAGGACCCTAGGAAAATGAGAGTTATGTGCTGTCACACGACACAGCATGCTTAAATCTGGGCCTCGTTCTCAAGGTTATAGATTGAGTATGTTTACTTACATAATTGATGGATGCAAGATTCTCAAGTGTCATTTTGAATATACATGAACTATTTGTACATATATTATTTGAGTTGGCAAATGGCATATGAAATCATTTTACCATCACAAGTGTCAAACCCGACTCATATATAAATTAATCACATTGTTACTCGTTAGTTTCTTAATCCTTTTCTCTGATAAGTTTATTTATTAAAGAATGTGTGTATTAGACTTAACCCTTTTAACCAAAAAAAAAATGTGTAGCCCAAAATCTTAAACTTAATAATACTTCTTTCAAACCTAAATCACCATGCATTTCCTTCAACAACAGTAGTTTATGCTCCCACCTTTAAATACTACCGACTTCTTTCACTTTAACACGCCGTTTTTTACTGGCTTCCTTTTGGCAAAAAGTATACCGGGATCATCCAATACCGTTCAATCGGGGTCTATCCGATAAACACCATCCGCATCACCACCGGGTCAACCGTAGCTCGGATACCAATTTTTGTGATCGTTTTATCTCACAATCTCATTAAAACTCAACATATAAGTTTAGCTAGGACCGCATTATATAACAATTGACAAAAGGAGTAGCTCGATCACCAAACTTATATGTTAAATTCGAGATTGTTCTTTACTGTTGTAAAATTGTATTTTCACACTCATGACAACATATACTGGGCTTAGTTTTTAATTAGGCTACAATAGTGGGTCGGTGATCCTTGAATATTTGTGTTCGTTATCTGTTGGGTTAAGAATTTGTTTCATTGTTGATATTCTTGCATGCTATATAATAATCATCAACGTATTCGGTTTTAGGATTTCTTTTTCTTGCCATATTGCTATTCTTATATGTCGATTTACTGATTGATCGTTTATCTATTTATCAATTGCTATAACATATATTACATAACGATCATTATGATGGGATACGATTAGTGATTGGATCCTAATGTGTATAACCCTAATCGTGCGATTAGGGTTTTTTTTCTCTAATTTTTGGTGCTGCATGTTGGCTTTCTTTTCGTGTTATTTGCTATTGGGTTTCGGTTTGTTTGTAGGTTTCGAGAGATGGATAAGGATAAGGGTTCGAAGTCTGATGTTAGGAATCAACCAACTAATCAACCAGGTTCAACTACTAACTAATTTTTGGATATGTTTAAGGATATGCCTAAGAAGACTGTAAAGATTTCAGAGATGAGGAATGAGCAATGTGTGGCAGGTGTTAATGTTGCTATTCCTTTTGAAGCAGTCGATGAGGTAAGGTCTTGATTCGCTAATACTTTGTATGGTTATTTCATTGGTAAGAGACTTGATTTCCCGATTGTTGAAAATTATGTAAGAAATACATGGGCAAAGTTTGGTTTACAAAGGGTTATGTTCAATAATGGTTTTTTTGTGTTTCAATTTTAAACAAAAGATGGTATGAAAAGGGTGTTGGAAGAAGGTCCATGGTTGATATGATTGGTGCATATCTTTTTGAATATTTGGACTCCGAACACTAAACTTACAAAAGATGATATAACTTTAGCTACACTTTGGGTTAAACTCCATAATATTTCGGTTGTTGCGTATTCTGAGGTTGGTCTTAGTTTGATAACAACGCAAATTGGTCGTCCTATCATGCTTGATTCTTACACGAGTACGATGTGCCTTAAGTCGTGGGGTCGTAATTCTTATGCTAGGGTCCTTGTGGAAGAGAAACCGGTTGTGAAAGATAAATCGTTGGTTGATGAAGAGGGTTTCGTTGAAGCTTATAAGAAGAAAGAAAAGGTAAGCTTCGTGGTACTAATCGTCAGTTGATGGGATTCATTTTCAAAAGCCTAAAGTTTCAGACACTATAGGCCGTTACTAAGCCAAAGAATGAAGGAGCATCGGTGTCGAATCAGGTTCTCTAATGGTTAATGTAGGTTCTAGTAAAGAACCTACTACTGATCCTACTAGTAGTACGACTCCATCCCGGGATGACCAAGGTATGAATAATAATTGGGTGGATGATATCAACCTTGTTGATTTGAAGAACAGTTTTGATGTGCTTACGGAACAAGATGCGGTTTTAGAACCTATGATTGGCAATACGTGTACTCTTGATGTTATCTCTAGTTCTTCCAAAACTACATATCCATCGCCTATGAAGAACATTCCTATTGCTGACAAAATTGAGAAGATTGAAAAGCATATTATTGATGGGAAAGCTACCGTTGTGAATAATGATGGTAAACCCTTTGATGTAGGCTAAATAACAAGATAACACAAATCGAGCCTGTTGATTCACACGAATACCATGATCGATTCTTCCAATAATCGTTGATTCAATCAAATGCCGACTATTAGGATTCTTAGCAAAATAACTGCCAAAAATAGACTTTTGATATTTCTTTGAACTGATCATTCCACATTACAAAGAAACTCTTAAATAAGACTACAAAACAGAAACGGGCCCTAAAAGACAAACGGACTGAAATTTATTGCATAAACAATGTAAAAAAAAAAACCCGAAAAAACACTAAAATGCAAATAACTCATAAAATAGAGTGTTTCGGGGCTCGAAAGTTTCGGAAACTGAAAAAGTCAGTTTACCACAACGTGCTCCTCGATCCAAGCTTCGATTTGACTGGTCATTAGCCCAAGTTATGCCCATTTTAGTGAGGCCCCTTTTGTCACGCGATCTTGGGCCTCCAGAAACATAATAGCCTGTTCATCAACACTTGGGCCCACATCACCCTTTCTTTAAGGTGGGCAATGTGATAATTTCTGACAACGATGATGATGAAGTTTTTGATGATCACATTGGGACTTTGTATTTTGGTAGTGGAGGTAAGGAGCATAGTCTTTTTAAGCAATGGAAAGCGGATACGGGTGGTGGCAACAATTATGATGATGATTTTGGCCTCTCTCTCTTGATTAAAGGTCACTTTGAATTCAAGATTTTGTCTTAACTAGGTTGCTTTATAATTTATAAATTGTATCTTTAAAATGGTTTTGGTATGGAGGTCTAGTTGGTTGTAGCTAGTTGTCGTTTATGGCATGTCATAAATGATTAGTGGTTGTGTCAAGCGTTTGCTTGCGGTTAATGTGGTACCTCAGCCACATTTCATTGTACTTAAACGTTTTTTTTGAAGTAATATATTTTATCGGGTGAAATGCCCTTTACCCAAAAAAGACAACGTATATCGGAGCTCATAATTGAAGTCGATGATTTTTGCATCGTACAATAGTGAAAATTTATTAAAGTAAAGTTATGTAAGTACTAGAGTACACACATGTAAAATGGACAAAGAAAACTTACAAAGGAACAAATAATAACCTCACAAGACTCACATAACATAACATTAATGGAATATGTAAAACAACAAGTTCCATTAAGACTACTTGAATCTTAGACAATCATAGGGTGAACCAAGAGCGATTTGATGTAACCAATGACTTCTTTACCAGCATGATTGTAGCCATCGTTGTCTTTATACAAGGTATCACTCACACGTGCAAGGTTGATTGCAGGAATAAGGAGAGGAAATGGTATATCTGTAGGCCTGAGCGACTCTCGATTTATAACTTTCCAAGAATCTTCAACTTGTTTCGAGAAAAACTTGCATGCTTCCTCCTCTGATGCACCAGTTTCCTTTCGGTAGCATTCGATGCTTGAAGCAATATGGCCTCTTTCTTGTTCCTCCTACAAAAATTATGAAGGTGTTATGTAACACCATATCTTTTTGCTAAGAACATGATCATATGGAGTATATATGTATTTTAGTATGTAAGCACCTTGTGGGTGGCAATATCATCCATAAGTCTTAAAATTCTACATGTAGCTTTCACAAGCGGAGGATGTGTGGCCACCCAGTTAAAGGCATCCTCAGTGACTATATCATCGTCCCGGGCAACATAAGATCTTGCTGTCATCAAGGCATAGCCACAAGTAACCACTGAATTAGAAAGGTACTCTTCTAATGTTGGCATGTACCCCTCTTTTAACCATTTAGCTTCTAATAAGAGGCTGCGTGTGTACTCTTTCTCCTGCGTCCGATTTTTGTGAGTGATTAAGGCAAGTTGACTAATATTTTGAAATTATGAATTTCACTCAAAATCAAGTTAGAGAATATGAAATTTAATTACCATCTCCTTAATATAATGGATTTGATATGCTTTTCCCTCCTTTTCAAGTGATTCCTCCATTTCTTGGTGAACACTGAATTCTTCATGATATATTAGTTTCATGTATTCTGGTAACTCATCCAAGCAGCTTATGGACCATCTAAAATATATAATATACAGCTAGCTAGTTAGCACTAAATAGATGATTAACTTTAGTTAATATAGATATGCACAAGGATCTGTTTTAGTCCAAGGGCAAAATGCACACTAAATACCTTTCGACAGCTTGTGTAAACATCTCGAGTTCCTCGTAAGTGCCATAATTATCAAATGTATCATCTAAAACAATTAACCACATGCATGTTTTCACAAGGAACATTCTTGTACGAGAATGCTGAGGCTCGAAATAGATTCCTAGTATCCAAAAGTAGCCTTCTATCAATCTGTCTCGAACATAAGGTAACTTGTTTCGAATGTCCAAATCCTTCCACCATCTGAGACATACATGCAAGGTACGATCATAAATAAAACCAGTTAGCTGAATCAGCTCATGTGAAACACCCTATGATTCATGCTAGTTAGCTACAGTCAACTAAAATTTAAATAGTTGATCGAGTTATAAATAAGTTGAATGGCTTGGCGAATTTTTCTCGCTATGTACGTACTTGCAGATTTGGCTTAGCTCATGTTTGTGCATATCTTGAAGCACGTTGAAGTCTGACTTTGCAAGCTTCAACAACACCTCATTGTGAGAAGCTTTTTGTTGGTAGATTGGTATGTAACGCACCGCCTCTAACCTTGGCAACCTTCTACGAAGTGGCTGCTTTAGTGCTTGCTGTATTTCAGTTCTTAGAGAAGATTCACAAGATGGATAGTTGGATATAATGCCGAGGTTGATTTTAGTGAACTCGTTTGCGTCATCTAGTACTTCTTCTCCTTCAACCCTTAGATATGTTGCTTCATACAAAGCAAGCATTCCTTGAGGATCATCACATAACGACTCGGAAACTTTCCTTCTCATCTTTGAAGTTCTTGAATATATCTGTAACACGAGCAAACCAAGTAGATGAATTTAGACATACTCCACTCCAGGAAGATTGATTTTTAGTGATAGAGGTTCTAGTGACACATAAATGTGTCACCAAATCTAACTTTTTAGTGACACTTTCTTTCCATGTCACCAAATAACAGTTTTTTTAGTGCTCATACATTTGATATCGATATATTTTATGGTACACGGGCTAGGTAATGCCGTGAAAGAGTCAACTATTATGCAAGGTCTTAAGTTTTATTTAAATACCGGATGAAATGTTGAAGCCATGTTGACGTAGCAGTCGAAACCAAAGTGAAATGCTTTCTATGTTGTTATTGCCAATCCACTTATCACCATATGTAACATAGATATGTTGCAAGGATTCCTCGATCTCTTTTTCGAAATGATAGGCTAGGCCAAGGCGCTGAACAACATCGACAAGTTGTATAAGCTTTATATCTTGGCTTGCTTCATTGCTAGCTCTTATCATTAGCTCTTTTCTCACTTCTTCTTTGAGCTCCTCAATTAGTTGTTTCTCTGTAGCTACATTGAATTTCTGCGTACATAAAATAATTAATTAGTAAACCTTGTTCCGTTCATAACAAAAGTATGCGATGCAAGTAAAAATATGCAAAACCTCATCATATTCAAGAAACTGATCCCCCCATATACTATCATGGAAGATTGCACTGTTGCGAATAACATCTTGCTTCGTGCTATGCGTATTATCAGCTGAAGACAATGGAGATGAAGAAAAGGAAGGACTAGAAACAGATAAAGTTGACATCTCAAACTATTCCAAGGATTAAGCAAATCGGAGGCCGACTTGTACACTAGAGTAATTTGTTGTGAGCTGTTGTACAATGTCACTTCCATACATATTATATATAGCCTGTGCACCATGACAAGAACTTACGTATCTATATTTGAATGTTACACCTTTTATATTAATTTTTAATACTTTTTGAAATATATTTTTAATCAAATACAAATAAAAAAGCACAGTTTACAAGTATTTGAAGCACAAATAAAACTAAAAAAATACTATTCAACACATACAATTAATACACAATTTAATTCACCCTTTTACCAAAATATACAACTATTTAACCACAATGCACAATCTAATTAAGCTTTCAAAACATAAATATGAAATTTAACGACCCAAAATAAAATAATATTTGTTTGCCGAAAAATGTAATCACCGGATATCTGACGCCGCATCGCGCGGGTACCTGCTAACAATATTAATATATCCATAAAAGGAGAGAGAGAGAGAAGAGTTCGGCATGAATGTTGAATACTTGAATATTATATCTACATCGTCGGTCTAATGTTTGAATTAACTTCTATACATACAAGGGATATTGCACACCTCCTTTTATTATTTATTATTTTATTTACTATTACTTTATATACTACATAATTAAAAGTATGGAATAAAAAATATAAAGTTTTCAAATATTAACAGATAAAAAATATGGAACAAAAAATGATTAAAAAAAAATTTGTTTTTTCTATTCACAGAATGGATAAAAAATACACAATTTTAGTGGTAGCCAACGATAGATCATAAATGGTCACGGGGACTCCCATATCCCTAGTTAGGGCACATAATTTTGAGTTAAAGTCTCGTCTTCTTTAAAGAACCTAAACACGAAAAATCAAATCTGTTTATGTATTTACTTTTTATTCTTATTAGTAATAAAACATAAAAAATAATATATACATTTTTCTAAAATTATGTTTACCGATCCGGTTATCGATTATACTTTCTAAGACAAACCAACAAACTAGGAATGTTTCTAGCATGCGACATGTTTCCAAATCATGCCACTCTAGTATTTGGTACATCAAAGTAGTTATTAAATTAGTATATTTAGTTTTCAAGTGTTTTTTAAGATGGAGATATGACAATAGATTATGCAAAATTGTCTCATAGTAAGTATGAATTTGTTGTAAGCAAAATTAAGTATAAAAATAAATAAATAAAAGTCTTAATCACGAGGTTTTAAACCAATTACTAATGAATGGTAAATATTATGACAATAGATTATGCAAAATTGTGTTCAGAATTTCATCATCAAATATGGCTTGCAGCTTGTAAGATCATTAATTACAAAGCTTTAGCGATCATAAATACGATCCTACTATATAGTTTTGAAGATATATTAATTTGTATTAGGCATAATACCTAATCTATATAGCCATGTCTTATCGTTTGAGTTACAAAAGAATTATAAAGGAAGGGACATAACTCATGCAGACATAGTAAGTCTCAATTGTTTTTTGTTTTGTTTTTTTTTTTTTTTTTTTTTTTGTGTTTTCTTTTTACTTGCATGGTAACGATATTTATAAAAGGATTTACCCTTTCTAAAAAATATCTAAAAGTTAAAGTAAAGAGAACACGACATACTGATTAACAAACCTTAAAAACCGGTTTTCTAAAAAATCTGAAATTATTTTTCACAAGAAAAGGATAAAAAAAGTGAATAAACTTTGCTAAAATTATTTTTTTCTTGAGTAAATTACACCAATGATCAGCAAATCGCGCCCAATTTACAAATTTGATCACCAAACCATCATAATGAATGCTCTAAAATTATCTTTTTTTTTTCTAGTTTTGTTTTTATTAAAGAAGATAATGAAAGTGGTTGGATTTTTTCTTACCGCTTACGAAAGAAGTGGTTTCGCTTTTGTCAAACAAACTTTACTAATGAGTGGTGGTGGATGTTGTCTGGGTAATTTATTAAATTAGTATATTTAGTTTTCAAGTGTTTTTTAAGATGGAGATATGACAATAGATTATGCAAAATTGTCTCATGGTAAGTATGAATTTGTGGTAAGCAAAATTAAGTGTAAAAATAAATAAATAAAAGTCTTAATCACGAGGTTTTAAACCAATTACTAATGAATGGCAAATATTATGACAATAGATTATGCAAAATTGTGTTCAGAATTTCATTGTCATATATGGTTCGAAGCTTGTAAGATCATTAATGACAAAGCTTCAGCACTCATGAATACGATCCTAATATATAGTTTTGTAGATATATTAATTTGTATTAGACATAATACCTAATCTATATGGCCTCTTATATTGACATTACCAAATTTAATGTGGTTGCTTGACGAAGTAGCTAGTTTGATTATTGTGGTGTTTGTTTCTAGTCATATAGCTATGTTTTATCGTTTGAGTTACAAAGGAATTATAAAGGAAGGGACATAACTCATGCGCACATAGTAAGTCTCAATTGGTGTTTTTTTCTTTTTCGCTACATGGTTACGATATTTATAAAAGGGTATACCTTTTCTAAAAATATCTAAAAGTTAAAGTAAAGAGAACACGGCATACTGATTAACAAACCCTAAAAACCGGTTTTCTATAAAACCTGAAATTATTTTTCACAAGAAAAGGATAAAAAAGTTAATAAACTTTGCTAAAATTATTTTTTTCTTGAGTAAATTACACCATTGATCACCAAACCGCGCCCAATTTACAAATTTGGTCCTTTATTCTCAAAATTACACTTTTAGTCCCGACATTTAATGTTTATTGCGCGCATGGTCCCTTTTTTACTAACATTCGTTAGCATTTCTCTTTAGCTGGAAAGGCAACTTCATCTTTTCGCATTTGTTTTATATTCTTTTTTTTTGTCTCGTATACCACTTGAAACTTCCCTCCATCCACATAAAGAACTTCCTGCCATCTTTCACAAACACAAATTCACAACCATCATTTTCCAACGAAAACAATACCTCTCTACTAAACTCTACCAAAATATTATAATTTTTTTGTTTAGTTGTGTCTAATTTCCGGATGCAGCTAGAAGCGCACTTGAAGTTTTTGGGTGCGCCTAGCATTGTCTTATTCAAAATTTGTGTTTGGTTGTGTCTAATTTTTGGATTTTTGTCTTGTTCCTGATACATCTAGACACAAGCGCACGCGAAGTGTTTGGGTGCGCCTAGCTTTGTCCTATTCAAATTTTGTGTTTTTTCAATTAATGAAGTTTTCAATGTTAGGATTTTTGGCTTCGGGGTGCGCCTAGACACTAGCGCACTTGAAGGTTTTTAGTGCACCTAGCTTTGTCTTATTCGAATTTTTTGTTTAACCAAGCGCACTCAATTATTTAATTTATGAGCTCCCATTGTCTAAACGGTTAGATTAGCCACGTGTAGTGTATCTAGTGATCATAGGTTAAAAGTCCATTTTCGTAAAATACATATGCATAGTTCACTTTGGTAAAGTACTCGCATAAAGGTTCTTTATTTTTTTTCTCTCTATATTCATTATATCCATAATCATATTCAAAATTATTTGTTTTTTTGGTTTCGTAGTATTAATATGATTTCTATATGGTTACATTATTGTACAACCTCTTACAATTTTTTACCATTTGGATTGCCTTGTATGGCCGTCCATTTTATGAGTCTATCGATCTTAATATAAGAGCATAATATATGAGAGCATAAAGTAGAGGTTATCACACACAGTATGGGGCTAATGTACACAAATATATATCAATCTTTAAGACCTTAAAAGTCAAATTGGACTCTGGTTGACCAAAAACAGAGCTGCTAAAGATCCTCTGTAGTATGTTGCCCGATTCATTTGGATCTTGAAAATTCAGTACTATTTTGAGCATAAGTTCCTTGATGATGTGTCGAGAAAGATTTGCAATAGCGTCATGGGTGAACCGAGTGTGTCTAGACATTACATCAAAGCCTCCATCAACAATCGAATGGGAATAAAGAACTAATGGCTCAACCAAAACAACCGTAAGTGGCTGGAATTGTTCAACTTTGGAATTTTGCAAGGTTTTAGAGAATGACAATGAATTGCTTATGCATATCTTTTTCAAATTTCTAGATTCTTGCTATAGTTTATGACTTGTGAGTTATTTTGACTCTGGATTTTAATCTAAGAACGCAATTTCATCGTAGCTGTATGAAAATGGGTGACTTCATGTTATAATTTATGGTTCATCAGTCTTCTAAAGAAATGGGTCAAATGAATCGCCTGTTCCAAAAACGGCCAATGTGTACCTTAATGTTCACAGTTTCTTAGATTGTTATCTACTAGTTTGAATCATTATTTTAGTAGTTGTTCTTAAGTCTTGTTTATGAAAATAGTGGATAGAATAAGTGTTCATTGATCAAGTCAGATTCATAAAAGATAACTAGGATAGTTATCTTTTATGAATCTGACTTGATCAATGAACACTTATTCTATCCAATAATTGACAAGGCCTTATTAAAGATAAATTCATAAATCGACAATAATCTGTGCATTGTTACCAAAATATGACAAGGCCTTATTAAAGATAAAATGACGAATCCTTCAAATCAAGCACATCCTCATCTTCTACACTTTTTTTATTATTATTTTTTTTTATAATTTTAAAATCAAAGGAATAAAGGAAAAAAAAAGGTGGCGGCTGAGATGATGACAAAGGAGGGCATAGGTGGCGTCGGAGATAACGGGCAGAGGTGGCGCCGCTGATGATGGCATAGGTGGTGATGATTTGTTGTGGTGTTGATTTGGTGCAAAAGGTGAATATTATTTATTACTTCCAAAGTGTACATTATAAGCATAACAACACTAAATCAAAAACAAAAAACAACAACAATACAACTGATATGAGCTAAACTACTATATCTGATACAACTATACTCTGATAACAAATTCAACTATAGTAGACATCACCACTGCATAAAACACCCAATTCAACTGAATTCACCTTTATATATGCACCTTACCATCTGATTACATTTTCATAACAACCCCCCACCACGACCATTCAACCAGCACCCACAACAACCAAAGAAAGGAAGAAGAACCCAACCATTCCAATTAAGGGCTCTTCCAGGACCCCTACATTTCCCTCTTTACAAAAGGCTTTAGGGTCCTAGAAAAACTCACCTTGAGGGAGAAACTACATGCCCCTTGATGGTACACTGAAAGGACCAAGTAGGGTCATCTTGCATCCCTCATTATTCCAATCATCCCATATACCACCCCTCCAGTTCATTTACCCTCCACTATAGGCAACCTACTTTATGATTAATTGAGCCAAACACAAAAAAGAACACAATCTCTATGAGTAGCTACCTAATAAAGGCATGCTAAACAATGTAGACTGTGATTCTCCAATGCATTTAGGACATATTAATCAAGATACAAGGCCCTCCATAGTAATGAACCAATGATCTCAAATAACCCAATAGATAGGTTGCAAGAGAGACAGGATAAACCTAAAAACATACTTTGCTGAGTTATCTTGAGCCTCATCTCTGCTTGTAACTTCATAAAGTCAGAAGTTGACTGCAATCCCAAACACCCTTAAGACAACAGGGGAGATGATATAAACCAAATTACCTTATACAACCAACATCAGACACTCCAAACACCACCTTTGGACTATGCAACATTTATCGTTCCATTGGCTACTATATTCATCTTAACTTCCCAATCCAATTGTACTTTCAGAACTGCCTTAGAAGGTTTGACTTTCAAGCTCATCATCCTCATTCTTATAATATTTTGCAGAATTTTAAAAAGATCTTCACTACTTCTCTGTTCTTCTCTAAAAAATATGGTATTTCTCTCTTGCCAAATACGATAGACACTTGTAGCTAGAGCTAGTCTTCTTATAACATTCCCAATAGAGCTCCCATTAAAAAACCTGGCAAACTCACTCACTATCTCATCCCACTCCATAGTGCCACTGTCCATACCTACTTTCATTAACACTTTGCCCTAAAACTGCTCAACATATTTACATTTAAAAAACAAGTGAGGGTGTGAATCCATGTCCTGATAACACAGTGGACATACCATCAAATCACAAGAGCCCCAATTCTTTATTTTATCTTGAGTAGTCAGTTTATTTTGTACAACCAACTATAACACAAAAACATGTTTAGGGATGTTTTGTGTAAACCAGATCAGTTTGAACCAAGGCGCCTTATTACCCAAACTTAGCAGATCACTATAGGCTTGCCCCACAGAGAAGTTTCTCAGCTGGCCATCTTTGCATCTCCACACCAAATAATCATTTTTAAGAGGATCCAATACAATGGGTTGTAACTGTCAACCCACTCTTGAGGCCATGCCAGCTGCCATTTTCCATAAACTCCCCAACTTTCATGTCAATACTAAGTCTAGCATTATACATATCTCTATAAGAAACCAGAGTATGTAACTATGTAAGGCTCCGATATTGCTCCAATTATCAAACCACATAGATGCCTTCATTCCATTTCCCACTTTCATGATCACATAATCCTTCACCTCCTTTCTTAATCTCAATAAAAATTTTCATCCCTAACTATCAGTCACTTCCTCATTAACAGCCCATATGCTCTTCCCTTTTAGTTTAATAGTACTAATCCACTTTACCACAAAGAGTTCTCATCCTTAGTCACATTCCATAAATGTTTTATAATCATAGCTTTGTTCATGTGCTTAAATCTTTCAAACCCAAACCACCATACTGTTTTGGTTTACAAATGCTTTGCCATGCCACTTTTGCCTTTCCTTTGGAAATTTCACTTTGATTCCATAAGAAGCCCTTAAGAAGTTTATCAATGTCCTTTTTCACAGTAAGAGGGAACAGAAAAACTGAAGCCTAGTACACATGGAGAGATGGTTAAAATGGGTGATGGTTGTTGTGGTGTTGATGGGTGATGGTTGTTGTGACATATGGTTTGTGATAGGTGGTTAAAATGGATGGTGATGGGATGGTTCTCGGTCGGAGGTGGCGGTAGATATGGACGGTGGTGGAGGTGGTGGTTAGTCGGCCGGACGGTGTCAATGTTTGTCTTCTTTGAACTTTGAACAAAGAAGGAAGAAACATCGAGTGCAAAAGACAAAAGGGTGAAGTTTTATTTGTTTGTTCATGCCTTTGTAGTTATAGATATTTTTTTATATAATATATAAAAAAACGAATATACCCTCATATTTAACCGTCAATGCAAGTCAAATCGACAGCGTTAGTAAATTTGGACTAAACTCGAAGTGGGTGTTTCACTTTTGGACCAAACCCGAGACATTTTCAAGAATTGGACTGAAAATTATATACCCGCCAACCACAAGGACTAAAAATGTAAACTTAAACTTTAAGTGGTTGGGAGAACATGGACAATGACCTTTCAAATGTTTGGTTTGAATGTATTTGTAAGATTTGGAAGTACAATAAAGACACTCTTAAATTTCCTCACCAAACAAATCTGCATGCTGTGCAGACAAATGAGTTAGTTTCTGAACTTTATGTGAAAGAGCCACTTCGATTTTCCGTGCTCATTCATTATAAAGAGGAAAACTTACCTGTTTTATGTAAAGTTTACGATGGTGAGATGCTGAAACCTGTGGACTAGAAAACCTAAGGTGTTTATAAAAAAAAATAATAATAAAAAAAAAAAATAAAAAAAATACTAGTTATAGCCAATTCGTAGTTAATCTGAAATGAACGATTAGTTCACAGATCTAACATGAGAAGGACATAACCTTTCAGACAAGCACAATACATGATCATCTTAAATGCATATAGTACCGACATTGTACTATGTGTTCCATATATATTGAATTAGACATATGACGAGATGTTCTCAGCGGTTATAATCTACATGATATATCAACCTCTACATCTAACTCGACTTAATACCTACCGATTACTCTCTGAAGTGCCTGCCTGATCATCTTTGCTGTCGATGCTGCACAGCTTTTTAGCTGCATAAGAGAATTTACAAAACATTAAATAATGGTCACAATATGTACTTTAATGGATTCTTTAGTTCACATACCTTAGTCTCAATGCTTAACGTGAGAATCCCGTCAACAGTAGAAGAACAAACTGAGTGGGATTCCAAGTTTAGGCTGCTCATTGCATCAAACACTTGTACCATCATATTTTCTCGCCATTTGCAACGTATCTCGATTGTAACATCTTTTTCTATCGCGCTAACTGTAATACAATCTGAAGAACATTCTTCTTGTAAGTCTTCAAGGTCACAAGAAGCTTTTCTTTTCTTGGCATAGTTATCAGATGTTCTTTCTTGCACATCATGAGATTTCTTGCTGGATTGTAATGCTTCCACCTTTCTCTCGAGTGTTTTTAAGTAGTTGATGGTGTCATCGAGTAGAGACAATTTGTCGACCTAGTAAAATATCATCTTTTGTGTCAAAAGTCATTTTGACCCCTATAGGTTATGTTACATCTCCAACGATCAAATGGCCAAAATTTATTAAAATTGCTGATACGTAAACCGGGGAAATCTGTCAAATGGGTCAAAAGTCATCCGAGGTGTATCATACTTTTATTGAAAACTTTCTTCGAAAAAAAGTAACAAGTAGGGTTGGATCAGTTGGAAAACCCCTTGCCTCTCAACCGAGAGGTCAGGGGTTCGATCCTCACTCCCTACAAAAGGCCGGAGGTCCTTTCTACCTTTGGTAGAACCGGAAGCAGCCTCTCTACCTTAGGTAGGGGTAAGGCTGTTTACATCTTAACCTCCCCCATACACCGGAAACGGTATTGGGTACCCATAACCTGTGGAAGACGGCATTGGGAGTTACTTTACTTTTTACTTTTTACTTTTTTCTTCGAAAAAAGTGTTTCGGTTCAACCCAACCCACCCATTTTCTACTGACAAAACGGGTGTGAAATTTACCTTGCCTCTAGAAGGGACGATGGAGCTTAGAACTGAAAACCTATGGTTGATGTCGTTCACATCATTAACGGCAACCTCCCCCATCAGATCAAGATTTCCATTCTTGTCATAGTACCGACCTAAATGATTCTCGTGCATTTTTGGGACTTCATAAAGCACATTCTTTAGTAACATCTGTGAAGAACCTCCTTTCCATTCCATTCCATCATAATTTTTCCAGCTAACGAAAGCGGATTCCTTAGAATAACTGTTTCTATAATGAGGTCCCATAATCGATCTCTGGGTGTTCTTAAATATTTTTGAAAGAACACACTGATAACGACTATCATCATCACTCCAAAGATCAGCCGCACGACTGGCTAAGTTTTGAGATACACAATCACTTGATCCCATGGAATTATTATGGTGATAACTAACCTCGCCTTCTTCTTCATCGTCTTCATCATCACCATCATCGTCTACAAATTGCCAACTTTGTTCATGGGATTGAAACGCACCAAAACTATTTTTTGGGGAATTATGCGGCTTGCTTACTAGGTGTTGATCGTATTCGAGCATATTGTTAACATTGTTGTGGATAAGATCATGATCAAGCATAACAGAACAACTTTCTAAAGGGATTTCATGAATCTTCTGTGGTGGAGCTTTAAAGATTAAAGATTTAATCCGCTGAATGATATTCTGTTCTTCTAAAACCTTGAATAATATTTAACGGAAAGTTAGTGACATTGCAATATGGAGAAAGATTGAATCAAGAAGAGATTAAAGACAGGTTACATACCTTCTCAGTTATGCCAAACTCAACTATACCTTCTAAATATGGAATGCATACAACAGTCTACACGTAAAAGACACAATATTGATCATGATTTCTACATATGGAAATGATGCTGATCGGTTCATAGTTCAAAGGAGCAGAAATGAGTTACCTGAATTGATGCACTCTGAGGAAGACAGTAGCAACGGAACAAGAGAGATAATTAGATCGAATATTCAGATTAATATAACAATTTTGCAAAGTTAAAACAGCGAGATTAATGTAAAAAAAAAAAAAAAAAAAAAAAAAAAAAAGTAAAGCTTACTTTTGCTAGAAGGGAGCGAGTGAAGACCTTGCTATCGGCTAAGTGGGCATCACTTAACCAACTAATTGTATTCTTTGCCAGTGTTCTTCCTGGCAATCTAAATCATATTAAGTTACAATCTTGCGAAGTCAATTTTGTTTCTTTCTATTGGATGTTCAACAGGTTTTGACTTCTATATGCCCTCAGTTTTCTTGATTTTCAAACACATTTTCGACCTTTAATTGATAGATGTTGTTTTTCTTTTTGGAACAACGAGTTCTAATAACGAGGGTAGCTCACTAGCATGTATATACATAATATAAACAAAATAACATTGTTTGGATATGCTTACCCTTGACCGTAACTAAACTCAAACGTCATGCAAACCAAGAAATACCACTCGGTGTCGGTGAGATCTTCAGGGGATAATGCAGCCGACGGCCTTCTTGCTTGTGGTTCATAATGATGTGTTTCGGCTTCTGAAAGTGATTCATAAAGTTGTCTTAATTGCTCAGTCCTTTGCAATCCCACTTGACCATCATCATCGTCCTCGTTCATTCCCTCTGCTTGTATCGCTTTTCCTTGTCTTGATATCTCCATTGTAGTACCCATCACACCATGTCAATACCCTACTTCAAATTCTATTTCATATTTAATTATGCATTCCTTATTCATAATTCTTGCTTTATTGTACGGATAATACAATACAACTCATAAAGGTATTCAAGGACAAAAATTGTAAAAAGAAGCTCAAAAATTCTTTAACATCACAGCTCAAAAGTTGCATATTTACTTTGATTTTTTTAGTCAATCTGATATGAATACATATGCATTTAACAAATTGGCAAATACCCATATGTAATAGCTCTATAAAACTTAGTATGACTTTCAGTGTAACTTTACTAACTTCATCCACTAGAATGACTTTTTTGGGTAACCATGGTTTCCGATCTTTTGACAGACTAATCCACGGGGTTTGAACTCACCGACTAAAAAGACTTTTTTCTTGTATTCCCAAAACTAGCAAAATCAAATCACATAAAATAATTATGATGGAAGGCACTACTGCTAATACATATGAATTCATGGAGATATGTTCACTTAATCTCTTGATCGACAACTGTACCATGTGCTAATAAGCTTATATCATGAACATATATTATCAAAAACTAGGATAAAGAGGTACCCTTGTTCTGTTAAAGAGGTTGACCAAAAGATAGCATAGCTCCATTGGATGCTTTTGACAGCCATAGCCAATAATTGCCTCAAGTTTTCCATTTCAACTCTAACTTTACAAAGTTTGTGCAACCCACAAAATAAATATGTGAAATACTAATAATGGTGTATATTCTCTTGAGCTTGATATTAGTAAACAAATCTTCATTTAAAGAGGGGTACGTGTTAAAGCATTATATGCAATATTGGTGGGAGGAATTTTAAAAAATGGCTTATTTTTCACTTTTGTGTTCATTTTCTAGTAAAAGAAAGTGTTTTTCAAATTTAGTCCGCTAAGTACTTCAACTTTATAGAATTCTCCACATGTGTTTAAAAGTTGACGAGATATTTTTTGCTAGATCGAAGTAATGTTTTATGCGACAAATGACATGACATATTTGTCTTATTAGAAAGTGAGACAGCTTTTCTAAGGAGACAAAACATAATTATCAAAAAAGAAAAAAAAAATGTCAATGATAAGTCTCATTTTTCTAATAAGACAAAAAAGTCATCTCGGTCTAAGAAAAAAATTGATCGCACAAAACGTCACTTCGAGTCTAGCAAAAACATCACAGTAAATTTGAACACGTGTCGAAAAAATTATAGTCACAAAGTATTGCGATCGCATAATACTAAATTTAAAAAACACTTTTTTTCTTACTAAAAAGTGAACCAAAAAAAAGTGAACCAAAAAATAAAAAAAGTAGCTAGTTTTGGAAATTTCTTTATTGGCGGGTCTTCTTATTCTTTATTGGTGGGTCTTCTGTTTATTGTGGAGTGAAAGAATGTGACAAGTGATTGTATTGGTTGGTGGGTCTTCTTTTGATTGTGTTGGTTTGTTTGTATTTGTGAGAGTTAGTGATTGAGAGCAGCAGGTGGCAATACAAAGAAGAAAGGAGAGTATCCAAGCAAACCAGAATTTCACTTTCGTGCACAGGTGTAGTCGTGTAGATGCTGGCCAAAGCGGTCCGGGTGCGTGTGAACCACGTAGTTTTTCGCTTCGTAGTGTAAAATATCGTCAAAAATCTCGATTTTTCTGACATAAACCATGGCCAAAGTATTTGTGAGTTAAATCTTCTCTAATTTTAAGGAAATAAAACTCTCACAGTTTGTACGCGACTGTTTGATTTAATATGCAACAGTAGTAACATTTTAAATATAATTGACATTTTGATTGATATATTCACGGTTCATAATTTTGTCGACGTACCAAAGAATTTTTGGTTGATGTAAACATGTAAGAACAGAAGTTCAAATGATATAGAATTGTTAACTAGATTAAAATAGGTAATCTCTACGTGGGATAATGGCTACCAAGAATGACATGCATGGAAATCATATCATGTATCAGAATTAACCAATTAAATTTGTTATACATGAAATCATGATACAAACCATAATATCATAAATTAACTACGTTAACTTATATACATACTCCAATCATTCATTCTTGAAAGAATTGAAGTTTGGTATATTAAAGGAAGTAATTGGTCCACATATTTAATGGTAGTTAGAGTTGTAGTGGTTTAGGTGCACTGGTGACGACAATGTTTTTACCTATAAATGAAGTTAACATGAGATGACAAGAGCTAATAACAAAAAACAGTTTGGCAAATTACAAACGTTACTTACATAACTAGGCCTTAGGGTGGTCGTTTTCTCAAATTACAAACGTTACTTAGTTTTGTGTCAGTATTGAATAACTTTTTCGTGTGATTTATTAAAAATACCATATCAAGTCCAAAAATTATGAAAAAAATTCAGAGAACATCACAAGACATACATGTAAGTTTACAAAAAATTACAAGGTCCATAAAAATGTCTAGGTTTGGTTTTTACGTCGAAATTCACAGCTGTAAAATAGGGACAAAAACTTGTTTTTGTAACTTAATTTTTTATCAACTTTTTCAACACCACAAGTATATACAAGTGCTAATCTTAACATGAAATGTAATGTATATATAAATAAGAGTATGCAAATGAGTTCATGATCCTTACAATGAGTTGGTGGATGGTTTGTAAAAAAGTACCCAAGAACTAATCTAAGAACCCAATAAAAAGCTTCCAAAAACTCTAACTATGAACCCTTAACCAAATAAGCTATCAAGTAAGCTACCCTAAAAGAAAATACCAAATCTTGTGCTCCTTTTTCTTATATGTTTTATGTCGTGTGTGTGAGTGTGAGAGCAAGAGTGTTTGTCTTTGCTTTATGGTGAAAAATGAGAAGTGAAATGAAGTGTTGGTTATATAAAAAAGGTGTATTAGGGTTTAGTTTTATCTAGATAAGAGAATTGTCAAAAAAAAAAAAAAAAAAAATCCCTTTTGGCTTGCTTAGCCGTGGGTTAGGTGGAAGGAAAAAGAGGAAAGTTGACTATTTATTGGATTATAGGTTTACACATTTTGGGGTTATAAGGGGGAACATCGTCAAGAAGGGTGGTACTTTGTGTTGGGTGGAGGGGTTGAAGGTGTTAGAGGGAGGGTTTATGTAGTTTAATTTTGTGTATTTAAGTGTTATTGTATAAGTATGTATGTATCAGTAAGTATAGGAAGGGTGGTGAAGCGTTATGCATGCATGCATGTACGTAATTGTGAAAAGTAAGCGTTTTACTTAAAACTTGAAAACTAAAATAGGTAGACTTATAAATCATGCTTGTAAAAGTCATATGACACGTATTTGATTTAGACTAAACTTAGTCTAGTGCCGGTTTACATTAAATATCATTTTCTGGTTTACGCGATTTAACCATACAGTTATACGTAAAAGTAATTATTTAAAGGGAAAATCGCACAAAAAGGTATCACAGTACTTTAGGTCAATTTTAATTTTAGGTACTCAACTTTTTTTCTCTTAATTTATGGTATCGAAGTTATTTTTTGGTGCAATACAAGGTTTTTTGACTTTTCAAAAGCGATTACCGGTCATAATGTTAGCCATAATGACTTTTAAATGCTCAATTATAACGATATATCACATTAGTTAATCAATTCGGTTGAAAAAATAGCCGATAACACCTTTCGAAAAGTCGAAAAAACCTTACATTGCATGAAAAATAACTTTGATGCCTTAAATTGAGAAAAATAATGTGAGTACCTAAAATTCAAATTAGCCTTAAGTGTGATACATTTTCATGCGATTTGCCCTTATTTAAACATCCAAAGTAAATCGTTTTGAGTTTTAAGGTAAGTAATGACCTGGATAATACGAGTTGTTACAGTCTTCCCCCATTAAAGGAATTCCGTCATGGAATTCAGTTTGTGTTATCTGCCGGAGTGGTGTCGGTGAAGAGCTGTGGGTACTTGTGGCGAATTTGGTCTTCTCATTTCCATGTGAGTTCATGACCTCTTCAATAATTCCATCAAAACTTGACGATCGGATTATGACTCTGCTTTAGTCGTTTAACTTCTTGGTTTATAATCTTCGGTTTGCACGTTTCCAGGCCCTAGTCGTACGACAAAACCACTAATGATGACCACACTGGCCGGTGGGGTGTGTTGATGCAAATAATGTCTAAAAACCTTATTTCTATCTTTCGATATCTCTACGTTTTGATGATAAAAAATGTAAAAACACGTTACGTCAAAATTAACGTAAACAAGTTTTTAGTCGAAATATCCCGTTTCTACATACATCACTCTAGGTATGAACAAACAAATTTATAACTTAACAAATGATCAAATAAGTGAAATTGTGTTTCAAACTTCACATTTTTAATGTGACAAAATATTTTTTCAAAAATACATTATACAAATCATTTTTGAATAATAAAGAAATGTTTTAATTGAAAAAATAAGTTTAAAAATCCCAACAACTATTTCCCCCCCAAATCAGCTTCAAACTTCCCCAAATAAACTTTCACCATTAAATTTTTTTTGGAGCGTTCTTGTCTTGGACGGTACCACGGTAACACTATTAGTGGTACCATCGGGTTAGTTGTACCGTTCCCTTGTAATGGTCAGATTTTTTCTGCCTATAAATACCAGCCCATTTCATAGTTTTGGGCATCCTTTTTCACACAAAACTTTCTGAGTTTAGTTCCTTTAATACACTTACATTCATTTGATCATTTAGATAGTTTTTTTGTTTGTTTAAGAGTGATCGTTTCTTCTAACCAAGTTATCACCTTCATTCCTCTCTTAGTGCAAGAGAATAACACATTGTATCAAGAAGATACTAAGTGTTGTAGTTATAGTAGTGTGCACTTGTAACACTTGTTCAATAGTTGTTGTATCTTTAAAAACATCAAGTAGTCTTGAGTCTTGTTTTAATAGCTTGTGTTGATCATTGTGATCATGTTGAGATCTTGGAGATCTCTTGTATTTTGTGTGATAGTGTGTTGATCAAGTGGATCAAGTCTAGATCGTGTGGATCTAGTAGGTTGTGTGATTAACAAGGATCGTGTAGATTGTGAGTGAGATTGGTACTAGCTAGATTAGTACTCGACATTTAGCTTAGTGTCAGAAATTGTTATAAGCGATGTTGTACGATTTTCTCCGCCTGAAAGGAGTTTGTTGACATTGTGATCCGAACTCTCGAGTTGGGTACTAGCGGAGTGGATTAGGGTGAAAAAGAGCTTCGGTACCGAACCACTGTAAATCTCTCTCGGTTTGATCTTTCCATCTCTTACTCTTTACATTGATTACTTACTTTCAATAGCTGTAGTGTGTTTATTGTAGTACTGTTAAGTAGAATTCATATTGTTGTGGTTTGATTTCACAAAGGACCGAATCAAAGTTTTTCGCAAGTAAACTTTTATAACTAAATTAAAAAGCGGTGCAACTATTCAACCCCCATCTAGTTTCCCACAGGGTGTTCCTAGGATGGCTAGTGATGTAATTCAACTCGCCGACTTTAGAAGGCAGTGTGGGATGATACTGACTCTTAACTACACTTAGTTATTGTGTTCACCAATATGTATGCCTTTGACATAAACTGTTTATACACACATAAAATCTTTGTTTTTCGAGGATTTAAGTGAAAAGTTCATTTTAAATTGAATTTAAAGGTAACTATTACCATCATGATATGATCCTTCCTGAATTAAACATAGGTGATCAGGCTATATATAATTGAGGATTAATGATGCAATGCTCGGTTTAGTCAAAGTAGTAATATTCTTCTTAAAGTTAAACAATATTAATCATTCTGTTTATAAGGTAGTAGCCAAAACAGTTTATAAGGAGCAAAACAGTTTGTAAGACGATAGTAAAATAGTTTGTAGGATAATCGCAAAATAGTTTATACGATGGTAATAAAACAGGGAGTGTAACAGATGGAAGTCATTATAACGCATTAATATGAAATGATAGTGTATTCATTAGATGAAAATCCACACCACGCAACGACAACTCATAGGAAAGTACTTGATGCAAAACAATAAAGGAATACAACCCAAGAGGGCTTAGACGTTTTTCTTATTATTAAAAGCATGAAACTCTCTCCTTAAAAATTATCATCACCCGTAACGTCGTTAATTTCATGGAAACCTTCTCATTCATCCTATTTCTTCATCTATGGACAGTCACTCCTAAAATGCCCTTTCACTCTACATTCAAAGCATTTCACCGTGACGTTTTAGTTTGTCTCGAGGGTAGGAGGCCTACAATCTCTTGCTTGGTGATCGATCTTCCTGTAGTTTTCACATTGCATGGAAAAGGGTCTATTGTGGTAGAATTGTCACTTGTTGCATTTGGGTAAAGTTACAGCATACCCTCTCTTGTCACTAGGCCTAGCAACATATGCGTATGAGTTTTACTAAGTTCTATCACTCTTATATACTTGTAATGATGTTTTACGACTCAAAAATGTAGTAAAACACAATTTCACTTTTTAATATTTAGTTTTCAAAACGTGTCCAAAAATGATTTGGCTCAGGTTTAGAGGATCATAAGTTCTCCGTGTCTTATTGGTTTGGGCGGATTCGAGTTCCGGTGTCAAGTATGTGGCATGGGCTGTAAAAAGTTTAGTTAACGCTATTAATGTTTTAAGCTTAAGGTCTTTGTAAATAGGCACAAAAGTGGTCACTCGGGTTTTTGTTCAACACTTTAAAAGAAACCTTAAAAATAACCTTATTAACTTGTAAATTTATCCCGACTTCGTTTTAGTGTATCTAATTCATTTTAAGTCTATTGTTTCATCAAACTCTCTAAAAAAAGGTGAACGTATCTGAATTTCATTATTTCAAAGTTCCGGTTTGTGAATATAAGTTTTAGGTGTCATTTTATATCAAAACATTTAGTGACACGCAATTAATAAATTTCAAACTTTCATCATAATCGGGTTATTTCTCAGTCGTTTTCTAAAGAACACTTGTTTCAAAAGCCTAGATTTATCATTTTCGAGTCTACTTTCCAAAATAGGAAGCCACTCATCTCGTTCATCACCAATTATTCTATAGAGTAAAAAACGTACACATGTATCAAAGCTGTAAAAATTCATATTTAGTAACCTATCTTGTTTGGGCGATATCTCCTGCGATAATTATCGACACAACTTGATTCAACTGGCTATGGAAAGGTCTAAGAGTCCTCTACAGTAGTTATTCACATCATTCTTATATAAGTTGGCCTTATGGTGGTCGTTTTCGCAAATTACAAACGTTACTCAATTTTGTGTCAGTATTGACTAACGTTTTCGTGTGATTTATTAAAAATACCATATCAAGTCCAAAATTTTTGAAAACTTTCAGGGAGCATCATAAGACATATATGCAAATACAAAAAAATTGGCAAGGTCCATTAAAATGTATAGGTTAATTTTTTATGTCGAAATTCACAGCTGTAAAATAAGGACAAAAACTTATTTTTGTAACTTAACGTTTTTTCAACACCAAAAGTATATACAATTGCTAATATTAACATGGAATGTAATGTATATGTAAATAAGAGTATATAAACGAGTTCATGATCCTTACAATGAGTTGGTGGATGGTTTGTGCAAAAAGATCTAAAAATTAATCTAAAAACCCAACTAAAAGCTTCCAAAAACTCTAACTATGAACCCTTTACCAAATAAACAATCAAAAAAGCTAACCAAAAAGCAAATACCTAAGTTTGTGCTCCTCCTTCTTGTATATTTTCTGTCATGTGTGTGAGTGTAAGAGCAAGAGTGTTCTGTCTGTTTTGTGGTGAAAATTGAGAAGTGAAATGAAGTGTTGGTTATATAGAAATGTGTATTAGGGTTCAATTCTTACATAGATAAGAGAGTTGTCAATAAATAAATAAATTAATTAATTAATAAATAAATGGTGACCCCTTTTTACTTGCTTAGTAGTGGGTTAGGGGGATGGAAAAAGAGGAAAGTTGACTATTTATTGGATCATAGGTTTATACATTAGATTGGAGTTATAAGGGGGAACATCATCTAGAAGGGTGGTACTTTGTGTGTGTGTCGTCTGGAGGGGGGGGGGGTATGAGGGTGTTGGGGGGAGGGTTTATGTAGTTTAATTTTGTGTATTTAAGTGTCATTGTATAATATGTATGTATTAGTAAGGGGATGTTTGATAAAACTAAATGATTTAGTGCTGAATGGTTTGAAGGCTCTGAATGATTTGAAGACTCTGAATTAAACTGATTCTGAATGAAAACATGTTGTTTGGCAAGCATTCTGAATAATCCGACTATAATTGACGTTGTAATTTATGTGATTAATTACATTTTCACTTACTAGTTTTTATAAGATTTCACATATACACATAAAACCATTGATTAATAATTAGCTTTGTTAATAATATTAGCTCATATAATAAGAAATATGATTGTACTTATGTTTTAATCAACAGAGAAAGCATAAATCATGAGAGGTAGAAGCAAAATTAAGAAATCAAGGAACTTAGATTGGTATAAAAAGAGAAAGTGAGAAATTCATGTTATTATGAGCGAGTATTCCAACACTCATTTTATTTACCATTGGGAGGTTTCAAGATCCTTGTTAGGTATTTATAGTGCCAATCATTACTCTAAAAAGAAACGCCACCAATAAAATATATGACATAGAATTATAAAGGTGGGGCAACTTGTAACATGTTGGATCATGATCATAAAGAGGCGACACAGGTTTAGGGAACTTAGTGAGAAAGTAAAAAAGACCCGTCCTTGGGAGGTAGAGGTATTTATAGTATCATACTAAACGCCACGGATCGTTACAGGTGGGTAAGACCGTCCGTCCTCCACGGTGTTTAAATACTACTAACATTAAATAACTACGACTACGAGCTTAAGGATTACATATACTTGAGGTGACCGACACTTTAATAATCGGATTTACTAAATCCTAACAATCTCCCCAAGGAGGTCACCTCAAATTACATTGAATACAAACAGATATTACATTAAGATTGTTCTTGGATTCTTGTTTAATTTCATTGCTCAGAGTCTGTAGTCTTTGATTCTTCATGTTTTGCATATTTCGTTAATCCAAGTGGAGGTCTTTAATCGATCCACGTGATAATGAGTTTTGAGCCACTTTGAGATCATCACCTACCATAAATCTCGACTCATCCTTTGTAGTGTTGACATTATGTGAAGTTGTGACATTGGATCGACATGCTCACATTCGGATCATGATTTTTCTTATCGAGTAGCGGAAGCTTTAGTTGATTCATGATATTTGCAAGCAGAAAGCGTAAGCATGGAGTGTAAATATCGAGTCGTTGATGCACTTATCATGATTTCTTTAGAGATGAATGTGTTGTGTGAGCATGCGGCTATGGATTGATCTCTCCATTCGATTACCGCAAACGCTGGGTGTACCGCATACAACAGATTAGCAATAAAGCGCACGAAAGTGTCTTTGATCACTTTCGTTGAATTGAGGTACACGCCCACGGTTCCCCATTGATCAAGACAAGTACGCTCGTGATCGTATAATTCAAGAATCTCCTTGACAGTGGTTTCGCAATGCTCTAGCCGTTCTCAAACCGAACGCCTCAAAGAAGACAACACGGAGTGAGTGAACCAAATTAATTGAGATTCACCGATTGATGAAAAGAGATTTGAAAACAAATCGTGCATCGCTCAATAAAGTGTTTTTGCAATACAACGAAGGTTTTAAGGAAAATCAATTATCAATCATAAACACCTTTTATTTTGAAATATTAATACACAATCGATGTGCTAGAGAAAAGAATTTTAAGCACAACGACCGGTTTTTCAAAGGTATCCGTCAATCCATAACTCGAACCAGATTGATTCATAATTTTGAATCGCCCCATTGTTTCATTCGGTTGTCACATGGTTGATCTATTGGATAGATCTCACATGCCACCTACCAAGAGCTTGTTTGATGTTGTCTCTAGAAGGCTTTCCATCTTCATTGTGAATATGTTTGCATATCACTCGGATGTTCGCAATACCACAAGGATAATGCGAGGACTCTTAAAATATATTTCTCTTTCCACATTGTGTGAAACAGAGAGTCTTCATTGATTGTGTCCTAATGAGATTTATTAGATGATCTCGTGGCTCTAGACTCAAAGTGCACATTTGGTTCCTATGTCGAGACTAGGAGAGGGTCTCCTTCTTCAATATCAACCATCTCTAAGAGAAAGTTGATAGATAATGTAGGTTCCCGTGAGAATGAAACAAGTCCTTTAAGAGGAACTTGAGTAGCTTGGGAAGTTGTAGTGCAAAAGGCGTCACTAGGTCCATGACGCCTTGTCTTCAATACCGGTGTTACCTTAGTAACAATCAAGAGTATATGTATTGAACCCGTTTTCGCCTAAGGTTGAATTATTGGAGGCCTATTTCTTTTCACCCTTTTCATATTCATTTCTTTTTCATTCTTCAACCCTTCAATTGCTTACCGAGACTTCATTACTAGAACCTTGTTAGGTTTATTCCAAGACTAGCTCTATCTCGGACCGCACTCTTCCCATATTCTCATTTTTCTCCTTTTTTCATCATACATAAGGACTCTACACTATCTAGTGGATTGTCTCGGTAGATCCCTCCGGCTCAAGGGATCGTGGGAACAAATACCTAACCTAACCATCCTTATATCTCCATACATAAAGTAAATTTGGTCGGTCTTTTGGTATTGTTCATCCGCCATTGGAACCAATTGAAAATCAATCTCCGATACTTGTGATATATTATCAAAGCATTTTGTACCGAATTGTTTTTGATATTTTAGAAAAGAGCTCCCCTCAACATGTGCATCATATATTTGAAATCATTTTGTCACATGGAGGCAAGAGGAAGAATTCAATTCATTGATTAATATTTTCTAAAATATCTACATCACCTTCCCGATCAAGATTAGTATTTTTCATACTTAGTTAAAGATATTTTAGGAAAGAATGTGGTTTTCAAAAATTGCTCCCCTCAATATGTGCATAGAGATTCGAAAGTGTTTTGCACATATTAGGGAAAACCCGCACTTTGAAACAAATCAATCACGTTTCAATCCTTTTGGTTTGATATAGATGCCCCTTAACATGTGCATGAAAAGTTTGAAATTGTTTGGCACATATAAGGAGGAGAGCTTGTAAATCACTATAAAACCATTTATCAAATTATCAGCTTGAATCCAATTTAAATCACAAATTCTCCCCCGATCACAATTCTCAATTCATTTGAGATTTGTGATCTCTATAGATTTAAATTGATTTTGAAAGCTTTTGAGGAGAATTGTGACTTGCTTATGAAAACATTTAACCGATAAGGATCAAATCTGAGACTTTAAACTCCAGTGATTAAACATGCTTGAGTATCTTTTGAAAACATGACATAAGTCTTGGTCTGAACCAATTGTATGACAAATAACCTTTTGATTTAATTGAAATCATTCTCCCCCTCAATCAATGACATAAGTTGTTGATTGAGAGATAGAGATTTTGACAAATGTCAAGTCCAGATGATTTTCAAAAATTGAGTCCGAGCTATTTTCATTAGTTTTTTATTTAGAGAACAAATATTTTTCAGAAGAATTTATAGAAGGAAAAATATTTGTGAAGGAAACATTTGTCTTTTTGGTGACAAACATTTATTTTTAGAATCAGAGCATGAGATTTGAAAAATAAGATAAAGTATGGCTCTGTTCTTTCTTTTAAAAATGGGGTATAGTCGAAAAGGACTATAAGCCTTTTGTTTTTCTTTCTCTCAAATTTTTCATTTTTTTTTTTTTTTTTTAAATATGTACATTCGAACTTCATCTAAAGACCCGTGTCACTCTTTGAATGACAACACAAAGACCGTATATGAAATCGAATAAAAGAAAAGATGGGAAAATATTTTTAGCTTTTTCAAAGATTTTCTGATTTTTATGGATTTTTTGAAATTTTATATTTTTCTATTTTCTTTTGAGGGTTTTATAATTTTGTATTTTTTTTGAATAAATATATACAAGAGATGGATGAAGAAAAAACTTTACTCCTCGTCTTCCTCTTGAAGACGTTTGAGTGTTTCCGGTTGTAGACTCTTTAGACCAAGTCGTGGAAGGATAAACTCAAAACGTTCTCTAGGAAGAGCTTTGGTGAAGATGTCCGCTAACCGGTATTCAGTCCTCACAAAATAAAGTTCCACCACACCGCTCTCCACTTGCTCCCGATGAAATGATGTCGAATGTCGATATGCTTTGCTCTTGAATGTTGAACATTGTTGCATGAGAGAGCAATGGCACTTTTGTTATCACAATATGTAGGGATTTTGTTGAATTCAAAGCCATAGTCGATAATTGGGATCTCATCCATAGGATTTGAGCACAACAAGATGACATGGCTATGTATTCGCCTCTGTAGAGGATATTGAAGTACTCATTTGTTTCTTTGAAGACCACTCACAAGCTTATCACCCAAAACCGAGCACCTCCGACGTGCTTCGACGTGTATCTTGACATCCCGCATGGTCAAGATCTCGTGATAGGTCGTTAGTGACATACCGTGTCCTTCGGTACCAAAGTCCCATGTTGATGGTTCCTTGGAGATACCGAAAGACCCGCTTAACCGCTTCAAGGTGCTTTTTGGTAGGCTTAGCTCGGTATCTAGCACACATGCATACAACGAACAAAATGTCCGGTTCATCGCAAGAAGGTACATCGTGGACCCAATCATACTACGATATTTAGTCCGGTCAACCATGATCCCCGAGAGGTCCTCATCCGCTTTAGTACGCTCCACCATGGGAGTGTCAACAGGTCACAAGAATCAAATCCAAATTTCTTTAAAATCTCATTAGCATATTTAGATTGATTGATAAAATGCCTCCGGACTTTGTGAAATTTGTAATCCCAAGAAAATGACATTTGTCCCATCATTGACATTTGAAATTTGGAGCCCATCTCCTTAGAAAACGGTCACATTCATTGGGGTCGGTCGAGGCAAAATAATATCATCAACATAGATTTGAACGTGAATTAAGTGTTTGCCCGACTTTCGGTGAACAATGTCGGATCAATCGCTCCTTTGTGAATCCGGTAGATAGAAGAAACTTTGATAGCGATCGCACCATGCCCTTGGAGCTTGCTTCAAACCGTAAAGAGCCTTCTTCAAGCGATAGACATGAGTAGGATGCTCGATTCACAAAACCTTCAGTTGGCCGACGATACGACTTCTTTAAGATCACCGTTAAGAAAAGCCGCCTTTACATCCATCCGATAGACTACCATGTTCTTACTTGCAGCGTTAGCCGTGAAGATTCGATTGCCTCGATACGCAACCGAGCAAATGATTCTTCAAAGTCAATACCCTCCTCTTGACGGTATCCTTTTGCAACTAATCGAGCCTTGTTCTTTAACACATCACCATGCTCATCAAGTTTTACTTTGAAGATCCACTTTAGAGCAATGATCATAGACACGTCGAGAGTGTACTAATTCCCATACATCTAGTCGATCGAACTCATGAATTTCTTCTTGCATGGCATTGAACCATTGTCTTCATTCATGGCGCTTTAACGCCTTTTGGTTCGACCTTAGATAGTACGGAGTTGAAGAAGCACCATAAGGCATCGTTGCAAGTTGTTTATGAGTGGATATTGGATGAGAGGGGTTTCCAATGATGTTGTCCAATGGATGGTCATGTGTCCATTTTCTAAGGTGTTCGTGGTTGTTGTTGAGGAACCAAGTAGTAGAGTCGCTTTCCCCGATGAAGATGGTTCGATGATGGTTCAGAGCAAATATGTTCTCAAATGGAGCATCTTTGGGAGTAGCAAAGGGTTATCTCCATCATAGGTGCCAAAACAATTCCATGATGTACACTTGATGATTGAGGATTTGATGATGAGACCGAGTGATCGAGTAGGCGCTTCTTGACTCAATGACATAGAAACTAAAGGGTTATCTACGTTGACGGGATAGGAGCAAGATCTGTTGATGGATTTGATGATCATTAGCAATAGGCTCATAGTGTTCATCAAACATTGGATCAAACAATTTCTTCAAATCATCTTCAAGGTGGTACATATGGAGTTCTTTGGTGAGGATTTTGTACAAGAGAAGAACTAATGGGACTACTTGATGAAGGTTGTGATGCGGGTCCGTAACTTGATTGTCCCGGAGCCATTTGCCCGCACAACTCATCGAACGTGACGTGAATAGTTTCCATGATATCTCGAGTTCTTTTGTTGTAGATTCGGTAACCCTTCTTGTTTGATGCATAACCCACAAAAACTCCAATGTCCGCCTTAGCTCTTAATTTACCTAAATCTTGACCGTCATTCGTTGGATAGCACAAAGCACCAAATACACGAAGGTAGGAGAGATCAGGTTTTCGTTTATGGACAAGTTCGTATGGAGTTTTTCCATGAGTGGTGTGTATGAGGGAACGATTTTGGGTGTAGCAAGCAGTGGCAATGGCTTCAGCCCAAAGAAACATTGGAACCTTTGAATAAATTAGCATAGTTCTTGCAGCTTCAACAAGGGTTCGATTTGCCTTTCAACTACACCATTCTCGTTGAGGCGCGTGGAACACTTCTTTGATGACCGATTCCAATGCTTTCACAAAATTGACTTAGGTCTTTGTTAACAAACTCGGTGCCATTGTCTGCTCGAATAATTCTAACAAACTCGTGCCTTGTTAAGTCGAACTCAAGTCGCTTGATAAGTTTGATGATGACATCCGAGTTTCATCATTTGTCCTCAAAAACTTAACCCAAGTAAATCGAGAGTAGTCATCAACAACGACTAAAACATATTTCTTCCCATTTATCGCTTGCACTCTCATTGGTCCGCACAAATCCATATGAAGGGTATGAAGAACTTCCATAACCGAGTTTTGTGTTTGGGTTTGTGGGCATATTTCTTGCTTTTTCCCAATTGGCATGTTGAACAAAGATGATCTTTTCATACTTTAACTGGGTAAGCCTCTTACAAGGTCCTTTCTCGAAAGATTATTAATGGTGCCAAGTTCAAGTGATTGAGACGACGATGCCATAACCATGACTTTGTTTTCAAGCCTTTGACAACAAGCGATTGGAGAAGAATTCATCATGTCTTCGATAGAGATGGTGTATAGGTTTGAACCCGTGTTCCTCTTAAAAGTTCCACACCATCAAGTTCTCTAACGAAACAAGTATGTTTTCTAAAAGCCACCTCTAGATCGGAATCACGTAATTGACCAACAGAGAACAAAGTTATGACCAAGACCTTCAACATAATATACCCGGAGATTACACTATCACCAACAACATAGTCTCCATAACCCATAATTGCACCAAAATGGTCGCTCCCGAATCTAACAATCCCGATGAATTTACTCACGAAGTTCATGAGCCGCGAGCGATCTCCATCATATGCTTGGAACAACTGAGTCCAGTACCACGTAATCGATTTGAACGACTGCAGTTGAACACATACAAGAATGGATAATCGGATAATTGGGATCCCCATGCAATAATGGGTTCCACTTGGTTAGACAAAGAGATTGGAACAACCACATCGAGACCGAGTCAATAAAATCATTAGTGGTAGATGCCGGCTAGTAGAAACAGAGATCTATTCAAAGCATGTTCACTTCTTAAAGGTATAGTTCTACTAGTGGGCATCCATTTCCTAATGGGCATTGACTTAGAAAATTTAAGGCACAACTCATTAAGATTAAATTTATGCCGAGGGTATCCACCGATAACCTATATTACTAAATTTTCTTCCTGTGGGTTTCAATGTTTTCTAACCTTCTTCCGCCTTTGCTTTCTAGCCTTCTTAGCTTGATTTTTGGCATTAACAATTTTAATCTGGTATTTAACAAAGATTAATCAAATCATTCACACCACATACATGATTAGTAATGAAACCAAGCAATCATCATTACATGTTTTGCCAAAAGTAGCGTAATTTGCATTAATTACAACACGCTTAGAGCTAACACTAGAATCAACACGATTCGCTTTATTCAAATTCTTCCTAAGGTGATCTTCTACTCTTCCATCGAACATTTCTAGCTTGCAAGGTCCTATCATTCTTTGTGTTGCCTTGAGGCTTTGACCGCTAGCTTTGGTGTCACTTTTACCCCGTAGAGAGGAATGGGAACATTAGTTGGTTTTGCTACTTTTTGCATTTCGTGTTTAGAAGTGCTGGGATCCGAGCTACTTGAAGGCACATTAAAATTCACTTTCTTAATCTTGGGCATAGAAGTCTGGATCCGAGCTACTTGAAGGCACATTGAAATTCTCACTTTGGGCATAGAGTAGGTTGCATACTTAGCACTAGGCATAGAACAAGGTATCACAACTTTATCTTTCTCACATAAGGATTTAGGACATGTTGCTCTTAAACATTCTAATAGCTCCCGAGATCGTTTGGCCGAATGCAAGCAAACCTAATTTCACTATCAAGTGGCTTATTTATGTAATCCTCTTCTACAATCTCACGGAGACATTCTAGACTATCCTTAAGGTGAAAGAAATAGTTATGAAACACAAGTTCGTTATTTCTAAGATGAGGAGGAATGTATTTAATAAACACAAGATATTTAGAGTCTCAGATGACTTTGATGCAACATTCTCATTAAAGACAAGTGGCATTTTCCTTTTACCCGACTCTTCGATTCTCAATTTCTTTTTGTAACGGGTTATTTTTCATTGTTTTTGTCACGAGTGACTTTCATTGAATCATATAACTCTTTGAAGTGTCGTTTGACCTTTTCATTTTCTTCAAGAAAACTCTCATTTTCTTGTTGTAATACGTTAATGATATTTTGAAGATGAAAGTTTTGAGAAAATTGAGAATCTAAAGGAGGAGGCATTTGGGAGCCAGTCACATTGTTCTTTTCACCCTTTAATTGTGAAATTTGGGCTTTCAACTTTCTGATCGTGTTACAGTGAGCTTGAATCTGTTCGTCACGTTTGTTTATTTCAAAAACTGCATCAAACTCTGGAACATTTGAGGATGTCTTGATGTTTGAGGTTTTGACATTTTCTTTGAGATGTTGATATTTTAGTTGCAAATCAAAATGTTCAACTTCTAGCTTAGAAAAATGTTTAACCAAATTATAGTGATCATCCTGATCAATTTTCTCATTTAATTTTGAGTTTTTGTTTTCAAGCTCAATGACACGATCATGGGAAACTTTCAAAGCAACAGATAATTCATGAAATTGAGAAGTAGTAATAGAATGCTTAGTAACAGTATAAAACACATCTTGAACCACACAACTCAATACCAAGTTCTCATTTAAGATATGCAGATTCTTCCTTTTAATTTCATTGTATTTGAGTTCCCGTTCATAATCATTGACCTCAACTATCCTTGCATCAAATTCCTTTTCCATTTCTTTAATATCCGAGTCTATCCCTTTTGAAGACTCTCAAATTGACCTTTAATTATTTAAATAAAGGTATGACCTCGGTTAAATAGCACTCTTTAGTTTGCTCAAAACCCTTTCCCTTCGTTATCCCAGTAGGTGTGATTCTCTTCTTACATGTCTTCTCAAAATTAACGAATAGTTGATAAATAACATATAGGCTGATTAAGGTCTTGCTATTAGTGGAAATAGTTCTAGGAACTAAATGCATTGGTGTATTCGGAGGATACAGTGAGTCGCAGCACTTTCCTAAGGGAGTGTTTGTTTCAACAAGTACATTTGCTTTTTGCTTATCCATATCTTTCTTCCAAAAATTTGTTCGGGGTTAATTGAGATTGAGGCTTAAACATATTCAGAGAGATCCAATTTTCTTTAGTGTAATCATGGGGTTTGATCGTTATGTTTTCTTTTTACACTCGTGAGCTTCTTATCCATTTTCTCTCTGAGGCATCTTCTAATTTTCTATCCTCTTCCGTGCTTCCAATACATGATGGTTTTGCCTAGGCTTGAGGATCTCATTACCATCATATACAATAGTATGGAAAGCTTTAGCCTTTTACAAGACTCGGTATTTGGCTCCTCTACTAGGGGAATACTATGCTTATTGCTTAAGACTCGTGCTTAGTGATCATGTGAGCGATCGAATGGTATTCCTTGTACGCATAACTTATTTTCAAGCTTGTTTTTCAAAGTTTTTAGATTGGAAAAATCATTCAAAAGTTTTGATTCCTTAGCATTGAATTCTTGTTTAAGCACTTTAACATATCTTGGAGTTTTTGCTTTTGCTCAACCGTTTTAGAAAGCTTTTCTTGTAAGGAGTTTAACTCTTGTTTTAACACTTCTTCTCTAAAATTACTTTTTCTAATTATTGTACGCATTTGGTTATCCATTTCCTGCTCACAGGTAGTTAACTCAAACTTAGCACGTTGTTCATAAATACCAACTTGTTCTTTATAGGCATTCAGTTCAGAGATAACAGAATCATCAGGGGCACATGTAGTGTATTCATAAAAACATAGTCATCATTGACTGCAGAAGATTCATCACTTGGTGCAATCTTACTTTCACTTTGTATCACATATTGATCATATGGGACAATATTACTATTACCCACATTATCAATATCTGATTCATTAGTTTCATGTGATTGTACTTTGTCATGTATCTTTTGCTCATCAACTTCATCGTATAGTTTTAATACCTTTGAGATGATTTATTCTTTGGATGGACCAAACTGTTGTGGTGATGAGACCTTGGAGAGACCATTGGTGAAATGCTAGCCATGAATATTGTCCGGGCAAGAGGTTCATCATCGACATCGAGTCAAATGCATCACATCAAGAACTTGAAAGGCATTTTGATGATTGTGACCTATTTCCTAATTGGTCGCTCATCCACATCTCGTATCATAGGTTTTGCATTTCCAAGAAGAAACAAGAACTCTTCTTCATCCAAAACAGCTCCATCGTCTCCGAGCTTGCACCAAGAAGATCTTATCCCTTAAATACTCGCATTTTGAGGCTTTTGGAGATGTGCGTTCCTCGCAATATGTCCTTCTCCACCACGGTTGTAGCACTTGATTGACTTTCCTTGTCCTTGATTTGCATTCCTTCCACGATTCTCGATTAGCCACATACCCTCCACCGCCTAGTATTACCATAACCCGCTTCAATCATCCCTTGTTCATGGGTAGTGATATTCTCACGGAACATTTTGATTCTTCCACAACAATATAGTGTACATTTACATTTATACCCCACACTTAATTTATCCAACTTTTCTTTCTATCATTCACCCTTTTATCCATGTTTCATTATTTAGGGTCTTTATTTTCGCCTCTTGGATCACACGAAACATTGCAATCAAGAACATCCAAAACCTTTTTGATGTTATAGTTTCCCAAAATTAAGATGAACATTTATAATTGTAAAACTATTATTCACACTTGAAAGAGGGCTTTTAGATTTATAGAAGCCATCTAGTTTAGATGTATATTAATCGCTTCTAGTGTTTGTTCCATTAATGCATGTAGCTACTAGAGATTAGTACTAACAGAGTTTTCACACAAAAAATACATTGTAAATTTAATAATCACCATTTGGTGTTGGTGTGAAAATGGATTACTTGCTTGTCCAATCATTTTCAAGGGTGAAAGAAGTATAAGTCTTGGTTATTGGCTAAATGTATTTAAATAAGGAAATCTAATTGCAGAACGAGTGCTCAGAATTGGTTTTGCAAAAGGTGAAAAAAAATCCATAAAAGTTCCTTGTTATTCAATCGCAATGTTTAACGTGATGTAGTTTAGTAGTTAGCGCCAAAAGAGTATCGAATAGTGAAACATGGGAGGGGTTGATAAAAGGTATTGAGCAGACTAAGAATGGGGCATAAATGTAAATTCATTCTATATTGCTGTGGATGAATCAAAATGATCCGTGGAAATATCAATTCCCCTTGTTCATACCGTCTTCCTTGCACATTCTGCAACACTACCTTACCATCTCTGACAGTAGCTTGATTGTGTGGATTGGATGCTGTTATGAGGTTATTGTTGGTGTGTGGAGTGGAATTCAGATTTTGACTAACCATGAGAGACAATTGATTGATGAAGTTTTCCATGAGTGTGTTTGGATCTGGAGGCTTATATCCTGGATCTGGAATGAGCTTGTAGTTACCATTACCCGTGGGTATGACTTGAGAAGCTTTGGTAGTAATTCCTACATTGGTGTAAAAGGCTGTTGAATCATTTGACGAACTTGCATTACCATAATTTGAATTGAATTTTTCCAAGATCATTCGTTCAAACATAGCATGTCTCTCATTCTGAAGCAGGAACGCATACAATTGCTCATAGTTAGTGTTCCTCAAACCTTTTGTTAACTTGACTGAAGTGACAAATTTGTGCCATTCGGGATTTATGTTGTTCACAAACTTCGAATTTAGCTGAATATTTGGCATAGTCATTTTGATATTCCTCATGTCATTCACAAGCTTGTGGAACCTCACGTAATATTCAAAGGACACTTTCCCGGTTTCATCTTAAAATGCTCAAAGTCATCATATAGGTTGTGATTCTCTGCCTTCTTTAGTTAATTCGTAACCGAGAGAAGCATCTTGACATTTTCCCAAACCGCCTTGGCTTCGGTGTTGTGATTGATTAACTTGTAGATGTCTTTTGAAGACCACAAGTATGAAGCCACGATATCAGCATCGTATCTCTTTTTCTCCTTATCACCGAGCTCATCATACGCCTTTGGTCCGTCCAAACCTAAGATCACCGTACCATCCGCAGCAGTTTCAAGTGTGTCTCTTGTAGTCTCAACTGATAAGGTCCTTCATCAATTGATTTGAGAATATTAACCCCATTTTCCTTTTCCAAACAATACAACCTAATTCGTTGAGCCCATGAGTCATAGTCATTCATCAAGCATAGGTGGACGAGTATCGATCCAGTGCTTGAACGCCCTCGACAATAGAAGAGATGATTGTAGGCACGTTGGTAGACATGATTACAGATTTCACGGGATTTTATGACTCTATGATTAAACTGGGAAATAGATTCTTTCACGGGATTTTACTAAATCAAGAGAAAACCGTAAAACGTAATACAAGGAAAAACACTAAATCGCTCAAAGAGACAAATCGCTCAAAGTGACAAATCGCTCAAAGTGACAAATCGCTTTGATAAGACAAATCGCTTAACCAATCAACTTGATTCAATAAGCAAGTCGCTTAACCATACAAATCGCTTAAACTAACAAACCTCTTAAAGTGACAAATCGCTTAAACTTACAACTCGCTTCAATAAGCAAGTCGCTGAAAATGACAAATCGCTTCACCGCACAAAACGCACAAGTACAACCACTAACCGGACAAATCGCTTAAATAAGTGATTTACAACTGACACAAGTCGCTTCCAGACAAGGACAAATCGCTCGTCAGAAAAGGTGTACGAGGCACAAATCGCTTCCTTAAAACCAAACAAGAACGCCACTTTTTAATCCAAAAACAATCCAACCACAGTGATTCAAGCCTTCCAAATCAAAACCTAAGCACTTATGATGATTCTAAACACAAAAGTACAATCAAAATTCCAAACTTTAACACTAGAAATAGTCCAAATGATGCAAATACCACTAAACTTTTTCAAACCCAAAAACCATATAAAACCACTAGAAATCCAAGAACATGTAAGAGAGATGATCAAACCATGGCTCTTGATACCATTTGTAACATATTAGATTTCACAAACACATCAAACCATGATCATAAAGAGGCGTACACTATGGGTTTTAGAGAGAAAAAGTTTAGAGGTTTAGGGAACTTAGTGAGAGAAAGTAAAATCTTATTATGAGCTCAACCCTCTACCTGGGAGGTAGAGGGTATTTATAGTATCATACATAAACGCCACCTACGGGGTGTGGATCGTGCATACAGGTGGGTAAAGACCCGTCCGTCCTCCATGGTGTTACTTAACTAAATACTACCTAACATTAAATAACTACGACTACTAGCTTTCTAACGATTACATATACTTGAGGTGACCGACACTTTAATAATCGGATTTACTAAATCCTAACACAACTGATTGTACGATTATTGTTCTCCAAATAAAATATTTTATTGTAACAAATAAAATATATGATTGTCTTGAATGATTTAGGAAGTCATTTATCCTTAGCCGCTCAACGCCAAATAGGATGATTCAATGGAAGGGTTGATTTTGTCAAACAACTTTGGTACCGACCGACTAGGAGTTTAACACCGAGTGGGGCTCATTAAATGGCTATCAAACAGCCCCTAAGTATAGGAATTGGTGGTGAAGCGTTATGCATGCATTCATGTACGAATTGTGAAAAGTGAGCGTTTTACGTAACACTTGCAAAATAAAATATGTAGACTTATAAATCATGCTTGTAAAAGTCATATGACACGTATTTGATGTAGACTAAACTTAGTCTAGTGACGGTTTAATTTAAATGTCATTTTTCGGTTTACGCGATTTAACTTAACGGTTAAATACGTAAAAGTAATTATGTAAACGTCCAAAGTAAACAGTTTTGAGTTTTTAGGTAAGTAATGACCTAGAAAAAACGAGTTGTTACAATATATGAAATCGTGTATTAATTTTGTGAAACATATCTATAACAATTTATGAAAGATAGTTACATCAAAAAAATTGTTACACATTAAATAATGGTAACTAATCAAGATAATTTTTGAAGATCAATATATGGTGCCATGATTGAAATACTCTAAACTGTGAGGTTTAAACTTAAAAGCTACCAACAATAGGACAAAACTATTGGGTTTTATGTTTCCCGTTCGTTGCAACATACCCTTAACCCACCCCTGCATATGCTTCTCAATTAGAAACGAATTTTGAACTCAATTTCTCCATTTTAAGTTTTTAACTTATATCACTTACTTGTAACATTGTAAAACATGTCTATTCCATAAAAAAAAGAGTTCAAAACTGAGTTTATACTAATGTTATATATTTAAAAATTGAGGCCTTAGGAAAATGAAAACCATGTGCCGTCGCAAATACCGCACATACTCAAATCTGGGACTCGTTCTCAAAGTTATAGACCGAGTATGTTTACTTACATAACTGATGGATGCAAGATTCACAGGTTTCATCTTGAATATACCTGAACTATTTGTACATATACTATTTGAGTTAGCAAATGGCGTATGAAATCGTTTTACCATCACAAGAGTCAAACCCGACTCATATATAAATTAAAGGTGAAAGCTAAAGATACGCAACATAATTTTTTAAAACAGACGATGTACGCAATAAACTTTGAAAATTACCATTGTACGCAAAATACTTTCAAATTTAAAACGATGTACGTAATATGACCGGGAACTAGTAGGTTACCAAGTCACAAAGTTTGAAAATTGGCAGAAATGGTCCATGTAGCTTGCGTTGACTTTCATCGGTAATCATTAACTTTTTTTTTTCAGTTAAAAAAGTTATAGTAATGGACCTTACGGTTATTGACTTTCAGATTTAGTCCATTTTTATACTTTTTTCACTCGTTCTCTTACGTTTTTATCCGTTTTTCTTACGTTTTGTACGCGTTTTTACGTTTTATCGGTTTTCATCCGTTTTCTTACATTTTTTTAGATTTTTGTCCGCTTTATCAAATTTTCTTGCGTTTTCTGCTTTCATTCATTTTGCCCGTTTTATCCGTTTTATCCGCTTTTACATTTTGTCTGCTTTTCTTACGTTTTGTTTGTTTTTGTACTATTTCAACACATTGAAAAAAAATTCAAAAAGAAAAAAAATTTGCCAAACTTTGAAAAAATCCAAAAAATTGGGATTTTTCGCAAATTTGAAAAAAATATTTCCAAAAAGGTTTTGAAAAAAAAATTGGAAAAAAAATTCGAAAACGCTTGAAAAAAAATTCCAATTATTTTTTCCGTAAATACTAAAGAAAAGAAATTGGATTTTTTTCTAAATTGTTTTATCGAAATTCTTTTTACAAAAAAATATTTTTAAAAAATTTGAAAAAACTATTTAGAAAAAATCAAATTTCTTTTTCAGAATACTTTTTTCAAAAAAAAAAGAAATTGAATTTTTTTTCTAAATTGTTTTTTCAAATTCTTTTACAAAATATATTTTTTTGTATAAGGAATTTCGAAAAAACAATTTAGAAAAAAATTCCAATTTCTATTTTTTGAAAAAAAGTATTTCTTAAAAAAAATTTGATTTTTTTAAATTTTTTTCAAAACTTTTTATCCAATTTTTTTGATTTTTTTTCAAATATGCAAAAATTTCAATTTTTTTTTTTTTTCAAAATTTTTTCTTTTCAAAAAATTTCAAAATTTTTAATATGTTGAAATAGTACAAAACGTAAGAAAACAGCAAAATGCAAGAAAAGCGGCAAAAATATAAAAAATGGACAAAACGGATGAAAGCGGGCAAAACGAATAAAATAGACAAAACGTAAGAAAATGGATAAAACGGACAAAATCTAAAAAAGGCTAAGAAAACGGATGAAACGTAAGAAAACGGATAAAAACGTAAGAGAACGGTGAAAAAGTATAAAAGCGGACTAAATGAAAGTTAATAACCATAAGGACCATTATCGTAACTTTTAATCGAAAAAGTTAATGGATGACCGGTGAAAGTCAACGAAGCCACAAGAACCATTTCGCTAATTTTCAAACTTTGTGACCCAGTAACCTACTAATTCCCAAATATATTACGTACATCGCTTCAAATTTGAAAGTATTTTATGCTCAATGGTAATTTTCAAAGTTCATCACAGATATCGTCTGCTTTGAAAAATTATGTTGCGATTTTAATTTTAACCCATAAATTAATCACAAGTGTGTATTAGACACTGCCGTAAGGCCAAACGAATCTCATAAATCTTCAAACAAATACTAAGCAAGCATATCTTAGGATTACTATAACCCATAATCTTAAATAACTTAATAATACTTCTTTCAAACCTAAATCACCATGCATCTCCTTCAACAATAGTAGTTTATGCTCCCACCTTTAAATACTACCGACTTCTTTCACTTCAACACGCCATTTTTAAATGGCTTCCTTTCAACAAAAAGTATACCGGGATCATCCAATACCGTTCAATCGGGGTCTATCCGAGAAACACCATCCGCATCACCACCGGGCCAACCGTAGCTTGGATACCAATTTTTCTATTGTTATATCTCACAATCTCATTAAAACTCAACATATAAGTCTAGCTAGGACTGCATCATATAACAATTGACAAAAGGAGTAGCTCGATCACCAAACTTATACGTTAACTTCGAGATTGTTCTTTACCGATGTGTTATTGTATTTTCACACTCATGACAACATATATTGGAGCTCAGAATTGAAGTCGGTGATCTTTGCATCGTACAATAGTGAAAATTTATTAAAGGAAAGTTATGTGTGTACTAGATAGAGTACACACATGTAAAATGGACAAAGAAAACTTACAACGGACAGATAATAACCTCACAAGACTCACGTAACCTAAAATTATAATGGAATATGTAAGACAACAACAAGTGCCATTAAGTCGACTTGATTCTTAGACAATCATAGGGTGAACCAACAACGATTTGATGTAACCAATGACTTCTTTACCAGCATGATTGTAGCCATCGTTGTCTTTATATAAGGTATCACTCACACGTGCAAGGTTGATTGCAGGAATAAGGAGGGGAAATGGTATATCTGTAGGCCTGAGCGACTCTCGATTTATAACTTTCCAAGCATCTTCAACTTGTTTGGAGAAAAACTTGCATGCTTCCTCCTCTGATGCACCAGTTTCCTTTCGGTAGCATTCGATGCTTGAAGCAATATGACCTCTTTCTTGTTCCTCCTACAAAAATTATGTAGGTGGTATGTAACACCATACTTTTTTGCTAAGAACATGATCATATGGAGTATTTATGTATGTTAGTATGTACGTACCTTGTGGGTGGCAATATCATCCATAAGTCTTAAAATCCTACATGTAGCTTTCACAAGCGGAGGATGTGTGGCCACCCATTTAAAGGCATCCTCGGTGACTATATCGTCGTCCCGCGCAACATAAGATCTTGCTGTCATCAAGGCATAGCCACAAGTAACTAGTGAATTAGAAATGCACTCTTCTAATGTTGGCATGTACCCCTCTTTTAACCATTTGGCTTCTAATAAAAGGCTGCGAGTGCCCTCTTTGGCCTGCGTACGATATTTGCTGTTACTAATGCATGTAGACTATATTTTGAAATTATGAATTCCACTCAAAATCAAAGAATATGAAATTTAATTACCAACTCCTTAATATAATGGATTTGATATGCTTTCCCCTCCTTTTCAAGTGATTCCTCCATTTCTTGGTGAACACTGAACTGTTCATGATATATTAGTTTCATGTATTCTGGTAACTCATCCAAGCAGCTTATGGACCATCTAAGATATATAATATACAGTTAGCACTAAATAAATGATTAATTATAATTAATATAGATATGCACAAGGATCTGTTTTAGTCCAAGGGCAAAATTCACACTAAATACCTTTCGACAGCTTGTGTAAACATCTCGAGTTCCTCGTAAGTGCCATAATTATCAAATGTATCATCTAAAACAATTAACCACATGCATGTTTTCATTAGGAATATTCTTGTACGAGAATGCTGAGGCTCGAAATAGATTCCTAGTATCCAAAAGTAGCCTTCTATCAATCTGTCTCGAACATAAGGTAACTTGTTTCGAATGTCCAGATCCTTCCACCATCTGAGACATAAATGCAAGTTACAAATATAAATCATAAAGTGATAAAACCATGCATGAAACATAGATTCAGTTATATAATTAAATCAGCCCATGTAAAACACCCTCTGATTCATGCTAGTTAGCCAGAGTCAACTAAATTTTAAATATAGTTGATCGAGTTATAAATAAGTTGAATGATATGGCATAGCGAATTTTTCTCGCTATATATGTACGTACTTGCAGATTTGGCTTAGCTCATGTTTGTGCATATCTTGAAGCACGTTGAAGTCTAACTTTGCAAGCTTCAACAAGACCTCATTGTGAGAAGCTTTTTGTTGGTAGATTGGTATGTAACGCACCGTCTCTAACCTTGGCAACCTTCTACGAAGTGGCTGCTTTAGTGCTTGTTGTATTTCGGTTCTTAGAGAAGAGTCACAAGATGGATCCTTGGATATAATGCCGAGGTTGATTTTAGTGAACTCGTTTGCGTCATCTAGTACGTCTTCTCCTTCAACCCTTAGATATGTTGCTTCGTACAAAGCAAGGATTCCTCGAGGATCATCACATAACGATTCCTGAAACTTTCCCTTCTCATCTGTGTAGTTCTTGAATATATCTGTAACACGAGCAAACCAAGTGGATGAATTTAGACATACTCCACTCCAGGAAGGTTGATTATACTGATAGAGATTCTAGTGACACAAACAGTAAATCTAACTTTTTAGTGACATGTTTTTACTTTAGTGACACTTTGTTTATGCGTCACCAAATGACAATTTTTTGTAATGCTAATACGTTTGATATCGATATATTTTATGTAAGTTGGGTCATGGTACACTGGCTAGGTAATGCCGTGAAAGAGTCAACTATTATGCAAGGTCTTAAGTTTTATTTAAATACCGGATGAAATGTTGAAGCCATGTTGACGTAGCAGTCGAAACCAAAGTGAAATGCTTTCTATGTTGTTATTGCCAATCCACTTATCACCATATGTAACATAGATATGTTGCAAGGATTCCTCGATCTCTTTTTCGAAATGATAGGCTAGGCCAAGGCGCTGAACTACATCGATAAGTTGTATAAGCTTTATATCTTGGCTTGCTTCATTGCTAGCTCTTATCATTAGCTCTTTTCTCACTTCTTCTTTGAGCTCCTCAATTAGTTGTTTCTCTGTAGCTGCATTGAATTTCTGCGTGCATAAAATAATTTATTAGTATACCTTGTTCCGTTCATAACAAAAGTATGCGATGCAAGTAAAAATATGCAAAACCTCATCATATTCAAGAAACTGATCCCCATATACTATCATGGAAGATTACACTGTTGCGAATAACATCTTGCTTCGTGCTATGTGTATTATCAGCTGAAGACAATGGAGATGAACAAAAGGAAGGACTAGAAACAGATAAAGTTGACATCTCAAACTATTCCAAGGATTAAGCAAATCGGAGGCCGATTTGGACACAAGAGTAATTTCCATACATATTATATATAGCCTGTGCACCACGACACGAACTTACATATAATAATATATCGAATGCCTTTCGAAGAAAATAATAATAATAATAATAATAATAATAATAATAATAATAATTTCAGAATCTTTCAGTTTTTAATAAAGTGATGTTTATAAAAAAAAAATAATAATAATAATAAAAATAATAATAATAATAATAATAATAATAATAATAATAATAATAATAATAAGAGTAAATTGCATAAATGGTCCCGTGGTTTGCTCAAATTGCGAGATGTCGTCTCGAGTTTTCGAAAGTGCGGCGGCTCACGAGAGGAAAAGTTGAGTTCATTTTCGTCCCGACCAAATTGAAATGATTGAAATACCTCGCTCTTCATCCCTTTGAATTTGTGACGAAATCTGCAATTTGAGCAAACCACATGGACCATTTATTTTTTCCGAAAATAATTTTTTTCAAAAAATTTTCAAAAATAATTGTTTTCCGAAAATAAATTTTTAGCGGTTTTCATCCGTTTTTGTCCGTTTTTCTTACCACTTTTTTAGATTTTTGTCCGTTTTTATCCATTTTTCCTACGTTTTGTCTATTTTTATTCGTTTTTGCCCCCTTTTGTCCCTTTTTTTACATTTTTGGCCGTGTTTCTTACATTTTGTCTGTTTTCCTTACGTTTTTGTAATATTTCAACATTTTGAAAAAAATATCAAAAGAAAAAAATTTGAAAAAAATTAGAAATTTTTCAAATTTGAAAAAAATTCAAAAAATTTGAAAAAAATTTGAAAAGGAATTTCGAAAAAAAAATTCCAAAAAATGTTTTCGTAAATACTTGATTGGAATTTTTTTTTTCTAAATTGTTTTTTTCGAAATTCTTTTTACAAAAATAATTTTTTCGAAATTTGGACATATTGAAAAAAAAACAAAAAAAAAAATTAGACTAAAATACACGGTTGGTCCATAAACTTGGCAATACGCTTCTCGTTGGGACAAAGCTGGCCCTTTTCATCGTCGGGGGTCCCTTTTTCAACTTTCTTACTCGTTACAAGTCCTTTGACCATACTGCCGTTAGTCAAGGACGTCAGACCTGTTAGATTTGGCTTAACTTCAAGGGCACATTTGTCATTTCACCACATGGCCATTAATTACCGTCACAGCCCACTGGTTAGCTACAGTAAAACCTCACTAATAAAAGGAAAATTTTATCACCACTCATCCTTTATCTTTCCTAACCATTAAAACTTATCTTCTTCACCGACGGTAAAATCTGCAAAAATGGTGGTGTTTCTGAACTTTGTAGACTAAAATCCTTTGTCTTTGTCAACAATGTATGTTTCTGAACTTTGTAGACTACAAAATTTTATGCATTTGGCAATATATCCATTTGGGTTATGTATGAAATCAAGACATGTTAGTCTATGGGTTAAATTGTGTTTTTATTGTATTGATTTGCCACTTTACCATGTATTTCTATGTATAGTTACTAGTTCAGACGCATATGATAACGCTACACGCGTCGTTCGGGGTCAAAGGAACTTCCTTTTCTTCAAGCAAGTTTTATAACACCCTAGGCAGTGAACCTAATCGTTGTAGTGTAGTAATTAGGGTAAGCCACGGTATTGATATCGTTCTCTGGGGAATAGGAATGCTAGTAGGGAGTTACTACGCTAAGGTTAAGGTTGAGGAAGATTATTTTTATCTTTTATATTTTATGAAAAATGGAAAGGTACAAATATCGGGTATTGGATTTGGGGGTTGGTATTTCACCGATTACTCTACTATTATCTAATTATCTAAACTAAGGTTGTGGGAGTCTATATCTAATTAATGTGTGCTCGTATGATAGTTTAAAGATGTGTTTACTTAGTTTGTATTACTCCTTAATTATCTCCTATTGATGGTTGAGTGTCACGTCTTATTCCTAGTAGCGTTGTGTGTCTAAAGTTGTAGGTATGCTTTCTCCCTAACTCTTTGAACTTACCAAAGGGTCTTGTCTACAAATCCACTTAGAGATTATAGACTCCTACTCTAAGGCGCTCTTCGGATGGTTTAGCCTACAATCACTCGTGTAATCATACTCTAAGGTTCACAAAGATGAATCAAGCATTAAGTACACAACGAATGACCTATCGCATTACTAGATCATTAATCAACTAAGATAAGAAACAACCAATCAATATTTAATAATTAAGTTTCATACTTCCTAAGCAAACACACAAATAAATTAGCGGGACATGGAGAACATGCAAGCATACACACAAATAATCAAAGACATAATTGAATTAATGAAGCAAAGACTTATCTTGGTGTAAGATAGGGTTAAAAACCTAAAATATCGTACAAGACACCTTAGGTTCGGTTTTAGGTTTTACCCAAAGACTCTCACACAAAGACTGAAAAATTGGATTCTATATATAAGATTACAATTATGACGCGCCACCTTATGTTTAGTGACGCCGCCGTGTCGCCGCCATTGTGGTTTCGCTTGGCCACGTTAACCTTGCGACGGCGTCACCTTATGTCCGTGGCGACGTCCTCTTGACTTTCGGCGTCGTGCGGATCGCATCTAGGCCGTCCGAGTAGCGACGGCCTACTCTTTCACAACTAGACGCCGTCTCTTGAAAACACGAGTTTTGAGTTCGACCGTCACATAACTCAGGACGGCGTCGCAAATAGCACCCGACGCCGCGCTTTCTACATTCGATTGTGAGTGTCTCGATTTCGACTTTGGCCATTTTTTTCATATATTCGCCTTTTCGTCCAAATAAGTGCCATTCCGACATTTTGCCTTCACGAGACCTAAAAGTGAAAAGGAACGATATTAAGCAATAACGGATAAAAAGTGATCAAATAAGGACTTAAATGACCCTCAAAATGGTACCTTTTAAAACCTTATCAAATATCCCTACACTTGTTATTTGCTTGTCCTCAAGCAAATGTGCTTTTAGCCAATTAATTTATAAGTTAGGGGTCATTCAAAGATTAATTCAAAGCGGTCCACAACACATATAAGCCCCAAAAGTCATAACAAGCACAGAATTACATACTAGCACCACATGGGGTGTTTGGATACTCACATCTCTCTCGGTGTATAAATGAAATATAACAATATAGGAAATGGAAGATAAACACTCATTAACCGGTCCTAGTACATAGATTACCATAGGCTTGAGAATAGATCAAACCTCCATCGCTTGGCGTAAGCACCTAGGAAAGACTATCAAAGAGGTCTTTAAAGGGTTGTAACGTTAGGCTTACGGTAGGGAAATAAGGGTTTGGTGGGATAGGCTATTTAGTGGTGGTAAGTCAAAATCTCTATGTTAAATGCATATGAAGAATGGCGTTGCTAAGCCAAGACTCGACACTCTAAACTCTAGATAACCGAAATAAATAAACATAAATTTAAAGGATAGATGTAGGATGGTAGCCCGTATTTTTTTTTTTTTTTTTTTTTCACACTCTATTTTTCTTTTCTCTTTTCTATTTTTTTCGATTTTTTTTTTATTTTTTTTTTTTTTTTTCATACACTTTTACTCTACCATCCTCTACGATAACATCAAAATACTAGGGATTTATAGGCACATCCCTACACTTGAGTTTTATTACTCTAACACTAATTTGACCCGAATTGAAAAGATCAAAACACTTGGGGTACATTATTACGCAAACAAAGGGAATTTGAATTTAACGTTCCTTCCGTCATTTCATAAACTTTAACTTTTCCCATGAATCCCAATCGTCCCAAAACGTATACAAAGGATATGACTCGACTTAGCAACTTATGCAAGCAACTAGATAATTGAACTAAGGGTTTAGGGTGATAACAAATAATTGCACTAAAAGTGAGTGCATAAGGGGTGAGCTAAGGCGATTTGGGTGTATATTTGGGGTGGGGTGTAAACAATGTTTTCATTGATATTCGGAAAACCAAACATCACGAGAACCACGAAAAGGATAGGCTCGAGGGTTAACTAGGGGTATCGTGTACTAAAGATGAGTACAACGCAAAGGGTGTGGGGAATTACTCAACCGATGTGGAAGAAGTAATTATATTACGTGTATCAAACAAGGGTTTATCCTAATGCCTCTTATCATTTAGTTATTCCTAACTACACAAGTGTAGCCTCACTTGCGATCTCGGAATGCATCACAAAACAAGTTCTAGAATCTAATATACTACCGGTTCACACTCTAAGCATTAAAGATGAATGCTTTAATTCTACTAATCTAAGGCGATCCTCACATTTTGGGTGGAATTTGGGTGGTAAAGGGTTTTGTGCTAGTCATGCAACTTCCTATCCATGAGACGCTTTTGTTAAGACTAATGGTCCACTCCTATATGTCATGGAAAATTTTAAATTTGGTGCCAAAATTACCCTAACCGACATTTTCTCATGGTTTATTACACAAATACAATTAGACAAAGCAAATAGTCAAGGATAAGCATAGTTTCAAAGTTCCGCTTTATTTTCCCTCCTACATTTAAACCGAACATTGTCCCCAATGTTCCCCGAAGTATCAAAGTTATGATAATTGGAAGGTAATTAAAACGAAAGAAACTAATACTCCCCGATTAGCTCGGTAGGATCCGTGTAAAGTGGTGGTTAAATTCTTTTCAAGAAGAATTATTCATGAAAAGCTCCTTCCAATCTTATGTAACTTCTTCTTGACAAACTAAACCTCGCACACTTGAAGAAAACAAACGAAACCTTCGTAAAATCGGCGGTAATAATATATATAAGACTCGATTTAAACTAGGATATAATGCTTGTGGAATGGATGTTTACGAATTTCTAAGAAAATTAAGACCGAAAATTCAAAATTTATAAGTAGCTCGTAAAACGAGAAAAGTAATAAGTTGTTTTGCTCCTTCCCGACGCCGTCAGTTGCGATCCTGACTGTCAGTTATCCTAACAAAAAGCGGTGCGATTTTCGGAAAAAATTCGGAAAATTTTATCTTTAAAAACGGAAAAATTTCCGCAAAACATCCATTATGAATCGAAACAAGCATTTCACTCGAACAAACACACATGTATATCTTTTAAATAATTGTAATTCTCATGTTCACGTTTCTTTTGAAAACGTGTGTAATCCTCCCTACACTTATCCCTTATGTAAAATACCTTTATATGTAATTAAGACGAGGTTAAAGACAAAATAAAGTATTTTTACAAATTCAAACATGAGAATAAACAATCAATAAAAGATATACGACACACAAATAAAGATGAAAAACAAATACACATGGGTTGCCTCCCAAGAAGCGCTTGTTTTTGTTTGAGTCACGAGCCTGACTCTACCCTTATTTAACGGATAAAGGGGAGGTTTTCCCTACACTTAAGTTCAAGTGCGGGTGATAGTAGCAATACACACCCTTAGGGTGGAAATTTGCTACGTGAGGAGAGGATGATGGGTGATTTATATGCTCAAAGAAGTGTGCTCTATTCATTATAACCTTACCTAAGTCTATTGGTGTAGCAAGAGAATCAAATCTCTCTCCTAAGAATGGATCATTTTCTACCAACTTCAAAAGATTCATGGTTAAGGACCCATCTTGACCTAATAAACCCGGTTTAAACCCATAGTGTTTCTTGTTATCAACCATGAATGGGTGATATAAGTGTGTAAAGTCATGGGTTACCCTATATCGCTTCTACTCTACATGGCCTAGAATCTACCACCTTTATCAAGAAACTACCGGACTATCTATTTTGATGGGTGGATTGGGGCCTAATTCAATTCCAAGATTCACATCTAAAGACGGAAAATTGGGTAAGGTTTTTAAGTGAGGCTCCGGTTCATCAAAATATGGAACTTCCTAGGACTAAGAGAGGTCATGACAACAAGCATCTAAACCTACATTCTCTAATGGCGTTTGGTCCAAAGGTTCTCTAATTGGGGTTCCTATAGTCTCTTCTACTTCTTCCGGTAAGTTATAGGCGATGTGTGTTCCTCAGTGATGGTAAGACTTGTGGGTTATCCGATGGGGTTGGATTTTCTACTCTATCCTCCATCTTATCAAGATCACCTATGTATTCATTTTGTATTGTGGTAGCGCCTAACCATGACATGCATCTTGGTACCTCAACTCTAATCATCTCCTTCCTAAACAACCTTTCCGGATCAAGTTTCCAAATTGAAAATAGGTCTAAAGATTCGTTTTGGGTCCCATGTTCCACTTCTAAATTGGGCGTGAATCTCAAAGGTTTCCCATGCATATCGAACACCACATCCCCAAATATCCCCATCCGCTACATAGTCAAGCCTCCTTTGGGTTTCGTGGTATATACGAGTGTAAAAGAATTGCAGTGGAAACAGAAGTCAATACCATGATAAAGGACTTTTGCAATAAATATTTAATTCGAGTCCAAGCCTCAGGAAAGGATTCATCATGATGTTGCTGGAACCTCAAGATCTCATTTTGGAGTGGAAAGGGTAGACTATGTAGTGGATTTCGTTGATAGGGTGAAAGTTTTGGCGGATTCGCGTTCTCCATAATGGTGAACGGAAGAGTCAATGGAAAAGTTTTACGAACAAAGGCACAAAGAAGGGGGATAGACTACGAGGAAGCTAATAAATAAGAAAAAGGTTTACTTGATAGGAATCAAGCAAAGAAACCTAAACGAGGTGGACTACTAACTAGCTATTCTATTCCCGCAACGCGCCAAAACTTGATAACGCTACACGCGTCGTCGGGGTCAAAGGAACTTCCTTTTCTTGAGCAAGTTTTATAACACCCTAGGCGGTGAACCTAATCGTTGTAGTGTAGTAATTAGGGTAAGCCACGGTATTGATATCGCTCTCTGGGGAATAGGAATGCTAGTAGGGAGTTACTACGCTAAGGTTAAGGTTGAGGAAGATTATTTTTATCTTTTATATTTTATGAAAATGGAAAGGTACGAATCTCGGGTATTGGATTTGGGGTTGGTATTTCACCGATTACTCTACTATTATCTAATTATCTAAACTAAGGTTGTGGGAGTCTATATCTAATTAATGTGTGCTCGTATGATAGTTTAAAGATGTGTTTACTTAGTTTGTATTACTCCTTAATTATCTCCTATTGATGGTTGAGTGTCACGTCTTATTCCTAGTAGCGTTGTGTGTCTAAAGTTGTAGGGTATGCGTTTCTCCCTAACTCTTTGAACTTACCAAAGGGTCTTGTCTACAAATCCACTTAGAGATTATAGACTCCTACTCTAAGGCGCTCTTCGGATGGTTTAGCCTACAATCACTCAGGTAATCATACTCTAAGGTTCACAAAGATGAATCAAGCATTAAGTACACAACGAATGACCTATCGCATTACTAGATCATTAATCAACTAAGATAAGAAACAACCAATCAATATTTAATAATTAAGTTTCATACTTCCTAAGCAAACACACAAATAACTCATCAATGAATATCCCGGGTTTAAAAATTTTGTCTTCACATGCGGGCTCATCGGGATACGTGATGGTGGACCCATCGAGAAGGAGTCAAGAGAACCATCAAGAACAACCATAACATCCTCAATACCGGTGGTATTGGGTCATCAATAGGTAAGTCGATTTCTTCCATATCGTAATCACGTGGCGGTTTATCAACAATATCGCCTTCAACCATTTCAAAATCAATCTCCATAATAATCTCGATGTCGGATTCAATACTTTCTTCAACATCACATGACGGGAGAGAAAGGTCGGAACACGAGGTGGGACAAGAGGTGTGCTTGAGAGCTAGCAATATCCACCACTTCCGTTGTGGTCTCCGAATCGGACTCAAAATCTTTGTCAAAAGAGGATTAACTTCACAAAGGTGTAATCGTCCTTGAATTCAAAGAGTGGATTTGAGAAATCCGGAAGTAACCTCGGAGATGTCAAGAGAATCACATAAAAGCGAATCACAATCACCGCCGATATATCCTCGGAATTGGAGAACATCTTATCATGATCATTCGATATATCAGAGAAGGCTCATCACAATATCAACAACCCTGACTCTCTTGGGATTGGGATAAGGATCTCAAGATTAGTCTCTTCCATTTCGGAATAGTACTAAGATGCTCATCCCCATTATGAGAGAATCAACGGTGTAATAATGTCTCAGAGAAATAGAATCATCGACCTCTTCCATAAGAACGTCACTTCTCTCAACCGGCGTGAGTGAAGGGGAAGGGTCGGAAATGAAAGGCTCAGAAACGGGAGTGGGATTGCCACTCGGAGGAGTATAATCGCCATCGTAATCGAATCGTAATAATAGGTAGTAGGACGATGTTGAATCACTTTCGCGGCCTCTTCAGCTAATAATTCACGATAAGTTTTCTGATTAGGATCTCTTTCTTGAACAGGTTCCTGAAGCAATTCTTTTAGTTCCTTTAACTCTTGTAATATGTTGAGAAAACCTTGGTGAAATCCTTGATTATCTGACGGAATTTGTGGTTGAATTTCTTGGTATTGTGGAGGTGGGTTATAAGCATAATCGTAATTATAAGGAACTTGCTCGTAAGCAATCGGGTTCTGTATCTGACAATCGGAATTAACGTGCGGACCTCCACAATACTCACAACAGTATGATTGTTGTGACGAATACGGGTAAGGTTCATAACCATAGGTTGAGTTGTTAAATTGAACTTGACAATGAAAACCTTGGTGAGGACCACCACAATACTCACAAGAGTATGAATCTGGCTCATGGTACAAAGGTTGGTTAGGAAAATTGGTTGGCTCATAGTCAGGATTATGGTGAAACTCGGTTCCTGATTTTCCATCACTACAAGCGGGACAATTTCCACCATATTCGGGTCCGCTGCACCATATACACACGAGCTGATAAATCGAAGAATTATCCGGATAAGAGTTAGCCATTTCCATGATAGGCTCGGGTTCTTGAACGGGAGTCACCTCGGGCTCAGAAACATGTTCCACCTCCCTCACCGGAGAGGAAGTAGGAATTGAGGGTTCATCATGAGATTGTTTGTCGGCTAAGTCGCACCAATAGCAAGATTTTCTAGAACCAGGATATCCACATCGACCACATACACATTCTGGATTAAGACAACAATATTGTTTCTCCTCCATACGGCCTTTGCAATGAAAACAACGACGATAATCGATCGTATCCATGAGAATTAATCATATAGAGGGTTGAAGAAAAGAATTATCGGGTTAAGAGGATACACGAAGAATATTTTTGGGTTTTTAAAACTAATTTTGAAAAGGAAAATCTTTTTGGGTTTTTATAAAAGGGATATGTACAAATATCAACGATAACTTCACGAGGAAGGATCTTCAAATGCACACGATACGAGACGGAATACGAAAACTCGCTACAAGCCCTCCCCGGCAGCGGCGCCAAAAATTGATTTGATGTCGAAAATCAATAATAAGAAAATCTAAACTAAAATGATATATTCTAAACTACGGGATAAGGAAAGCATATGGAACTAAAATCTACGGGAAAACCTAAGAACTATGGCAAACTACGCAATTCTACACTAAAACGCAAATCATCAAGTTAAACGAAACTTGAATAAAATGCAACAACGACTATTCTAACTCCTAAAATCAACCTAAAATTACTTTTACTCTAAAATGATATTAGAAAACTAATTATGAATTAAAACTATTTTTAGGAATTTTCTTGATTTTATAAAAATTAAAACTAATTTTAACTATTTAATCTAATTAAAATTGTGAAAAATACCAAATAAGAGAGGAAAAATAAGGAAAAATCTTTTTTATGACTTTTATATTTTTCTTAAACTAAGAAAATTGAAAAACTATTTTTTGGAACTTTTTCTCAATAATTTGCAATTAAAACTATTAAAAAGTGATTAAAAACTAATTTAAATTGAGAAAAATAGTAAAAGTTGACCAAAAATTATGAAATTCTCAGGATAATTCTAAAATGATATTATGAATCTATGAAAAATGAGAAATCAACAGGTTATGTGTGAAATATTAAGGCTATAGTGAAACTGATGACCAAATAAGCTATGAAAATAAGCTAGCAAGCTAATAAGGTAACCAAACAGTGACAGAAGCTAACTAGTGCTAAAATGAACTAATATCAACTGCTTATAACTACTCCTAACAAGTTCTAAGCTCAAATCAATGATCTAATGCTAACTGCTAAGTCTAAGCAAAACAATGGTGACCCCCTACTGTTGGGGCTTATCCAACAGCTTATCAGAAGAGCTTTAGCCAAAAACAGATATTAGGCCTTATAAACCACCTGGCTGACTATACCTAAACCAAATCTCAGACTCTAAATCACTAAAATGAGCTTAGTGCTTAAGCTGCAAGATCTGCTCAAAACTGGTGCAGTCATATTTTGACTTTTGAAAACAGATGCTATGTTGACTTTCTTGAGTTTTAATCCAAAGTAATTAACTGATTTTGATGTTTAAAGGCTAATGATGATTAAGGAAAGCTAGATCTACTAGTTTTGAACCAATAAGCAAATAGATACCCACTGATTTTGACAGAAACAGATTCTATATTAGTTTTAAAGTGATTTTGACTTTCAAAGTAAAACTGCTATAACAATGACCAGAAATGACTATCAATAACCTATATTAACTTGTATCAACTATAAAGCATTGATCAACTAGCCTCTAACTCAGATTAAACAGTTAAACCAAACACTAGTTAAGCTACTGAATATGAACTAATAAGCAGATCTAGACTATAACAAGCTAAACAAATATCAAACTCAGATCAAACAGTAGAGATTATCACTAATTAACAGATGCAATCACAGATATAATGATCAATAACAGATATGAACTTACAATATTCCTTAGCCACTATGGCTTGCCAAAGTTGAAACAAATGAACTCTAACCTAACAACCCCTAATCCTAATCCAATTCCAGCTCAGTATTCAACCCAATCCAGCTACTGTACCATTCCAAACCAGATCTAACACCAGCAAATATGACAGCAACTGTAGCATCTGTTCTCCACTGAATTTGTTTTGTGATTTTGAGATTAAAACAAGTTTAAGCTCACTATAAGCTACTAAAAGCTACTAAAAGCTTAAATGAACTATAAGAAACAATAGATCAGTGGTGGATCAATCCAAAACACAGATCTAAAGTGATTTTTATTTTTTCAATGATTTAATTTGATTTTTTTTTTATATTTTTGAGATTTTGAAGAAATAAACTAAAAGCAGTTTATGAAACTAGAATAAGCAATTATCGAGATTATAAGTAGATATAGATCATAAAACTTGAACAAAAACACTTGAAAATGAAATTTAAATTCTATTAATAATGGAGATTGAGTACAAATTATGAATTACAAGAGATTTAAAACATTTAAATGGAAAAACTACTATTGATTACTACTAAAACTAGAGAGAAATAAAAATAATGTAAGAGAAGATACATATTGTGAATGAAAAGAAGGTCTATATATAGTTGAGCTTGAGCTAAGAAGCTTCTCGAATTTCTTCAACTTGTGCTTCTTTTGAGCTCCTATCCACCCTTAGATTATATCCCACGCACTTCCTCTAGATATCCACCCTTGGATCATGTGCATGAGTCAATTCGTCCAATGAGAAGAGAGTATTTCACACGGATCGATGACCTGGACACCCCCATGTGTCAGGTGTGTCATAAAATGTCAGAGAAAGTACTGTTTTGCCCTTTGATTGCACTGGATTGGCTCAATTGATAAGAGGGTAATTTAGGGTTTATGTGAGTGCAGGATTGGGGAAAATATAGCGCGGGTTCATTTTTGGGTTTATTTATTATTTTTCAAACATTTTGACCGGTTTTTATCTCGTTGACTTGGGTAAAATGAACCGGGTAAAGGGTTGGATTCGGGTAATATATCAAACGGGTGTAGGTGATTTGGTTTTGGGCTCGGGTAACACTTTTTGGGCCGAAGGTTTACATGGATTGGACTAAGGATAAGATGTGTAATATTTAAGCATTACAAGGACCAATAGTGTAAACCGAAACTTCAAGGTCCAATTCTGTACTTTCTGAAAATGCTCATTAAGGACCATATTTGTAAATCTCAAATAATCCAAGGGTGACTTTTGTTAAATCTGAAACTTCAGGGATCAATTCTGTCAAAAGCTCAAAGTGCAAGGACTGAACTTGACTTTTCTTCAAACTTTGCTGAAACTTCAAAAATCATCTTCTGAGAATAAAATCTTCCAAAATACATAATCTTGACCTTCCAGCTCAGCTAAAACTCTCTTGATCTCTCGTGCTCGGATTTACATCTGATTTGGATCCTTTTTGAGTGTTTTTGCATATCCGTACCTGCACAAGCACAACCTCAAGAAAACCACAAATATTAGCAATAAACGGCTTTTCCTTGGTTGTTTTGGGTCGGTTTGATAATGAAAAGATATGTGTTTAAGCACATATCAACGCCGTCTCTTGAAAACACGAGTTTTGAGTTCGACCCGTCACAATAATACGGGACTACGCAAATAGCACCCGACGCCGCCTTCTTCTACATTCAATGATCGTGAGTGTCTCGATTTCGACTTTGGCCATTTTCTTCATATATTCGCCTTTTCGTCCAAATAAGTGCCATTCCAGCATTTTGCCTTCACGAGACCTAAAAGTGAAAAGGAACGATATTAAGCAATAACGGATACAAAAGTGATCAAATAAGGACTTAAATGACCCCTCAAAATGGTACCTTTTAAAACCTTATCAGCATAGTAACTGTTGACTTTTTCAAAGTCATTTACTCTTCACCCATCCTTGAGTTGGTTACTGTTATTCTATTATCACAAACTTGAATGAAGGATCAAAGATGGATGAACAACACTATATCAAGTTTATGTTGATACTCAGAAATGGTGTCGGTTCACCCATCCTTGAGACTTCACACGTCTATGAATATTGGATCTGTGTTTGGAGTTGGATACTGTAATTCTATTGTCAGAAACAGGAATGAAGGATCAAAGATGGATGAACAACACGATATCAAGTTTATGTTCATACTCAAAAGTGGTGCTCGTACATCCATCTTTGAGACTTCATATGTCTCTGAATCTTGGATCTGTTCAACTTGGATCGTGTTTTGAGTTTGATTCTTGTTATTCTATTATCACAAACTTGAATGAAGGATCAAAGATGGATGAACAACACCATATCAAGTTTATGTTGATATCTCGGCGGTGTCTGTTCATCCATCTTAGATCATTCATCCATCTTTGATAGTTGTATGTGTGTTATGAGTTTGATCATTCTACTAGTATTTGTGTAGCAAGTGATATATAAATTTTTTGGGGCAAATGACCTATTAGTAAATGCAACACAGTATAAGGACCAAAGCATAAAAGAAATATATTGCCACTGTACAAGGACCAAACATTATACACCAAAACACTATTCTTAGTCAACGTACACTAAAACTTCTTAAACACAACTAGACCATCTTCCACCGATTCAAAACACAAAAACCAGTACCTACCTAAACCCTATAGAAGAAGAAGAACCATAGAAAAACCAAGAAGATGACCATCCAAGACTAGACACAAAAGTTCCTGAGAAGGCAAACTTTCTCCTTCTCAACAAGGAGATCAGCCAAGGCTGCTTGGTGAGCAGCCTATACCTCGTTTGCACGGTCACCAGCGTTCACCGCCTCCATAGTCTCAGAAATGAGGGCGGCTTCGATCTTGTAATGCGAACTCATTCTCAGAGATAGTCCTCTGCAGTAGATGATAACATCCATTGCTCTCCTTTGCATGGGTTGATCGTACCACCCAATGAACGGACATATTGTAGCCTATAATTGATTATCAAAATGTGAGCATCTGTTTCAAGCATAAACACCAACTAAACCCAGTTGTATAAAATCACAATTATAATAAAACATATATATTACTATAATCAACACATTTTAAAGTAAACCACTGCATGCCAACTTTAAAATGAAATAAAATAAAGTGTCCCAACTGTCTTGGACATGCATAGAACCTCTGCACAGGTTAGTGTTGTTCAAAGAGGTTCTAATGATGACCATACATTGCATGAACACACCACCATTTTTTCAGATTTTACCGTCGGTGAAGAAGATAAGATTTTAATGGTTAGGAAAGATAAAGCATGAGTAGTGGTAAAATTTTCCTTTTATTAGTGAGGTTTTACTGTAGCTAACCAGTGGGCTGAGACGGTAATTAATGGCCATGTGATGAAATGACAAATGTGCCCTTGAAGTTAAGCCAAATCTAACAGGTCTGACGTCCTTGACTAACGGCGGTATGGTCAAAGGACACAGAACAGTAAGAAAGTTGAAAAAGGGACCCCGACGATGAAAATGGCCACTTTGTCCCAACGAAGCGTATTGCCAAGTTTAAGGACCAACGTGTATTTTAGTCAAAAATTATTTTCAATTTTTTCCAAATTTTTCAAAATATTTTGTATTTGTGACTTTTCGATTTGTTTCAAAACTTTCGAAAAAATTATTTTGGAAAAAAATTTGAAATTTTTCGAAAAAAATTATTTTCGGAAAAAAATAAATGGTCCATGTGGTTTGCTCAAATTGCGATTTCGTCCCTGAAATTCAAAGGGGATGAAGGCGAGGGTATTTCAATAATTTCAATTTGGTCGAGGACAACGAACTCAACTTTTCCTCTCAGGGAGGCCGCCTACACTTTCGAAAACTCAGGGACGAAATCTGCAATTTGAGCAAACCACAGGTACCATTTATGCAATTTACTCTAATAATAACAACAATAATAATAATAATAAATAATATATCGAACATGCACCGTCAATGTGGTCTAAATCTAATGGTTGAACTTCTATACATACAAGGGATATTGGCACCCCTCTTCTTTTTTTATTTACTATTATTATTTTTAAAAATTTTTTTTTATTGTTTTTAGTTTAAAACTACAAAATTGAAAGTACAAAATAAAAAATATAAAGTTTAATAAGTCAAATGTATTAACAGACAGAAAATACGAAATAGAAAACAGTAAAAAAAAACTATTTTTTCCTGTCCACAATGTGGATAAAGTGACTTAGGGGGTGCCACTAACGAGTAACGACTAAGGGTCCCCCAACAACGCCCCTTCTAGATATTTCAGTTCTCAAATAAGGTCGTTCAAAACTCATACATACACCATTTTGGTGATAGCCGACAAAAGATACGGTCGCGGGACTCCCATATCCTTGGTTAGAGCACATAACTTTGAGTTAAAGTCTCGCTTCTTGAAGAACCTAAACACGGAAAATCAAATCCATTTATTTATTTATTTTTATTCTTATTAGTGATAAAACATCAAAATATATATCTTGATTTCTAAAATGATGTTTACCAATCCGATAGAGTGTTATCGAGCATACTTTCTAAGACAAACTAGCAAACTAGGAATGTTTCTAGTATCGACATGTTTTCAAATCATGTGAGGACATATTTTCCACTTGATGATTTCTACATCAAAGTAGTTACATGTATTGTGTCCATTACTTAGCATAAATCTTCGAATTCTTTTTTGTAGTCACTTACATGTATAAATATTTAGAGTTCACAATCATGTTTTCAAAATCGAACGAATCCAAACTGAAGATATCTAACTCACCAACATGCTTTAATTTTGAAAACTCAAAACCGAATTTTCATGTTTTGATTTTACTAGAAAAAAAAGCCTATACTCACCACCCAATCACCACTTCATAATAAATGGGGAATTAATATTTACACGAGACAATACAAAATTTAATTCATAACTTTTATGTCAAATATAGCTGGTAGATTGCAAGATGTTAAAGATAAGAGCTTCATCGAACTATATGTTCGTTTTTATCTTTACTACTTATAAACAGAAAATACACTTGTTTAAAAATTAATAACTTAAAAATTGAGTAAAGTTGTTAGACTAAAATACATCTATTTATAAAAAGCAATGCAACTTTTTTAGATATTTAAACACGTTTTTACAATTTAAATCATTAACTTTTTTCACTCTCACTTATTTCATACTCATATATACAAAAAAAAAATACACACATAGTTCAACAATAAACTTTATTGAGTCTAGCGGTTACAAATCCAAATTCCAATATTGCAAATGTAACATCAATTTACCCATAAAACTTTAAAGTAAAATATGAGTAGCTGAAAAGAAAGTCATAAAGCAATTGTGAAATTAAGCAAGTAACGGAGCTAGATGTATGGAACATCACCATTAACATTTATCGGTGTGCTACATCAACATCACTTTATCACCTCTTCAATAACACATAATAACTAAAATATCTTCCCTAGCAAAAAAAACCCAATAACAGTTATTGATACATATAGTTCTCACAAAAAGCCACAGAAAAAATACCTCACACACTCACAAAATAAAAAAGAACAAAGAAAAAGAAAGACAAATACCAACGGCACCAACCATTGCAACAACGCTAAAGGCGAGCGGCGCACCATTATATTAGCGCCATTACAGATTGCACAAATGGCGGTGCCACTGGTTGAAAAAGGTGGCTAACGCGCTTAAAACTCCTCCGCAACATGCTCTCTAACAAAAAGAAATAATTTTTCTATGTCATGTAAATCCAGAAGTAGCTTAGTCACTTGTTAGACAAAGTCATTGACCATGGTTGTTGCATAACTCTTGCTTAAATATTTGATTAGTTTATGATGTTGGGAGCATATTTCTTTTGACCAGCTCTTTTCTTTTCCTGTAGTTGGCAGGCAGCTATGAATGTTTTTTTTCGAGTTAAATCATACCGGCAAAAGCAAAACTTTTAGATACGAAGGCTTCTAAATTAATTGTAGATATAACTAAAATAACTAATATTTGAATAAAAGTGGTAACATCGAATAATAACACTTTTTGATTATCATTATCTTATGTTTAATGCCTTATTTTATATGAATTTGATAATTAATTGCTTCATATATATAGAATTGGATTAAAATGATACTTGAGCGGAAACATGAAAAAAAACTAAAAATTTGAAGGAAACTTGAAGAAATTCTAAAATCAAGGCATCTACGGTGATAAAGATTTAAAATGTACACTTTTGAGGGTCATTTAAGCCCTTAATTGATCACTTTTGTATCTATTACTACCTAATTTCGTTCCTTTTGCTTTTTAGGTCTCTTGAAGGCAAATTGTTGGAATGACACTTATTCGGACAAAAAGGCGTGAATATCTGAAGAAAATGGTCAAAGTCAAGAATCGAGACACTCATTTCTTTGAAACATAAAGCGACGTCGTCGGAGTTCTATTTGTGACGCCGTCAGAGACTTCTTGTGACGACTCAAGAGCCAATTTGCTTATTTACAAGTGGCGTCATCGGGTTTTAAAGAGTAGGCGTCGCGGCTCGAGACGGCCTAGATTTGATCGAGCGGCGTCGAGACTCAGGCGACGGCGTCACGGGCATAAGGTGATTGTCCACAAGTTTACGTGGCCAAGACGAAACCCTAATGACGGCGACCCGGCGTCACAATTAAAGAGTGACGCCGTTGCGATTGTAAAATTATATATAGAAATCGAATTTTTAGGTTTTCGATAGTGTAGTTTTGTGGAGTAAAAGCCTAAACCGAACCAAGGCTGTCTTTTACAGTATTTTAGGGTTTCATACCCTATTTTACATCAAGATAAGTGTTTTACTTCATTAATTCAATTATGTCTTCAATTGATTGTGTGTATACTTGCATGTTTCCCATGTCCGGCTAAATTATTTGTGTGTTTGCTTAGGTAATATGAAACCTAGTTATTGAATATTGATTGGTTGTCTCTTATCTTAATTGTTATTGATCTAGTATTGCGATAGGTCATTCGTTGTGTCATTAATGCTTGATTAATCTTTGTGAACCTTAGCTTATAGTCACTAGTGGAATCGTAGGTTAAACATCCAAAGAGTACCTTAGTGTTAAGTTTATGAATCCTAGAGATTTTGTAACCATTAACCTTTGGTAGCTTCAAAGAGTTAGGGATAAACGCATACCCCACGACATTAGACACACAACGCGTTAAGAACACTAGAACAAAAAGTGGATTTGGCCACACCGAATATGTGTGACGATATACATATAGTCACACATGTTTTTTCAATGTGTGTGACTAAAGGTCGTGACCATAGGTACCCTATGGTCACGTGTTTGACTTTTAGTCTCTATTGCAAAAGAGTAACCAAAACCGTAACATGTGTGACTAATTAGGTACAAATTTTGTTGGATTAATCCGTATTAGTGACCATAAACACTGTATAGTCACACAAAGCATGTTTGTTTTGGGTATTTAGTCACATACAATTAAGCATAAAGTGGCAAAAAGTGTTAATAAGTGTGACCATATGGTGTTTTAAGTGAAGAAATGTGTGTTTTGTGTGACTATTGCTCATCCAATGGCCACATGAATTTTATGTTTGTGTGGCCTTTTCTAACATTTAGTCACACAAAGCATGTTTCTTTTGGGTATTTAGTCACATGCAATTAACCATAAAGTGGCTAAAAGTGTTAATAAGTGTGACCATATGGTGTTTTAAGTGAAGAAATGTGTGTTTTGTGTGACTATTGATCATCCAATGGCCACTTGAATTTTATGTTTGTGTGGCCTTTTCTAACATTTAGTCACACAAAGCATGTTTCTTTTGGGTATTTAGTCACATACAATTAATCATAAAGTGGCCAAAAGTGTTAATAAGTGTGACCATATGGTGTTTCAAGTGAAGAAATGTGTGTTTTGTGTGACTATTGATCATTCAATGGCCACATGAATTTTATGTTTGTGTGGCCTTTTCTAACATTTAGTCACACAAAGCACGTTTCTTTTGGGTATTTAGTCACATGCAATTAACCATAAAGTGGCCAAAAGTGTTAATAAGTGTGACCATATGGTGTTTTAAGTGAAGAAATGTGTGTTTTGTGTGACTATTGCTCATCCAATGGCCACATGAATTTTATGTTTGTGTGGCCTTTTCTAACATTTAGTCACACAAAGCATGTTTCTTTTGGGTATTTAGTCACATGCAATTAACCATAAAGTGGCTAAAAGTGTTAATAAGTGTGACCATATGGTGTTTTAAGTGAAGAAATGTGTGTTTTGTGTGACTATTGATCATCCAATGGCCACGTGAATTTTATGTTTGTGTGGCCTTTTCTAACATTTAGTCACACAAGCATGTTTCTTTGGGTATTTAGTCACATAGAAATTAAGCATAAAGTGGCCAAAGTGTTAATAAGTGTGACCATATGGTGTTTTAAGGAAGAAATGTGTGTTTTGTGTGACTATTGCTCATCCAATGGCCACATTAATTTTATGTTTGTGTGGCGCTTTCTAACATTTAGTCACGCATCAATTAAGCAAGCCGTGACCAAAAAGTGTTAATAATTGTGACTATATGAATCTTTTAGTCACATATAAGAAATCAATATATATCAAAACAAATTCTAATATATAAAATATATTCAAAATATATTCAAATACAATAAAATTGGAATGTATATAAAATTGTAGTGTCGTACATAATAAAATTCTCAATAATTTAACGACTTCGACTCTTGATCTTCTTAGCTTCCTTTTGCATGGTATGACTAGAGGCGTGGCGCTTTGTATGTAATTTAGGTGCGATTCTGTTCTCACCAATCAGTTTATGGTACTTGGTGGTGTTACAGCAGGAAACAAAAGCCGGGTATCAAACACTGAATTAAATATGAAGAATGATATATGTAGGTTTATAAAACACATGCATCTATGTACCTTTTCATCGAAAACCACTTGATCCTTTGGCCATGCATAAAACCACCTCTGCATCCTTAACTGCTTTGAGACCGTTACTTCCTACATCCGTATGCCTGCTGCATCCACTAAAGATTTTTCAATAGACACTCTGTAGCAATCCTTTGGGAGTGGTTTGTTATGAAGCATTTGTTTTCCATCGCTTTGTACACGGTACCTCCGCAATAATAGTTGATTTCTTTAAGTGCCACGATCGCATAATTACCTAAAAGATAATTTCTTGCATGTATATATGTATCATTAATTAATTAAACGAAAGAACATATGAAAATGTTTAAATACATACTTGTGGTAGTCTTGTTAATGGAGACTCTGTTCTTGTGATCCGAAAGTTGGCGTGAAGAATCCTTTCGTTTTGATGTAGTCGATTTCTTAGATCGACAGATTTAACAGATTTCCTATATGTATAATACACGGTAAATAATACATGTATGTAGAATTCAAAAATCCGGGGGTGATTTATTACTTACACTTATTTGAATTTCCTTTTCCAAAGTTGCAAGTCCATTAGACTTCTCAATGCTCGCAACTTTCTCACGTCAAAGAACACGTGTTCGGCATCCTCATCAAGCCTTTGCTATTTAAAAGATTAATGTTCACCGAGACACACGAAATATAAATTGTTTAAGAAGACTGCAGTGAGATTTAAAAGGGTAAAAAAGATGGAATGTTACTTTCTTATGTCTTACTTCCGTTTCATTAATGGAGTTGAAGTTGATCGCAATCGCCCTTTGTGCGACCAATTGTTTCATCAAATCAGTACACGCCTCTTTTTCTTGGCGTTGGCGCTCTCATTATCAAGTTCACTTTGAAGTAACACCACTCTTTCATCGGATGCTTATCGATTCGAGGCGAGATCAAAATACCTCTTGTAGGTTACTCCACCTCCCACTCCTCTCGCATATCCTCCCTTTTCCTTACCTAATACAATTGTCATGGCATCGATTGCCATGATCAAGCTTCAAGATTCCTTGTTTGATCTTGTCGTCCGTTTCTTCTGCACACACGATATGGGAAATAGGTTATTTAATTCTACGGTATTAACTTGTAACTAAAAGTATTAACTAAAACTCTACATGTTAACTTATAACTAACAGTTTAAGTAATCTGATGTGATTAACTAAAAGTATTAACTAAAACACTACTGTATTAACTTATAAATAACGGTTTTAAGTAATCTGATAGCGATAACTTATAACTAAACAAACATAATAATAAAATTTGCGATCAAACTTACAAATTTTTCTCCCATCGATCGATATCATCATCGTGATATTCTTCGTCTTTTTCACCCTTCCTTTCAACCACAGTACCACGCGGTGGTTCTTCATCTGGTTCAATTTCTTTACTCTCGATCTTATAAACATCAAATACATACAAATGTAAGATAAACGAATATAAGCGAAACTATGATGCTATTAAATGCAAATGTGCAAATGTTTCTTTGTTGCCATTTTTTCTATCACAGGCGTATCCACCTCGTCCCATTGTATGATCATAAAGCAGACTTGGGCGTGACACTTTAGCTTTTCTTGATCTCACCTTGCAACACAAAATCATACGGCGTTTAGATGTAGTAATCTTGATAGTATACAACTAATACATATGGAAACATATGAAAAGGTGAAAGATATTTGAACTTGAATAAAATGAATAATTAACACCTTGTATTCCTCATTGGTGTGTAGTTTACAAAATTAACCCAATCTTGACTTTTATAATTGCACTATAATTTGCGGGACTTCATTTAGTTTTGAAAGGGTATTTTGGTTGGGCAATATGTAGTTTTGTATCAATTTCATTCGAAATTCCTTAGAAGTTGACCAAGATGATTCATTATCGACTTTTCTCGACCGTCAAGTCAACATCAAAATATCGCTACAAAGATTAACAAATTGTTGATAATTAGTTGCACATCCGTAAATGCAGAGATAAACTTATTAACACCTTGTATCTACGATGACCAAGCCACTACTAGTTAAAAAAGTATATGTGTACCGTGATTTCGCCCCACATTTTATCTCTTGCTACGAATCAACCTTCCTCCGGTTAGAATCGACACCTATATGCTCACGAACCAAATCACCCAAAAACTTGAAAACAATGCTCTGCTTTTTTCACGATAACCTATCCGATTGCATCGAAGGTTACGCGACCTTTATTACATGCTGTTTTCCATATTCCTGCGAAACTTAGCTAACCTAGTTATGCCCCTCTTAACAACATTCGCATTTGAATGGTTGTTTCCAACATCCTCACCCTCATCCGAATCGTCTCGATTCATATTCTAAAGTGTTTTCAATTTCACGATCGAATAAACCAAATCATCCGGATAATTGATTTGCGTTGACATGATTCGTCGAAGTAATGTTAAAGAAAATTAGTAACAATTGGTAAATAATGGTGTAAAATTGAAGTTCGGTTGTTTTGCTTGAAGCCCGATTTATTGGAGTAAAAATAGGGCTAATGATGGGCGATTTTTCAATTAGGAAACCATAATTTCAAAGTAAATTTAAAATTTTTGGCTCCAAATTTTATAATTTTAAATGTGACTCCAAATCAAACAATTTTGAAACCAAAAACACCCACAGCGAGAAATGGTGCTTACCCAGGTCCCAAACACTCATATTACTTCAAACCGGTGTGTCAAAAACACATATAACTGCAGATACACTAAAATCACCACATGGCGCATACAAATGAACAATCAAAAGCTAAAATGGACTTAAAGCAACTAATTAAGCAACTATAACTAATAAGCAGCCCGGATAAACAATTAAGCACAAAATAGGCAAATCAAACCAAGAAGCTGGCGATACATCAAACAGCCCTAAGACCTTAATTTAAGGCTATAAATAAGCTATTTATAAGCAATTAGATAAGCTCTAACATCCTCAAGTAGTCAAAAAAATCAAGAAAACATGTAAATGCAATTAACTTAAAGCAAAAACAACAACAAAAACACCCTAAATATAGTGGTTCAATCAAAATAATTGTCATGAACAAACGCCTCAGGTTCTAAACTTCATAATCGGTCATAAAAAATTGACAACAATCTAAAATTGAACATCCTAATCCTACAATAATACATTATACTAGTACGAATATGAACTTAAACACCACAACCAATTCCTAAATTCAAAACAACATGAAAAAAAAGATGAAACAAACTAGCGAACACATTACTTATATTAAGAAACATAATTAGCATTCGTATGGATAAACCATCAAAAGATCCATACATATTCCATTGTTAATATATCTACATACCATCCCATTAAACCAAGACATTAGACATTAGACATTAGACATAAACAGATGACACTAGAGCAAAGAAAACATCCCATTCCATAGCGAGAAACCCTTCAACCATTCATCGCTGAATTTGTTCTTCCTTGGTATCGATTTCCTCCTAAGATTGAGTAATGAGATCATTCAACCCCTGCAGCTTAGACCCGCAACCTCCCTGTCATCCCTAAGATCCACCAATCTCTAAGGACCTAATGTTTAAAACACAAACTAAGTCCTCCTTCTTTAAACTATGACTATAAATTAAGGTGTTGATCCGTTCGGTTATTGGGTTTTGTTTCGTTAAATCGGTTATATTTTTATTTTTGTCAACACAAAACCGAAACGAACCGAACTATAATTAAACCAAAGCGAACCGAAAACCGATTATGAATTAAGTTCGCTTGGGTTGACCAAATTAAGCTTGATTCTTGGGTTGACACATATGGTTTTAAACCGAAAATGGATAATTAAGTTCGCTTGAGTTGACACAAAATTATTTAGATTTTAAGCCATGGCTTCCATAATTAGCAACCTACAAACATAATGTTTGAGTAAATGGGACAACGTAAAAGCAATTGAAGCGGCCGAATGTGTGTAAAAGTTATACAAACGGACTAAAAGATGAAAAAACCAGCTAAAGCGTGCAAACAAGGACGAAAACACAGAAACAAAAGCGGGCGTATAAAACCGATTAAAAGGGACAAAGGCGTAAGAAAACGGACCAAAGCGTATTAAAATGTAAGAAAACGTGTATAAGCGTGCGAAACGTGTAAAGTGTAAGAAAACCTTTGCAAGCGGTTGAAAATTCTTAAAACATACGAAAAATGGGTAAGCGGATGAAAAGCGGGGTAAATGGGACTGAAAACGCAAAGCAAATTGAAATGGCCGAATGTGTGTAAAAAGTTATACAAACGGACTAAAAGATGAAAAACCCATTAAAACGTGCAAACACGTATTTAAAACACGTATACAAAAATGGGAGCGATTAAAGCAGTTAAAAGGGACAAAGGCGTGAAAAAGGACCAAAAGCGTATTAAATGTAAGAAAGCGTGTATAAGCGTATTTAACGTGTAAAGTGTAAGAAAACCTTTGAAACGGGATCTCGACATTAGTCTCTTCCATTTCGGAATAGTACTAAGATGCTCATCCCCATTATGAGAGAATCAACGGTGTAATAATATGCGTAGAAATAGAATCATCGACCTCTTCCATAAGAGCGTCACTTCTCTACGGCGTGAGTGAAGGGAAGGTCGGAAATGAAAGGCTCGAGAAGCGGGTGGGATTGCCCCTTCGGAGGTATGTCGTCATCAGTCGAGAATCGTAATAATAGGTAGTAGGGCGATGTTGAATCACTTCGTGACCTCTTGACTAATAATTCACGATAAGTTTTCGATTAGGATCTCTTTCTTGAGCGAGTTCTGAAAGCAATTCTTTTAGTTCCTTTAACTCTTGTAATATGTTGAGAAACCTTGGTGAAATCCTTGATTATCGGCGGATTTGTGGTTGAATTTCTTGGTATTGTGGAGGTGGGTTATAAGCATAATCGTAATTATAAGGAACTTGCTCGTAAGCAATCGGGTTACATGTCGACAATCGGAATTAACGTGCGGACCTCCATGATACTACTTGCAGATATGATTGTTGTGCGAATCTGAGTAAGGTTCATAACCATAGGTTGAGTTGTTAAATTGAACTTGACAATGAAAACCTTGGTGAGGACCCACAATACTCATGAGTATGAATCTCATGGTACAAAGGTTGGTTAGGAAAATTGGTTGGCTCATAGTCGGGATTATGAAACTTCGGTTCTGATTTTCCATCACTGGTGGGACAATTTCCACCATATTGGTCCATTGCACCATATCTCATACGGATGAAATCGTCGAATTATCGGATAAGAGTTAGCCATTTCCATGATAGGCTCGGGTTCTTGAGCAGGGAGTCACCTCGGGCTCGAAACATGTTCCACCTCTCTGGGAGGAAGTAGGAATTGGGTTCATCGTGAGATTGTTTGTCGGCTAAGTCGCACCAATAGCAAGATTTTCTAGAACAGGATATCCGCATCGACCACATACACATTACGGATTAAGACAACAATATTGTTTCTCCTCCATCTGACCTGCAATAAACTCATGACGATAATCGATCGTATCCATGAGAATTAATCATATAGAGGTTGAAGAAAAGAATTATCGGGTTAAGAGGATCGAAAAGAATATTTTGGGTTTTAAAACTAATTTTGAAAAGGAAAATCTTTTGGGTTTTATAAAGGGATATGTACAAATATCAGCGATAACTTCACGAGGAAGGATCTTCAAATGCTGCGATACGAGGGGAATCTGACTTCTACTGAGCCCTCCCGGCGGCGGCGCCAAAATTGATTTGATGTCGAAAATCAATAATGAAAATCTAAACTAAAATGATATATTCTAAACTACGGGATAAGGAAAGCATATGGAACTAAAATCTACGGGAAAACCTAAGAACTATGGCAAACTACGCAATTCTACACTAAAGCATAAATCTTGAAGTTAAGCAAGCTTTGAATAAAATGCAACAACGACTATTCTAACTCCTAAAATCAACCTAAAATTACTTTTACTAAAAATGATGAAAACTAATTATGAATTAAAACTATTTTTAGGAATTTTCTTGATTTTATAAAAAAAACTAATTTTAACTATTTAATCTAATTAAAATTGTGAAAAATACCAAATAAGAGAGGAAAAATAAGGAAAAATATTTTTTATGCTTTTTATATTTTTCTTAAACTGAGAAAATTGAAAAATTATTTTTTGGAACTTTTTCTCAATAATTTGCAATAAAACCTATTAAAAAGCGATTAAAATCTAATTTAAATTGAGAAAAATAGTAAAAATTGGCCAAAAATTATGAAATTCTAGGATAATTCTAAAATGATATTATGAATCTATGAAAAATGAGAAATCAACGGGGTTATGTGAAATATTAAGGCTATAGTGGCGATGACCAATAAAGCTATGAAAATAAGCTAGCAAGCTAATAAGGTAACCAAGCAGTGGAGAAGCTAACTAGTGCTAAAATGAACTAATATCAGCTGCTTATAACTACTCCTAACAAGTTCTAAGCTCAAATCAATGATCTAATGCTAGCTCTAAGTCTAAGCAAAACAATGGTGACCCCTGTTGGGGGCTTATCCAGCTTCGAAACTTTAGCCAAAAGCAGATATTAGGCCTTATAAACCACAGGTGACTATACCTAAACCAAATCTAGACTCTAAATCACTAAAATGAGCTTAGTGCTTAAGGCGCAGATCACTTTCAGCGGTGCGGTCATATTTTGACTTTGGCGGATGCTATGTTGACTTTCTTGAGTTTTAATCCAAAGTAATTAAGCGATTTTGATGTTTAAAGGCTAATGATGATTAAGGAGCTAGATCTACTAGTTTTGAACCAATAAGCAAATAGATACCAGATTTTGTGAGAAGCAGATTCTATAGTTTTAAAGTGATTTTGACTTTCAAAGTAAAGCTGTATAACAATGACGAGAAATGACTATCAATAACCTATATTAACTTGTATCAACTATAAAGCATTGATCAACTAGCCTCTAACAGTTAAGCAGTTAAACCAAACACTAGTTAAGCTCTGAATATGAACTAATAAGCGGATCTAGACTATAACAAGCTAAACAAATATCAAACTCGGATCAACGGTGAGAATTATCACTAATTACGGATGCAATCAGGATATAATGATCAATATGAGATATGAACTTACAATATTCCTTAGCCAGCTGCAAGCCGAGTTGAAACAAATGAACTCTAACTTAACAACACAATCTAATCGATTCCGGCTCGTTATTCAACCCAATCCGACTCTTGCCATTCAGACCGGATCTAACACCAACAAATATAATGACAAGCTGTTGCTCATTCTCCTGAATTTGTTTTGTGATTTTGAGATTAAAACAAGTTTAAGCTCACTATAAGCTACTAAAGCTACTAAAGCTTAAATGAACTATAAGAAACAATAGATCGTTGGTGGATCAATCAAAACCTGGATCTAAAGTGATTTTATTTTTCAATGATTTAATTTGATTTTTTTTATATTTTTGAGATTTTGAAGAAATAAACTAAAAGCAGTTTATGAAACTAGAATAAGCAATTATCGAGTTATAAGTAGATATAGATCATAAAAACTTGAACAAAAACACTTGAAAATGAAATTTAAATTCTATTAATAATGGAGATTGAGTACAAATTATGAATTACAAATTTAAAACATTTAAATGGAAAAAACTACTATTGATTACTACTAAAGAGAAATAAAAAAATAACGAAGAGAATACATATTGTGAATGAAAAGATCTATATAGTTGAGCTTGAGCTGAAGCTTCTCGAATTTCTTCAACTTGCTTCTTTTGAGCTCTATCCACCCTTAGATTATATCAGCACTTCTCTAGATATCCACCTTGGATCATGTGTGAATTCGTCCGATGAAGAGTATTTCACGGATCGATGACTGGACACCCCGTGTGTCGGTGTGTCATAAAATGTCGGAGAAAGTCTTGTTGCCCTTTGATTACCTTGGATTGGCTCAATTGATAAGAGGGTAATTTAGGGTTTATGTGCGGGATTAGGGAAAATATAGCGGGTTCATTTTGGGTTTATTTATTATTTTCAAACATTTTACGGGTTTTATATCGTTGACTTGGGTAAAATGAACCGGGTAAAGGGTTGGATTCGGGTAATATATCAAGCGGGTGTAGGTGATTTGGTTTGGGCTCGGGTAACACTTTTGGGCGAAGGTTTACATGGATTGGACTAAGGATAAGATGTGTAATATTTAAGCATTACAAGGACCAATAAAGTGGCCCAAAACTTCAGGTCCAGTGCATGCTACAAAATGCTCATTAAGGACCATATTTGTAAATCTCAAATAATCAAGGTGACTTTTATTAATCTGAAACGAGGGATCAATTACATAAGCTCAAAGTGCAAGGTGAACTTGACTTTTCTTCAAACTTTCTTTGAAACTTCAAAATCATCTTAAGAATAAAATCTTCCAAAATATAATCTTGACCTTCCTCGGCTAAAACTCTCTTGATCTCTCGTGCCGGTTTACATACGATTTGGATCCTTTTGAGTGTTTTGCATATCCGTACTACCTAAGCACAACCTCGAAAACCACAAATATTAGCAATAGCGGCTTTTCCTTGGTTGTTTGGGTCGGTTTGATAATGAAAGATATGTGTTTAGCACATATCAGCGAATCTGAAAACAAGAGTTTGAGTTCGACCCGTCGCAATAATTACGGGACGTCGCAAATAACTTTTTGGCGAGTAGCCTTCTACATTCACATTTGTGGTGTCTCGATTTCGACTTTGGCCATTTCTTCATATATTCGCCTTTTAGTCCAAATAAGTGCCATTCCAATTTTGCCACGAGACCTAAAAGTGAAAAGGAGCGATATTAAGCAATACGCGGATACAAAAGTGATCAAATAAGGACTTAAATGACCCCTCAAAATGGTACCTTTTAAAACCTTATCGACATAGTAGCATTGACTTTTTCAAAGTCATTTACTCTTCACCAGTCCTTGGTTGGTTCTTTGTTATTCGCAAACTTGAATGAAGGATCAAAGATGGATGCAACACTATATCAAGTTTATGTTGATACTCGAGAAATGGTGTCGGTTCACCCATCCTTGAGACTTCACCGCGTCTGAATATTGGATACATGTTTGGAGTTGGATCTTGTAATTCTATTGTCGAAGCAGGAATGAAGGATCAAAGATGGATGAACAACACGATCAAGTTTATGTTCATACTCAAAAGTGGTGCACGTACATCCATCTTTGAGACTTCATATGTCTGAATCTTGGATCTGTTCAACTTGGATACGTGTTTTGAGTTTGATTCTTGTTATTCTATTATCAAACTTGAATGAAGGATCAAAGATGGATGAACAACACCATATCAAGTTTATGTTGATACTTTCGGCGGTGTTCATCCATCATCATCCATCTTTGATAGTTATGTGTGTTATGAGTTTGATCATTCTACTAGTATTTGTGTATGAAGTATATAAATTTTTTGGGGCAAATGACCTATTAGTAAATGCAACACGATATAAGGACCAAAGCATAAAAGAAATATATTGCCAGCTGTCAAGGACCAAACATTATACACCAAAACACTTATTCTTAGTCAGCGTACCTTAAAACTTCAAACTAGACCATCTTCCACGATTCAAAACACAAAACGTTACCTACCTAAACCTATAGAAAGAAGAACCATAGAAAAACCAAGAGATGACCATCGAGACTAGACACAAAAGAAAGCAAACTTTCTCCTTCAACAAGGAGATCGGCCAAGGCTTGGTGACGACCTATACCTCGTTACGGTCACCGGCGTTCACCGCCTCCGTAGTCTAAATGAGGCGGCAGCGATCTTTGTCGAACTCATTCACATAGATAGTCCTCTAGTAGATGATAACATCCATTGCTCTCCTTTGCATGGGTTGATCGTACCACCCAATGAGCGGTATTGTAGCCTATAATTGATTATCAAAATGTGAGCATCTGTTTCAAGCATAAACACCAACTAAACCAGTTGTATAAAATCACAATTATAATAAAACATATATATTACTATAATGTTTTTAAAGTAAACCACGCATGCCAACTTTAAAATGAAATAAAATAAAGTGTCCCCTTTGTCTTGGACATGCATAGAACCTCTGCACTGGGTTAGTGTTGTTCGGCGGGTTCTAATGACCACTTACATTGCATGAACACACCACCATTTTTGATTTTGAGTCGGTGAAGAAGATAAGATTTTAATGGTTAGGAAAGATAAAGCATGAGTAGTGGTAAAATTTTCCTTTTATTAGTGAGGTTTCTTTGTGAGCTAACGATTGAATTTGAGCGGTAATTAATGGCCATGTGATGAAATGACAAATGTGCCGCTTGAAGTTAAGCCAATCTAACAGTCGGCGTCCTTGACTAGCGGTATGGTCGAAAGGACACATAGCAGTAAGAAAGTTGAAAAAGGGACCCCAAGCGATGAAAATGGCGACTTTGTCCCGCGAGGCGTATTGCCAAGTTTAAGGACCAACCGTGTATTTTAGTAAAAAATTATTTAATTTTTTAAATTTTTTCAAAATATTTTGTATTTGTGACTTTTCGGTTGTTTCAAAACTTTGAAAAAAATTATTTTGGAAAAAAATTTGAAATTTTTTGAAAAAAATTATTTTAGGAAAAAAATAAATGGTCCATGTGGTTTGCTCAAATTGATTTAGTCACAAATTCAAGGGGATGAAGGCGAGGTATTTCGATAATTTCAATTTGGTCGAGGGCAACGAACTCAACTTTTCCTCTCGGGAGGCCGCCTACACTTCGAGAAAACTCGGGGATAATCAGATTTGAGCAAACCACGGTGCCATTTATACAATTTACTCTAATAATAACAACAATAATAATAATAATAAATAATATATCGAACATGCACGTCAATGTGGTCTAAATCTAATGGTTGAACTTCATACATACAAGGGATATTGGCGCTTTCTTTTTATTTACTATTATTATTTTTAAAAATTTTTTTTATTGTTTTAGTTTAAAACTACAAAATTGAAAGTACAAAATAAAAAATATAAAGTTTAATAAGTCAAATGTATTAGAGAAAATAAAATAGAAAGCAGGTAAAAAAACTATTTTTCACATCGCAATGTGGATAAAGTGACTTAGGGGTGCAGCTGTAGTAGCGACTAGGGTCCCCGACAACGCTAGATATTTCGGTTCTCGAATAAGGTGGTTCAACTCATACATTACACCATTTTGGTGATAGCCGACAAAAGATCGCGGGGACTCCCGTATCCTTGGTTAGAGCACATAACTTTGAGTTAAAGTCTACCTTCTTGAAGAACCTAAACACGGAAAATCAAATCCATTTATTTATTTATTTTTATTCTTATTAGTGATAAAACATCAAAAATATATCTTGATTTCTAAAATGATGTTTACCAATCCGATAGAGTGTTATCGAGCATACTTTCTAAACAAACTAGCAAACTAGGAATGTTTCTGTATCGACATGTTTTCAATCATGTGAGGACATATTTTCCACTTGATGTTCTACATCAAAGTAGTTACATGTATTGTGTCCATTACTTAGCATAAATCTTGAATTCTTTTTGTAGTCACACATGTATAAATATTTAGAGTTCACAATCATGTTTTCAAAATCGAGCGAATCAAGCGAAGATATCTAACTCTTAACATGCTTTAATTTTGAAAACTCAAACAATTTTCATGTTTTGATTTTACTAGAAAAAAAGCCTATACTCACCACCGATCACCACTTCATAATAAATGGGAATTAATATTTACGAGACAATACAAAATTTAATTCATAACTTTTATGTCAAATATAGGCAGTAGATTGCAAGATGTTAAAGATAAGAGCTTCATCGAACTATATGTTCGTTTTATCTTTACTACTTATAAGCAGAAAATACACTTGTTTAAAATTAATAACTTAAAAATTGAGTAAAGTTGTTAGACTAAAATACATCTATTTATAAAAGCAATGCAACTTTTTAGATATTTAAACACGTTTTTTAATTTAAATCATTAACTTTTTCACTCTCACTTATTTCATACTCATATACAAAAAAAAATACACAGTTCAACAATAAACTTTATTGAGTCTACGGTTTAAATCAAATTCCATATTGCAAATGTAACATCAATTTACCCATAAAACTTTAAAGTAATAAAAAAAATCATCATAAACAAATGTGAACATCACCATTAACATTTATGATTGTGCTACATCAACATCACTTTATCACCTCTTCAATAACATAATAACTAAAATATCTTCAACAAAAACCCAATATGATTATTGATACATATAGTTCTCACAAAAGCCACGGAAAAAACTACCTCTTCACAAAATAAAAGAACAAAGAAAAGAAAGACAAATACCAGCAGCACCAACCATTGCAACGCATGAAGGCGAGCGGCGCACCATTATATTAAGCGCCATTCACGATTCACAAATGGCGGTGCCGCTGGTTGAAAAAAGGTATTCTTGGTAGCTTAAAACTCCTCCATGACATGCTCTCTAACAAAATAATTTTTCTATGTCATATAAATCCGAGTAGCTTAGTCGACATTGAGACAAAGTCATTGACCATGGTTGTTGCATAACTCTTGCTTAAATATTTGATTAGTTTATGATGTTGGGAGCATATTTCTTTTGACCGTCTTTTCTTTTCTGTGGTTAGCGGTGACTATGAATGTTTTTTTCGAGTTAAATCATACCGCAAAAGCAAAACTTTTGAATCTGAAGGCTTCAAATTAATTGTAGATATAAAAAATAACTAATATTTGAATAAAAGTGGTAACATCGAATAATAACACTTTTGATTATCATTATCTTATGTTTAATGCCTTATTTTATATGAATTTGATAATTAATTGCTTCATATATATAAATTGGATTAAAATGTATTTGGAGCGGAAACATGAAAAAAACTAAAATTTGAAGAAACTTGAAGAAATTCTAAAATCAAGGCATCTACGGTGATAAAGATTTAAAATGTACACTTTTGAGGGTCATTTAAGCCCTTAATTGATCACTTTTATGCTCTATTACTACCTAATTTCGTTCCTTTTTGCTTTTAGGTCTCTTGAAGGCAAATTGTTGGAATGACACTTATTAGGACAAAAAGGCGTGAATATCTGAAGAAAATGGTCAAAGTCAAGAATCGAGACACTTTCATTTCTTTGAAACATAAAGCGGCAGTCGGGAGTTCTATTGTGGCCGTTCGAGACTTCTTATGACCGATGTGATTTGCTTATTTACAAGTGGCGTCATCGGGTTTTAAAAGTAGGCGTCGCGGCTCGAGGCCTAGATTTGATCGAGCGGCGTCAGAGACTCAAAGGCGGCAGGCGTCATAAGGGCATGGGCGTAAAGTTCGTGGCAAGGCGAAACCCTAATAGCGGCGACCCGGCGTCCAATTAAAGTAGCCAGTTGCGATTGTAAAATTATATATAAATCGAATTTTTAGGTTTGATTGTGTGTAGTTTGTGGAGTAAAGCCTAAGCCGAACCAAAATTTGTCTTTACGGTATTTTAGGGTTTCATACCCTATTTTACATCAGATAAGTGTTTTACTTCATTAATTCAATTATGTCTTCAATTGATTGTGTGTATACTTGCATGTTTCCATGTAAAGCTAAATTATTTGTGTGTTTGCTTAGGTAATATGAAACCTAGTTATTGAATATTGATTGGTTGTCTCTTATCTTAATTGTTATTGATCTAGTATTGCGATGGGTCATTCGTTGTGTCATTAATGCTTGATTAATCTTTGTGAACCTTAGCTTAATTCACTGGTGGAATCGTAGGTTAAACATCGAAGAGTACCTTAGTGTTAAGTTTATGAATCCTAGAGATTTTGTAACCATTAACCTTTGGTAGCTTCAAAGTTAGGGATAGCATACCCGACATTAGACACACAACGTTAGAACACTAGAACAAAAAGTGGATTTGGCCGCACGAATATGTGTGTGATATACATATAGTCGCATGTTTTTTCAATGTGTGTGACTAAGGTGTGTGACCATAGGTACCCTATAGTCCGTGTTTGACTTTTAGTCTCTATTGCAAAAGTAACCAAAACCGTAACATGTGTGACTAATTAGGTACAAATTTTGTTGGATTAATCCGTATTAGTGACCATAAACTTGTATAGTCACCAAAGCATGTTTGTTTTGGTATTTAGTCACATACAATTAAGCATAAAGTGGCAAAAAGTGTTAATAAGTGTGACCATATGGTGTTTTAAGTGAAAGAAATGTGTGTTTTGTGTGACTATTGCTCATCCATTAGCGCATGAATTTTATGTTTGTGTGGCCTTTTCTAACATTAGTCACACAAAGCATGTTTCTTTTGGGTATTTAGTCATGCAATTAACCATAAAGTGGCTAAAAGTGTTAATAAGTGTGACCATGGTGTTTTAAGTGAAGAAATGTGTGTTTGTGTGACTATTGATCATCAATGGCCACTTGAATTTTATGTTTGTGTGGCCTTTTCTAACATTAGTCACAAAGCATGTTTCTTTTGGGTATTTAGTCACATACAATTAATCATAAAGTGGCCAAAGTGTTAATAAGTGTGACCATATGGTGTTTCAAGTGAAGAAATGTGTGTTTTGTGTGACTATTGATCATTCAATGGCCATGAATTTTATGTTTGTGTGGCCTTTTCTAACATTTAGTCACCAAGCACGTTTCTTTTGGGTATTTAGTCACATCAATTAACCATAAAGTGGCCAAAAGTGTTAATAAGTGTGACCATATGGTGTTTTAAGTGAAGAAATGTGTGTTTGTGTGACTATTGCTCATCCAATGGCCACATGAATTTTATGTTTGTGTGGCCTTTTCTAACATTTAGTCATGGCATGTTTCTTTGGGTATTTAGTCACATGCAATTAACCATAAAGTGGCTAAAAGTGTTAATAAGTGTGACCATATGGTGTTTTAAGTGAAGAAATGTGTGTTTTGTGTGACTATTGATCATCCAATGGCCCGTGAATTTATGTTTGTGTGGCTTTTCTAACATTTAGTCACACAAGCATGTTTCTTTGGGTATTTAGTCACATAGAAATTAAGCATAAAGTGGCCAAAGTGTTAATAAGTGTGACCATATGGTGTTTTAAGGGAAGAAATGTGTGTTTTGTGTGACTATTGCTCATCAATGGCCACATTAATTTTATGTTTGTGTGGCGCTTTCTAACATTTAGTCGCTTCAATTAAGCAATGTGACCAAAAAGTGTTAATAATTGTGACTATATGAATCTTTTAGTCACATATAAGAAATCAATATATATCAAAACAAATTCTAATATATAAAATATATTCAAAATATATTCAAATACAATAAAATTGGAATGTATATAAAATTGTAGTGTGTACATAATAAAATTCTCAATAATTTAGACTTGACTCTTGATCTTAGCTTCCTTTTGCATGGTATGACTAGAGGCGTGGCGCTTTGTATGTAATTTAGGTGCGATTCATTCTCACCAATCAGTTTATGGTGCTTGGTGGTGTACACAGCTGAAACAAAAGCAGGGTATCAAACACTTGAATTAAATATGAAGAATGATATATGTAGGTTTATAAAACACATGCATCTATGTACCTTTTCATCGAAAACCACTTGATCCTTTGGCCATGCATAAAACCACCTGCATCATACTTTGTTTTGAGACCGTTACTTCTACATCCGTATGCCTGTTGCATCCACTAAAGATTTTTCAATAGGCAGCTCTGTAGCAATCCTTTGGGAGTGGTTTGTTATGAAGCATTTGTTTTCCATCGGGTTTGTACCACGGTACCCTCATAATAGTTGATTTCTTTAAGTGCCACGATGCATAATTACCTAAAAAGATAATTTCTTGCATGTATATATGTATCATTAATTAATTAAGCGAAAGAACATATGAAAATGTTTAAATACATACTTGTGGTAGTCTTGTTAATGGAGACTCTGTTCTTGTGATCCGAGAAAGTTGGCGTGAAGAATCCTTTAGTTTTGATGTGTCGATTTCTTAGATCGCCAGTTTATGATTTCCTATATGTATAATACGGTAAATAATACATGTATGTAAATTCAAAAATCCAGGGATTTATTACTTACACTTATTTGAATTTCCTTTTCCAAAGTTGCAAGTCCATTAGACTTCTCAATGCTACATAACTTTCTCACGTCGGCAACACGTGTTCGGCATCCTCATCGACCTTTGCTATTTAAAGATTAATGTTCACGGAGACACACGAAATATAAATTGTTTAAGAAGGCTGCGGCGATATTTAAAGGGTAAAAAAGATGGAATGTTACTTTCTTATGTCTTACTTCCGTTTACATTAATGGAGTTGAAGTTGACATATTGCCCTTTGTGCGACCAATTGTTTCATCAAATCTGTATTACGCCTCTTTTTCTTGGCGTTGGCTTCTCATTATCAAGTTCACTTTGAAGTAACACCACTCTTTCATCGGATGCTTATGCGATTAAAGCGAGATCAAAATACCTCTTGTAGGTTACTCCACCTCCACTCCTCGCATATCCTCCCTTTTCCTTACCTAATACAATTGTCATGGCATCGATTGCCATGATCAAACTCAGATTCCTTGTTTGATCTTGTCGTCCGTTTCTTCTGCCAGCGATATGGGAAATAGGTTATTTAATTCTACGGTATTAACTTGTAACTAAAGTATTAACTAAAACTCTACTGTTAACTTATAACTAGGTTTAAATGTCTGATGTGATATTAACTAAAAGTATTAACTAAAACACTGTATTAACTTATAAATAACGGTTTTAAATGTCTGATGCGATAACTTATAACTAAACAAACATAATAATAAAATTTGCGGTCAAACTTACAAATTTTTCTCCCAGCGATCGATATCATCATGTGATATTCTTCGTCTTTTTCACCTTCCTTTCAACCACGGTACCGCGGTGGTTCTTCATCTGGTTCAATTTCTTTACTCTCGATCTTATAAACATCAAATACATACAAATGTAAGATAAGCGAATATAAGCGAAACTATGATGCTATTAAATGCAAATGTGCAAATGTTTCTTTGTTGCCATTTTTTCTATCTGCAGTATCCACCTCGTCCCATTGTATGATCATAAGCAGACTTGGGCAGTGACACTTTAGCTTTTCTTGATCTGCTTGCAACACAAAATCATCTGAGTTTAGATGTAGTCTTGATAGTATACAACTAATACATATGGAAACATATGAAAAGGTGAAAGATATTTGAACTTGAATAAAAATGAATAATTAACACCTTGTATTCCTCATTGTTGTGTAGTTTACAAAATTAACCCAATCTTACTTTATAATTGCACTATAATTTCTAGGGACTTCATTTAGTTTTGAAAGGGTATTTTGGTTGGGCAATATGTAGTTTTATCAATTTCATTGAAATTCCTTAGAAGTTGACCAAGATGATTCATTATCGACTTCGAATAAATCAAGTCAACATCAAAATATCGCTACAAAGATTAACAAATTGTTGATAATTAGTTGCCATCTTGTAAATGCGAGATAAACTTATTAACACCTTGTATCTCTGACGTGACACTACTAGTTAAAAAAGTATATGTGTCTGGTGATTTAGTCCACATTTTATCTCTTATACGAATCAACCTTCCTCGGGTTAGAATCCGACACCTATATGCTCCAGAACCAAATCACCAAAAAACTTGAAAACAATGCTCTGTTTTTCACGATAACCTATCCGATTGCCGAAGGTTACCGACCTTTATTACATGCTGTTTTTCCATATTCCTGCGAAACTTAGCTAACCTAGTTATGCCCCTCTTAACAACATTCGCATTTGAATGGTTGTTTCGACATCTCTCTCATGAATGAATCCTCGATTCATATTCTAAAGTGTTTTCAATTTCGATCGAATAAACCAAATCATCCGGATAATTGATTTGCGTTGACATGATTCGTCGAAGTAATGTGTTAATTAGTAACAATTGGTAAATAATGGTGTAAAAATTGAAGTTTGGCTTGAAGCACGATTTATTGGAGTAAAAATAGGGCTAATGATGGGGATTTTTCAATTAAGGAAATAATTTCAAAGTAAATTTAAATTTTGGCTCAAATTTTATAATTTTAAATGTGACTCAAATCAAACAATTTTGAAACAAAAACACACAGCAGAAATGGTGCTTACCCAGGTCCCAAACACTCATATTTTCAAACCGGTGTGTCAAAACACATATAGCTGCGAGATACACTAAAATCACCACATAGGCGCATAAATGAACAATCAAAAAGCTAAAAATGGACTTAAAGCAACTAATTAAGCAACTATAACTAATAAGCGTTCGGATAAACAATTAAGCACAAAATAGGCAAATCAAACCAAAGCTGGCGATACATCAAACGACCTAAGACCTTAATTTAAGGCTATAAATAAGCTGTTATAAGCAATTAGATAAGCTCTAACATCCTCAGTAGTCAAAAAAATCAAGAAAACATGTAAATACAATTAACAAAAGCAAAAACAACAACAAAAACACCACAAATATAGTGGTTCAATCAAAAATAATTGTCATGAACAAAGCGCCTCGGTTCTAAACTTCATGTCGGTCATAAAAAATTGACAACAATCTAAAATTGAACATCCTAATCCTACAATAATACATTATACTAAATGCGAATATGAACTTAAACACCACAACCAATTCCTAAATTCAAAACAACATGAAAAAAAGATGAAACAAACTAGAACACATTACTTATATTAGAAACATAATTAGCATTCGTATGGATAAACCATCAAAGATCCATACATATTCCATTATTAATATATCTACACCATCCCATTAAACAAGACATTAGACATTAGACATTAGACATAAGCGAGATGACACTAGAGCAAAGAAAACATCCCATTCCATGCGAGAAACCCTTGAACCATTCATCCGCTGAATTTGTTCTTCCTTGGTATCGATTTCCTCTAATTGAGTAATGAGATCATTCAACCTGCTGCTTAGACCTCGCAACCTCCACATCATCCTAAGATCCACCAATCTCTAAGGACCTAATGTTTAAAAGCGGCAAACTAAGTCCTCCTTCTTTAAACTATGACTATAAATTAAGGTGTTGATCCGTTCGGTTATTGGGTTTTGTTTAGATTAAATCGGTTATATTTTTATTTTTGTCGACACAAAAACCCGAAGCGAACCGAACTATAATTAAACCGCGAGCCGAAAACCGATTATGAATTAAGTTAAGCTTCTTGGGTTGACGAAATTAAGCTTGATTCTTGGGTTGACACATATGGTTTTAAACGAAAATGGATAATTAAGTTAAGCGAGTTGACACAAAATTATTTAGATTTTAAGCCATAGCTTCCATAATTAGCAACCTACAAACATAATGTTTGAGTAAATGGGACGTGCAAAAGCAATTTAAAGCGGCCGAATGTGTGTAAAGTTATAAAGCGGACTAAAGATGAAAAAACCCGCTAAAGCGTGCAAACAAGGGCGAAAACACAGCAAAAGCGGGCTACAAACACCTATCGGAACAACCCCTTTCGCTTAGTATATGGAAGGGCCACCTCCCTATTGAACTTGAGCAAAAGGCATATTGGGCACTTAAGGCCTGAATATGGATTATTTCAAGGTGGTCAAATAGGTTCTTTACTTCAAGAATTGGATGAACTAAGGTTGGAAGCGTATGAATCGTCGATCACATACAAAGAAAGGGCAAAAAATGGCATGATCAACGAATAAAGAGTCCTAACGAGTTTTGGAAGGGGATAAGGTGCTCTTGTATAATTCAAGACTGAGATTATTTCTGGGAAAACTCAATCGAGATGGTATGGACCTTTTTCAGTAAAGAAGCAGATGAGCAATGGAGCGGTAGTGCTACTAGACCACGATGGAAGGGAATTTACCGTAAATGGACAACGGTGAAACATTATCAGTTGGATAATAATGAAATGGTGAACGATGAAGATATTGTTTTAGAAGGAGATGACGGTAATGAAATCACGTAGAACGACTCACGAGTCTAGCTACAAGACTCATAAATAAAGAAAAGCGCTTCGGGAGGCAACCCATGCTTAATTGTTTGCTTGTTAGTGTCATATATCCTTTATTGATTGCTTATTCTCATGTTTAAATTTGTAAAAATGCTTTATTTTGTTTTTAACCTCGTCTTAATTGCATATAAAGGTATTTTACATAAAGGATAAGGGGGGAGGGAGTGGAAGTTTTGAAGCCTAATACCCTAAGGGTGCCACGTCACCTCTATCCAATAAAAACCTTCCAACTCAAAACTACCCCAATACTACCCTAACACTACCCTAACAAGTGGGAGTGGTACCCTAGTACCCGAATTCCATTTTTTTTTAAATACATAAAATCACATACAATATTTAAAATAAAAACATACCATTTCATTAAAAAAAAAACATTACATAATACTTAAAAAAACTACAACTTAAAAATTGAAACTACAACTTAAAAAAAAAAAAAAAAAACATTACATAAGTTGAAATTAAAATAACTTGAAACTACAATTTAAAAATTGCAAGCCCATCCGTGTTTGGCCGCAAGTTCACGCTTCGGGTAAGAATTAATTCCAACATAGCGGATCGCGAATGTGATCATGCGGCTCCAAAAAACTTCAACTCCCGCCAGCATTCTTGAACTTCGCCCCGAGTTGTGTAGCCAACAATTGTTTCGCCATCTCGCTTTTCTTCCAAATATTGTGTCTTCTTTTTGTGTACGCTTGATTTCATCCGCAACGCTTGAGATAGACGAGGAGGATGCAATTGCTTCTTCTTCATTTTCTTGATTCAATTGAGGGTGGGGTCTTCATTCATGTCGGAATGGTGTTGCTTGCCGCCATACCCCCGACCTCCTTTTTGAAGAATTGCTTGCAAGACCTAGCAATATCTTGAAAACATTCTTGCTCCGCCCATTTCTCATGTACTCGACAACCTCCCACGCCCGGTATGAAGAAATGTTTTTCTTGCCGTAGAAATCCATTTCACTTGCCTCACCACGCCCAAGTCGTTGCACCCACTAGCCTTAGCACGCTTCTACATTATATACAAAATAATTTAATTGTAAATAAAAACCATGGATTACGGAAAAAAAAAGTATAGCTAAAACAAAATAATGTAATTGTAAAAATAAAGTATAGATTATGTACCGCTGAGGTAGTAGCCATGAAAATACCCATGGCCGTGTTCATTGTTCTCCACTTGGTATTCAACGATGAAATGTTCGGAACTCGAACCCAAAGTTGCCTCGTAATGCTCGAGAATCCGCTTCCAAAACCGCCGGACTTTTGTTCATTATCGACAACACCACAAGTGGAGATTTGAACCCATGCCGCCAACGCCTCTTGTGCCGGCCCAAACTTCACGGGCCTCCTCCCGAAAGCTTTTTCTTCCTCTAGGATCGACTTTGAACTTCCTCATCTTCGCCTTCTTCATTTGGTAGTGGTTGTGTTTCGGCACGCATTTCACGCCTTCACTAAGGTTTTCGAACGGGAAAACTCGCTTGTAGCAAAGTTGATGTTGTAGTGTTGTGGATTCAATTGAGGAGGACCCATATTATATGGCAAAATTGTGGAGATTGGGGTTGTGGAACATAAAATTGATTCGGGATGGTTGAGAATAAATTGGCTAAATCTAACGGAGTTTGTTTTGTTGATTCGAGATGGTCGAGACCGACCTTGACGCGAAAGTGAAAGTTTTTTAGCTCCTTGGATCCATAGTTTAGTGTTTTTGAAAGATTATTGTGTGTTGTGGGTTTTTATTTTGAAAATAGATGTGAAATATTAGTTTAAATAGGAGTGATTTTTTTTTTTTTTTTTTTTTTATTTGGGTTTAGCCGTTTAACAACGGCTCTATTATACAAACGGTCGAATTTTTCCAACGTTCTCAAGCGGCTTCGAAGCTCGCAAAATCAACTCGCCGGCCGAACCCGAGGTAGGCGGAGCGGTGTTGCCGCTCGGGTTCATGAACTCGCTGCCCAACCCGATGCCCACTCCGTTAGGCCTAAGTGTAGGGAGGATTACACACGTTTTCAAAAGAAACGTGAACATGAGAATTGCAATTAATTAAAAGATATATTTGTGTGTTTGTTCGAGTCAAATGCTTGTATCGAGTCATAATGGATGTTTTGCGTAAATTTTTCCATTCTAAAGATGTAAATTTTCCGTAATTTTTTCGTAAAATCGCACCGCTTTTTGTCGGGATAACCGACGGCCAGATCGCAACTCGACGCCGCCAGAAGGAGTAAAAATAACAGATTACTTTTTTCTCGCTTTCGAGCTACTTATAAATTTTTGAATTTTCCGTAAATTCGTAAACATCCATTCCACAAGCATTATATCCTAGTTTAATAGAGTCTTATATATATATTATTACCCGATTTTACGAAGGTTTCGCTTTGTTTTCTTCAAATGCAGTGTTTAATTTATTAAGAAGAACATACATAAGATTGGAAGGAGCTTTTCACGCATACATTCTTCTTGAAGAAAAATGTAACCAACACTTTACACGGATCCTACCGAGCTAACTGGGAGTACCGGTTTCTTTCATCTTTATTACCTTCCATTATCATAACTTTGATATTTCGGGAACATTGGGGACAATGTTCGCTTTAAGTGTAGGAGGAAAATAAAACGGTAACTTTGAAACTATGCTTATCCTTGATTATTTGCTTTGTCCAATTGTATTTGTGTAATAAACCATGAGAAAATGTCGGTTAGAGTAATTTTGGCACCAAATTTAAAATATTTCATGACATATAGAGTGGGCCATTAGTCTTAACAAAAGCGCCTCATGGATAGGAAGTTATATGACTAGCACAAAACCCTTTACCACCCAAATTCCACCCAAAATGCGCGGATCACCCTTAGATTAGTAGGAATTAAAGCATTCACCTTTAATGCTTAGAGTGTGAACCGTAGTATAATAGATTCTAGAACTTGTTTTGTGATGCATCCCGAGATCGCTAGTAAGACTACACTTGTGTAGTTAGGAATAACTAAATGATAAGAGGCATTAGAATAACCCTTGTTTGATACCGTAATATAATTATTTCTTCCACATCACTGAGTAATTCCCCACACCTCATGCGATGTACTCATCTTTAGTACATGATACCCTAGTTAACCCCTCCGAGCCTATCCTTTCGCGGTTCTCGTGATGTTTCGTTTTTCCGAATATCAATGAAGAGCATTGTTTACACCCCACCCCCAAATGTACACCCAAATCGCCTTAGCCTACCTTGTATGCACTCACTTTAGTGCATTATTGTTATCACACTAAACCCTTAGTTCAATTATCTAGTTGCTTGCATGAGTTGCTAAGTCGAGTCATATCCTTTGTATACGCTTTGGGACGATTGGGACTCATGGAAAAGTTAAAGTTTATCGACGGAAGCGGAACGTTAAATTCAAATTCCTTTATTACGTAATAATGTACTCCAAGTGTGTTGATCTTTTCAATTCGGGTCAAATTAGTGTTAGAGTAATAAAAAACTCAAGTGTAGGGATGTGCCTATAAATCCCTATCATCTTGATGTTATCGCTGAGGATGGTAGAGTAAAAGTGTATGAAAAAAAATCAAAAAATAGAAAAGAGAAAAGAAAAAAATAGAGTATTAAAAAAAAAAAAAAAAAAAAAAAAAAAACATACTGCCACCATCCTACATCTATCTTTAAATTTATGTTTGTTTGTTTCAGCTTATCTAGAGTTTAGAGTGTCGAGTCTTGGCTTAGCAACGCCATTCTTCGTGATGCTTGTAACATAAAGATTTTTGACTTGCCACCACTAAATAGCCTATCCCACCAAACCCTTTGTTTCCTACCGTAAGCCAAACATTACAACCCTTTAAAGACCTCTTTGATAGTCTTTCCTAGGTGCTTACGCCAAAGCGATGGAGGTTTGATCTATTCTCAAGCCTATGGTAATCTATGTACTAGGACCGTTAATGAGTGTTTATCTTCCATTTCTAACTTGATATATTTTATATACACCCGAGAGATGCGAGTATCCAAACACCCCATGTGAGGTGCTAGTATGTATTTCCGTGCTTGTTATGAATTTTATGGGCTTATATGTGTTGTGGACTGCTTTTAAACCAATGCTTCATGACCCTAACTTATAAATTAATTATAAAAGCACATTTGCTTGAGGACAAGCAAATACCAAGTGTAGGGATATTTGATAAGGTTTTAAATGTACCTTTTGAGGGTCGCTAAGCCCTTATTTGATCACTTTGTATCCATATTACTTAATATCGCTCCTTTTCACTTTTAGGTCTCTCAAGGCAAATTGTGGAATGACACTTATTTGGACCTAAAAGGCGCAGATATACGAAGAAAATGGCCAAAGTCAAGAATCGAGCCACTTAGATCGCCGAATACAAGGGACGGTGTCGATGTTAACCGTGACGTAGGAGCACATGTTGTGACGATACAAAGAGCTAAATTGCTTATTTTCGCGACGGTGTCAGCTTTAAAAGAGTAGGACGCCGCAATTGTAAGGCCTAGATTTGATCCAGACGGCGCCAAAGATTGAAGGGGCGCGCCACAAGCATAAGGTGATGCCGCCGCAAGACTAACGCCAAGACGAAACCCTAATGACGGCGACGACGGCGTGACAAATCATAAGGTGACGCCGCGCTTGTAATCTTATATATAGAATCCGAATTTTCGCTTTAGAGTGTAGTCTTTGGAGTAAAAACCTAAACCGAACCAAGGTTGTCTTGTACAAGATTTTAGGTTCCAAACCCTATCTTACATCAAGATAAGTGTTTTACTTCATTAATTCAATTATGTCTTCAAGTATTTGTGTATGCTTGCATGTTCTCCATGTCCCGCTAATTTACTTGTGTGTTTGCTAGAGAATATGAAACTTAATTATTAAATATTGATTGGTTGTCTCTTATCTTAATTGTTAATGATCTAGTAATGCGATAGGTCATTCGTTGTGTAGTTAATGCTTAATTAATCTTTGTGAACCTTAAACTATAACACCTAGAGTAGTTGTAGGCTAAACCATCCAAAGAGTACCTTAGAGTTAGAGTTTATAATTCATAGAGATTTTGTAGACTAGACCCTTTGGTAGTTTCAAATAGTTAGGGATAAACGACACCCTACGACTTTAGACACAACGCGATTAAGAATAAGGACGGACAATTCAACCATCAATAGGAGATAATTAAGGAGTAATAAAACCTAAGTGAACACATCTTTAAACTATCATACGAGCACACAATAATTAGACATAGACTACATACACCTTAGATTAGATAATTAGATAAGTAGAGTAATCGGTAGAAATACCAACCCCAAATCCAAACCCCAGATTCAGACCTTTCTAATTCCTAAAAACATAAAAAGATAAAAATAATCTTCCTCAACCCCAACCTTAGCGTAGTAAATCTCACTAGCATTCCTATTCGCCTAGAGAATGATATCAATACCCGTGGCTTACCCTAATACTACACTACAACGATTAGGTTCACGCCTAGGTGTTATAAAACTTGCTCAAGAAAAGGAAGTTCCTTTGACCCCGAACCGCGCAGTAAGCGATCAATGACATTCGCCTTCACAATTAAAGAGGACGTCATGATTGTAACATTATATATAGAAATCGAATTTTCCGCTTTCAGGTGAAGTTTTGTGGAGTAAAACTTAAACCAACCAAGGTCGTTTTGTACAGATTTTAGGTTCCATACCCTATTTTACATCAAGATAAGTGTTTTACTTTATTAATTCAATTATGTCATCAATTGATTGTGTGTATGCTTGCATGTTTCCCATGTCCGGCTAAATTATTTGTGTGTTTGCTTAAGTAATATGAAACCTAGTTATTGAATATTGATTGGTTGTCTCTTATCTTAATTGTTATTGATCTAGTATTGTGATAGGTCATTCGTTGTGTCATTAATGCTTGATTAATCTTTGTGAACCTTAGCTTATAGTCACTAGTGGAATCGTAGGTTAAACATCCAAAGAGTACCTTAGTGTTAAGTTTATGAATCTTAGAGATTTTGTAGCCATGAACCTTTGGTAGCTTCAAAGAGTTAGGGATAAACGATACCCTACGACATTAGACACACAACGTTAAGAATAAGGACGTGACAATTCAACCATCAATAGAGATAACTAGGAGTAATAAAACCTAAGTGAACACATTCTTAATCATTATACGAGCACACAACAATAGACATAGACTACCCTAGCTTAGTTAATTAGATAATTAGATAAGTAGAGTAATCGGTAGAAATACCAACCCCAAATTCAAACCCCGAGATTCGACCTTTCCATTTTCTAAAAATATAAAAGCTAAAAATAATCTTCCTCAACCCCAACCTTAGCGTAGTAATTTCTCACTAGCATTCCTATTCCCCAGAGAACGATATCAATACCCATGGCTTACCCTAATACTACACTACAACGATTAGGTTCACCGCTTAGGGTGTCATAAAACTTGCTCGATTTAAAAGGAAGTTCCTTTGACCCCAACGCTACCGCGTAAGCGTTATCACACACCCACTTTGTCTATGCCATAGATAGTGAAGTGTTGAAGAGAAATCGATTCGTAGCTTCATGACGTAATAGTGTACATACCTCACGACGTAGGCATTATGAAGACTTTTGAACATTTATCCGATACAACTTCTACAACAGAACACGCACTTATCTCTACGGCGTAGACAATGGTGAACCAAGAAGTAAAGTATCTGCAAAATTAGAGCCTTTTGGAAGATATTTGGGAAGAATAATCAAGAAAGATTAAACTTTTGATTAGAAGTTTATTATGGAAGGCTCGTGAAAGAATCAAGTGAAGAAATGAAACCAAAGTTGAATAAAGTTAACGTGATGTCTATAAAAAGGTGGAATCCAATTGAAAACAAACAAAGCATTTAAATCAACTAAAACATGTAAAATGTTATTAAACTTAAATACGATAGTCAATGCTTTTACACTTTATTAATATTTTGTTAAAACTACATGTATAATAAACACGGTTTGGTTCGATTGAACGATGATATTTGAAAATACAAACGGAAATCGAATTGTGATAAGAGGGTTTTTCGGTTTGGGTTTTTCGCTTTTGGTTATCGCTTTTGGTATTTAATCATGGTTGGCTCGCTTTTATTGGTTTCAAAGATTTTTGAACAACCTTATCCACAAAGCTTAACTATATTTATTATCACAATTGTATAATGAAAATATTATCATTAGTTAAGAGTTAAATTATGCGACAGAAATTCTCTCAATCCGTAAACTTATTTCCACAAAACGTATAAAATTTTAAAACATAGTTCACCGAAACGGACAAAGAAAAGTTACAACGAAACACATAATAACCTCACATGACTAGCATAACATAAATTATAATGGAATATGTAAGACAACAAGAAGTGCCATTAAGTCGACTTGAATCTTAGACAATCATAGGGTGAACCAAGAACGAGTTTAGTTGTTACCCGTAGTTGTTATGGACATTTATATTTTCTTTTGTTGTACCGCAAAAGTTATAAATAATCATATAACAAATTTGGATCAACGTTTTCATTTAAAATTCATAAAATTATAAAAGTTTTAACATGTTGTAAGAACGTTTAAATTATACTTTTATGAAAAGTTAGACATAAAGAATTAAAGCCCAATATTTTAAGCTAATATTGATTCTCTTGATCTTATTATTTTTAAACGGTAGATATTTATATATATAAAAAATAAAAAGCAACTAACAAGGCACTAAAAGTCAAAGTGTACAAATCACACCAGGAATGAAACAAAACAACACAACCTAGAAACCTCTCGAAGCTTTAACTGTGAGGGCAACAAAAATAATGAAAAAACTATTGCCAATTACGACGCTTTCATATATTAATCATATAATAAGACCAACATTTTCATTTAAAATTCATAATTGTATAAAAGGTTTAACATGTTGTAAGAACGTTTAAAATTCGTTTTTTATGAAAAATTAGTATCATGCTTGTCACTTTTTATTTTTGGTTACTCTAATGTCGTGATTTTGCCTTTTTGTATGTCTTTCGAGTATGTGCTTTTATTTGTTTCGCTGCATGCATATGATGTGTGTTTTGGGCATGTCTTTATCCCATTTAGTCAAGGTCGTTGTAAATTGTAAAGTGTATTTCAAAATTCAAGTAATAATAGAGAATATTAACCTTTATCGAAAAAATATATATATCACAACTACAAATATTTGCGATTATAAATTGTCGTCTCTAGGTCAGAACTAACTAAATGTTCAATGAACATTTCATGAACCGCTCGTAAAAATTGCTTATTTATTAAATGAACGAACATAAACAATATTTTATGTTTATTTAGTTAAATGAACAAAATGAACAAAATTTGCGCTCTGCTCATTTATGTTCGTGAACGCCCTGACACGCTGCTCGTTAACGCTTTGTTTATGTTTATTTATTTATTTGTGTTCATATATCATATCTTTTATATATATATATATATATATATATATATATATATATATATATATATATATATATATATATATATATATATATATATATATATATAATGTGCATAATTAACTAAAGTTTATGTTTGTTTGTTTATATTCATTTATGTTCGATCGCTTATGTTCGCTTAGTGAACGAACATAAACGAACGTGAACGAACAAATACGATCCTACTATGTCCACATGAGTTGTGTCCTTCCTTTAATTCTTTTGTAACTCAAACGATAAAACGCATCTATATGACCAGAAACAAACACCACACTAATCAAACTAGCTACTCACAAACAATCACATTAATCAAACTAGCTACTTCGTCGAACAACCACACCAAATTTGGTAATGTCAATATTAGAGGCCATATAGTTTAGTTATTACGTCTAATTCAAATTAATATATCTACAAAACTATATAGTAGGATCGTATTTATGATCATTGAAACACTTACGTTAACGATCTTACAAGTTACAAGCCATATTTGACGATGAAATTCTGAACACAATTTTGCATTATCTCTTGTCATACTATTTACCCTTCATTAGTGATTGGTAATTCAAAATCTCGTGTTTAAGACTAAGATTGTATGTTTTTATTTTATTATTATTATTATTATTATTATTTTTACAATTTTACACTTAATAAGTTAAATAGTGAATTGTATAGGCCAACCACAACATAACCTATTATACATGAATGCTCTTAATAACGTTTACCTATTTGTTTCTGCTTGCATGCATATGATGTGTGTTTTGGGTATGTCTTTACCCCATTTAGCTTGCACTGTTGTAAATTGTAAAATGTATTTCAAAATTCGAAGTAATAATAGAGAATATGCACCTTCTTCCCGAAAAATAAAAAAAATACATATCACAACTATAAATATTTGCGATTATAAATTGTTGTCACTAGAGCTGTAAACGAACTGAATGTTTAGTGAAGTAGTAAATTAAACATTTCATGAATCGTTTGGTAAAAGTTCGTTTATGTTCGCTTATTTGTTAAATGAACGAACAATAAACAATATTTTATGTTTGTTCGCTTAAATAAACGAATATGAACAAAAGTTCGCGCTTGTTCATTTATGTTCGAGAATGTCCGATTATGCTCGTTAACGCTCTTTTATATTCATTTATTTATTTATGTTCATATATCATATCTTTTAATTGTATAATTTTAAAATTGGTTTGTTTAAACAAAAAAAACCTTATAAATATATTGTGCATAATAAAATAAAGTTTATGTTTGTTTGTTTGTGTTCATTTATATTCAATCGTTTATGTTCGTCTAGTGTTCGTTTAATGCTTTAATAAACGAACATAAACGAACATGAACAACTCATTTTCTTAATAAACGAACATTAACAAGAAAATTCGTCCGTTTAGACGTTCGTGTCCATTTATTTGTCCGGTTAAAATTAAACGAACGAAAATGAACAAGACTTCATTCGTGTTCGTCCGTGTAGCTGCCACTATACACGGTTGCCGAAAATGATGGGACAATAAAATATAGAAACATAGTAAGTTTTCTGCATGTTTGAACGTCTGCTAGCTTGAAGATATGCAAGGGTTTTGCCGCTAGGCAAGCATAATATTTGACAACTTTTTGGAATTTAAAAAAAATATAATGAAGTTGATTATTTGTTAGTACTAATTTACCGGTAATCAACGTATTCTTTTTCTACTAATGTACATATTCGTCTATTTCTACTAATGTGCAAGGGGGACCATATTAAAGTTTACATTTATGATTAACAATCTTACAACTTACAAGTCATATTTGACGATAAAACGAAAAGAAAGTTTGCATAGGCTCGACTATGGCATTCCCTTCATTAATATGAAAGAAAATAATAATAATAACACCATGTTCATAATCAGGTATAACAACTTTTAAAAAGAACACAATCACTAGTAGAGAAACTATTATCACTTCAAAATAAAAGAACATTTGTGGCTTTGTGCGAAAAAAAAAAAGTTTCGAAGACTGCAAATACATTTTACGCATATTGTGTTTGATTTCATTTGCATATCTTGCTAGGACTAAATTTTCCTGGAATTATTCTCATATAGTGTTTCCAAAGTAACAATTTGCTCCAGAGTTTAAATAGTAGTAGCTTGATACCAGAAAGTCAGAAACGATATCACTTTCTATGTATATATAGTAATAGATATGCCGAATTCATGGTTTGTTACAAGAAAAATGTTAATGATCCATCAAAGTGTTTTTTTTGGTAAAGGGGAGTAATCCTGCACCCTGGTAAATAACCAAAGATAAATTTTAAATGTCTAGAAGCATTGCACAATGATAAATCGACTCGGTCACATCCAGCACGCGATTTCATTAAATTTTAAATTAAATGGTTTATCTAGCATGATCTAGTGCCCTCACTCACTATCAACTCGATCACAATCAGCACGCCACTTAATTAAGTTAGGATGCCACCCAATATCTGACCCAAAATCTGTATTTGACAAAGATGTTAAACATGCCATAATAACAAGAACAACGTTTTATTTAAAATCATAAATGTATTATAAAAGCTTTAACATGTTGTAAGAACGTTTAAAATACATTTTTTAATGAAAATTAGTACATAAAAATTAAAGACCAATATTTAATCTAGTATTGATTCTCTTGATTTAATTTGGCAAAGGTGGCAGATGTATGGAAGGTTAAATACTTAAATTCAAAGTTCCAAATAAATGACATGGTAGAACAGATTGCTGTTGCAATAGCCTTAGGGTGTGTTTGGTTAAAAGAATTGAAGATTGAGAAACTGAATTCGCTTTTAATTCTCGTGTTTGGTAAGTTCGCAGAAATGGAAAAGCGGAGAAAATGGAGAAATTTGTGGGAAATGGAGAGTTGAGTAGTGTAATTTAAGTTCTATTTCCATTAATTTTGTGGAAAATTGGAGAAATGGATTAATTTTTTGAAAAATGTTTTTTTTTTTTTTTTTTTTTTTTACATTTAAAAAAATTTTAAAAATATTTTCTTAAAAAATTATTTAAAAAATAAGTTTAAATTTTTTTTTTTTTTTTAAATAAGTTTTTTTAAATAAATACATTTAAAAAATATTTTTTAAAAAAAGTTTTTCTTTTAAGTAAATACATTTTAAAAAATAAGTTTTATTTAATAATTTTTTTAAAAGAAAGTACATAAATTTTAAAAATAAATTAAAAAAAAAAGATATATTTTTTTTAAATAATTTTTTTAAATATTTTTAAGAATTTTATTTAAACAAAATATTATTTAAATAAAAATATTTCATTTCTCGGGTCAAGTCTCTGTTGTTACCAAACATTAGAATTGAACAAAATTATCTACTGATTTCTATTATCTGAGATTCTATTATCTACTTCATTTCTTTTCTCTGAATTTCTCTCTACCAAACGCACCCTTAGAGTCTATCGTTAGAGGAGAGGCTTAGCTTAAGTATTAATTGTTGATGCCTCCCTTGTTTGATTATTACTTCTTGTTAAATTTTGGGGTAATAATCTGTGGCAAACATGTCATTCTATCAATTGCTAATGGTTTTCAAGTTATGTTCATTGCAGCTTATTTGTGGGTTAATCATGAACAAAGCATAAATAGTCTTAAGTGTCTAGAAGCTCATTTACTAAGCCTATCTCATTTCTCACGATGCTCTCTTATAGCCGTTAAGGGGTCTTTGTAACTTTATCTCCTATTTAACTGGCCCCCAATCTAGGTTAGATACAACCATCAGCGAAAGCGATCATTGTCTCACACTCTCTTCTTTCTGATAATTATACTGATCTTGTTTCTTCTTTGTATTTGTCTGGTTATTGTCTCATTGACATTAATCTAACCTTGTAACAATTTGGATATTATTGTTGGTTTAATCTAAGCCGACTTTTGAGGGTTAGGTTTGAATAAAGTATTGTTGTGAACTATTGTTGCTGATACTTTCGTACATGGTATCAGAGCGTCAGGCTCATAATCATAGTTGATTCCCATCCAAGGGTTTCTTCGTAGAAACTTGGGGACATCTCTTCGGCAACAATTGGTGGTTTGGGGTTATTGCTATTGGCGTAATCACTGGTTATTTTCTATTCAAAATTAGCCATAGACTAAATGAATCTAGGTAATTGTGATTTGTTCTTTCCACGATATTGCTCGTAAGTCTACTCTCATCTTCAACCATCGCACTTAAGTCTTCGTGGTGCAAACGGGTAGACTAACTCTTGATCCGCCACCCCGAGTGGCATGAATACTGCTACTGGTTTACCCCCACCCATGTGCTTGGTGCTTGTTGTTTCTTAATTACAAAGTCTTATTTATTTTTATCCGCTCATCCGCTTCTAGTCGTTATCTCCGTCGTGTTATTTGCATGTCTTATTGTTCGCATTATGGTTGTTGGTGATGATAATACTGGTGGTGGTTCTTCCACTGAGAAAAGCTTATCCTTTGGTGATGCTTTGTATTTACACCCTAATAACACCAATGGTACTCCTATTATTTCCATCAAACTCACTGGAACAGAAAATTATAAAATATGGAATATGGCCATGACCTTTGCCTTAAGGAATCATAATAATTTAGGGTTTATTGATGGTACTTGCATAAGAGATGACTCAAATCCTAGTCTTGCTAATCAATGGACACCAGAACTCGTTGTGGTTACTTGGATTATTAACCTCTCACCCTAAATTATTTGTCGGTTCTATCTATGCAAAACCGCTTATGAAATGTGGAATGATCTTAAAGATACTTATGATAAGGTTGATGGTTCAAATTATTTTTAATTTGCATAAAATATAAACTCTCTTAGTCAAAATGGGTCCTCTCTTGCCGATTATTACAACAACCTTAACTCTTTATGGAAACAATTTGATTGTATGATTAGCTTGCTTCCGCACTTGTGAGGTCGCAAAACATTTTGAAAACACAATCACTAATCAAATTAATGCAATTTCTTATGGGTCTTGATGACACTTATGTTCCTATCAAGTAATATTTTAACCGAGACCCTTTGCCTAATGTCAAACCGCTTTCTCGTTGTCTCCGGAGAAGAATTCACGTAAATGTGTCATATGGAATAGCTCGCTAAACCCAATGCCACCGCTTTTGTTAGCAAAAGCTTTTGATAGTGAAAAATTTTTGATAACAAAAAGGATCTAACAACAACAATTTCAATAAAGGTTCTCGTTTTAATGCCGGCAATGTTCTAATAACAGAGGACCAAACATGAATCTCAAATGTACTAATGCAAAAAACCCGGGTCACACTATTGATAGATGTTATGATCTTGTTGGTTATCCCGCTTGATATGTCAAAAGGAACTTTAATGCTAAACCCGCTGCAAGAATAATGTTTCCACCGATGCTAATCATGTCACCGATAATAGAGCTAGCAACTCTCCTATCTCTTTGTCTAATGAACACTCTCCGTGACTTATGAGTCTTCTTAATGACAACAATGTGTCCTCTGCTAATGCCAACATGGCGGTAAAACTTTTCAGAACCTTCTTTAATGGCGTGTTTAGTTTAACATAAACTTCAACAAATTTTTAATAACAACACAAAGACCTTATCCGAAACATCGGCCTTGGTTGGATTGTTGACTGTGCAAATCAAAGACATGACCGTATCTTCAAAAATTTTAATTAATGTTGTTGACATTTCAAATCTTGGTCTAACTGCTGGACATCCAAATGGTACTCGTGCCTTAATTACTAAAATTGGTGATTTAAAGGTCAATAATGACCAAACTCTTTTGATGTTCCGTTGTTCCGAAAGTACAATGTCGGTCACGTCTGCTCATAAGATCGCTAGAGACAATAAGATGTTTGTTGGTTTAATGAATCTAATTGCTATATACAGATTTACATCAAAAAGTATTGTGGGATTGGTAAACAATGCAATGGGTTATATATGTTTGATATTGATTCTACATGTAAGATTACTTAATAACCGTGATATCTGCTTGTCATGTTTCTAGAAATATTCGGCATCAAAGACTTGGTCATCCCTCCGACCAAGTCCTACATATACTTAAACCCACTCTTAAACTTGATAGTACTTCAATCGACCATCTTTGTGATACTTGCAATAAAGCTAAACAAACCAGTGGAACCATTCCTCTAAGTGAACATAAATCAACTAAAATTGGTCAACTTGTTCATCTAGATGTATGGGGACCATATAAAGTCACTAGCAGAGATGATTACAAATATTTTTTAACCATTGTTGATGACTATTCTAGGGCAGTCTGGGTTTATATGCTTAAGAGGGTTGAGGTTGTGTTTATGTTTCCATTGTTGATGAACTATTGTTGCTGATACTTTCGTACACTTATGTACGTTATCCTAGTGGAGATTTGAGGTTGTGATTATGTCGCGATAGTTGTCATTGATGATGCCACTTAATTAGTAGAGGTCTTTGCCGCATGCCATGCGTGGTAAGAGAGGTGAAGACCACTTCATGGTACCGAGTCGACTTGAATCTTACAATCATAGGGTGAACCAAGAACGAGTTTAGTTGTTACCAGAGTTGTTATGGACATTTATATTTTCCTTTTATGCCGCAATAGCTATAAATAATCGTATAACAAATTTGGATAACGTTTTCATTTAAAATTCATAAATGTATAAAAGGTTTAACATGTTGAAAGAACGCTTAACATTTTTATGAAAAATTAGGGGGTCCCAAAATTAGACATAAAGAATTAAAGACCAATATTTTAAGCTAATATTGATTATCTTGATCATATACTAATCATATAGCAAATTCTCAAAAGGGGACAAAAAGTTGGTAGTGGTCACCATATGGTACAAAAAATACAACTCTTCCCAAAATGGTCATGTGCAATGTGCGATTCCATTATTATGTTGACACGTGTCCACACAAGAAGTACACTTTCAATCATTTGCAAGTACAATCACTATCAAAAGCCTTGTTTGACTTTTATAAACAAATGTACGAACGATAATTGTGCGAATGTGCGATTAAAATCAACTTTATTGGGAAGGAACAACTTTTAGATATTAAAATCTTTATGAATCTACTTTATTGAGAATAAAATCTTACTTTTAAGACATTAATTTATTAATCTTTTCAAACCTATCAAATATTAATACGGAACAAGTACTAAGCAAATTCAAGATCTAAAATGTTTGAACCAACCGAAACATTATGAACAAGAAGAATGGTTTTTAAAAGTTAACGATAAATATCAGATGATGTTGTGAAAACATCATTTAAGCAGCTAATGTATCAGGAGTGACTGAATAAAGCAAAACATAAACTAATAATTTTATATGAAACAATCATCCTCACTCTCCATGTCCCTACCAGCATCTTATCATGAAGTTGCCCACCAAACATGTTCAAGCTAAACCAATGCTCACAAAAACAAGTACTCAATTGCATGGCGGAGGTAAAGGTATGCATCCTTTGAACACCATCCAGTGATGTAAAACTTTATATGTTATCTTTTAAAAAGGTTGAAACTAAGTGCATACCCCATGTCGTTTAACAAAAAAATCTAGAGACGCCAACGCTCAATCGGACAAAATAGTCTCTTTCTATGCCAATGAAGCAAACTACCTACCTAATATTTGATAGGTGTGTTTGATGTGTTTTAATTAAAAAGATTAAAAAAATAATGGTCTTAAAAGTAAGTTTTTATTCCTAATAAAGTAGATTCTTAAATATTTTATTCCTTAAAAGTTGTTCCTTTCAATAAATTTGATTTTATTCACATATTCGCATACTTGTCTGGCACATTTGTTTATAAAAGTCAAATAAAGTTTTGATAGTGATTGTACTTGCAAATGATTAAAAGTGTACTACTTGTCTGGACACGTGTCAACATATTAATGGAATCGCACATTCGTACGTGACCATTTTGAGAAGATTTGTATTTTTGGTACCATATGATGACCATTACCCAACTTTTTGTCCCCTTTTGAGAATTTGCTCTTAATCATATCACACGACCAAAGTTTTTATTTAAAGTTCATAAATGCATAAAAGCTTTAACATGTTGAAAGAAAGTTTAAAATACATTTTTTATGAAAAATTAGTACATAATGAATTAAAGACCAATATATTAAGCTAATATGGGTCTCTTGATTTAATTCGGCAAAGGTGACAGTTGTATGAAAGGTTAAGTTCAAAGTTCCAAATAAATGACATTGTAGAACAGATTGCTGTTGCAATAGCCTTAGAGTCTATCTTTAGAGGAGAGGGTTAGCTTAAGTATTGTTGATGCCTCCCTTGTTTGATTATTACTTCTATACGTTATCCTAGTGAAGGTTTGAGGTTGGTATCATCAAAAATGCATGATTTGCTTTGGTGGTAAGTTTTACATCGCAAAACATAAACAAATAATGCATTTCAAACAAATAATATATATGTTTGTCTCAAAAATTGCATTATTTGCCTTGATATTTTTGGTATCATCAAAAATGCATTATTTGCCTTGATGGTAAGTTTTACATCACAAAAGTATATACAAATAATGCATTTCAAACAAATAATATATGGGGATATCTTGGCTACAATTTTTGTAGCCAATTAGCTACAATCTTTCATATAAAATACACAACCAATGAATCATGGCCTCACAGAAAATAATCAGGACCCACAAAAAGAATCATGACCCACATTTATACACATAAAATTGTAGCCATTTGGCTACAAAAAAATGTAGCTAATATATTCCCATAATATATATGTTTGTCTCAAAAATTGCATTATTTGCCTTGATATTTTTGGTATCATCAAACATGCATTATTTGCCATGATCGTAATTGTTTTACATCACAAAAGTATAAACAAATAATGCATTTCAAACAAATAGTATATAGGTTTGTCTAAAAATTTCTTGCATTATTTGCCTTGATATTTTTGGTATCATCAAAAATGCATGATTTGCTTTGAAGGTAAGTTTTACATCGCAAAAGTATAAATAGATAATGCATTTCAAACAAATAATATATATGTTTGTCTCAAAAATTGCATTATTTGCCTTGATATTTTTGGTATCATAAAAAATGCATGACTTGCTTGAATGGTAAGTTTTACGTCGCAAAAGTATAAACAGATAATGCATTTCAAACAAGTAATATATATGTTTGTCTCAAAAATTGCATTATTTGCCTTGATATTTTCGGTATCATAAAAAATGCATGATTTGCTTTGATGGTAAGTTTTACATCGCAAAAGTATAAACAGTAAATGCCTTTCAAACAAATAATATATATGTTTGTCTCCAAAATTGCATTATTTGCCTTGATATTTTTGGTATCATAAAAAAATGCATGATTTGCTTTGATGGTAAATTTTATATCGCAAAATTATAAACAAATAATGCATTTTCAAACAAATAGTATATATGTTTGTCTCAAAAATTGCATCTTGATATTTTTGATATCATAAAAAATGCATGATTTGCCTTGATGGCATAAAAGTATAAACAAATAATGCATTTCAAACAAATAATATATATTTTTGTCTCAAAAATTGCATCTTGTTATTTTTGGTATCATAAAAAATGCACGATTTGCTTTGATGGTAAGTTTTACAACGCGAAAGTATAAACAGATAATGCATTTCAAACAAATAATATATACGTTTGTCTCAAAAATTGCATTATTTGCCTTGATATTTTTGGTATCATAAAAAATGAATGATTTGTTTTGATGATAAGTTTTACATCGCAAAAGTATAAACAAATAATGCATTTCAAACAAATAATATATATGTTTGTCTCAAAAATTGCATCTTGATATTTTTGATATCATAAAAAATGCATGATTTGCCTTGATATAAGTGTTACATCGCAAAAGTATAAACAACATCGCATTTCAAACAAATAATATATATGTTTGTCTCAAAAATGTATTATTTGCCTTGATATTTTGGTATAATCCAAAATGCATTATTTGCATTGATGGTAAATTTTAGGGTTAATAACCTATTAAAGCATCATACTTGTCACAAATGTCGATTCGACGTAGCGAAAAAAAATATCCTTTGGCCACTTATCTTGTCTAATATGTCCAGATGATACATTAAGCACCCCAACCGCAGTAAAATACACGAGCGGGTTTAAAAGTCCACGCCACCCTCAACCGCCTATCACAACTCTATATACGTATTTAAAAGGTCAAAACAGATTTCACGTCACCTCCCTTCTTTCTCCCCTATCTCTCTCTCTCTCACACACACACACACACACACACAAAAATAAACACCAGATTCAACAAACACACAAAAACCAATCAAACCATCTTGACTTTCCTCATTTGAGGAATTAACAACCTGAACACCATCATCTCACCGGACCATCTTCTCACCGGACCACCACCACCGGACCATCATCTCACCGGACCACCACCGGACAATATCCTAAGCCGCATCACAAAAATAAAATCATAAGCCGCATCACAAGCATTCTCAAATTAGCCAAACATGTTGAACAACATATTCAAAATAAAGCATCAAAATATCAAATCAATACATACTTATCAAGAGCTTCAAGATACTTTTGTTTCGATCTCAAGAAAATCTTCATTGAGTATCATTACACCATACCGCATAAATATTTTCGACTTCATCCCATTCACCGCATGCACTTCTCCTCAAAATACTTGACGTTAAAGTAAAACCCGATTCTTGCTCAAGCCTACACAAACACGCCGAATTGTAATACTCCCTTAAAATAAACCACTATGAAATAAGCGGTCCCTAAACAAAGTTTTAAACCCAAATAAGGTGTTTGTTTTATTGAACCACCCAAACCACGATCTTCTAACAATTAAGCACATAAGCGAAAAAATGCAATCCCGCACATCCTCTTACAATTAAACCCACCATCCTCACCACTGTAGCCTTTAAAAGTGACGGATCTACTTGAACTTTATGTGGTGATGGTGGAGGAGGCGCGGTGATGGTGGAGTGTTGTAATATGGCGTCAGGTGGGGATTAGTGATGAGGGATCACAAAGGGTGTTTTAATGGTGGCGGTGTAGTGTGGTGAGCGGCGGTGACCGGTGGGTGGCTACGTCCGATCTAGTCAAAGTGTATGCATAGTAACAGGAGGTGATGGGGTGGGGGGGATATATATGATCTAGTCAAAGTATCATTAATCAAGACAAGGATATATATGATCTAGTCAAAGTGCCAGCTGTATGATGTTGGGTGGGTGGGTGCCAAGTAGGATAAGATCATGTTAAACAAAACCGGATACCGGTTGTATAAGTTACCAAATGTATCATACAGACATAATAGACAAGATAAGTGGCCAAAAGGGTTATTTTTTTGTTCGCTACGTCGAACTGACAATTGTGACAAGTATGATGCTTTAATAGGTTATTAACCCTAAATTTTATATCACAAAAGTGGAAACAGATTTTAGATGATACCAATAAATGACAATCATGCATTTGTTACATATCTTATGTTAAAATATATATTATTTGTTTACACTTTTGCAATATAAAACTTACCGTCAAGGTAAATAATGCATTTTGGATGATATAAAATATCACAAAAGTTGAAACAGATTTTGGATGATTCCAAATAATTGAAATGCATGAATTTGTTATACATATATCTTATCTAAAAATATGCGTATATTATTTGTTTATAGACAACACAAATGGAACAGATTTTGGATGATATCAAATAAACATTGATGATAGAGAATGGTCGCATGGATGATACATATACCTTCGTTGGTACAATCATTTTTTGTACTAGTGTCCTCATCTAATACCTCGAACAAAATAGGAAATAATACATACTTTATATAGATGGTCTACTCATACAACTTTAATGCTAGTCATAAAAGTTTTATGATTCGTGAGATGGTTATACTTTGTGATACTAAACAAACGTTGGCCTATTAGTTGAGAACTGAATTTGTCTAAAAATGCAAATATACGCATTTAAAAAAATTTAAATCTTTGTTAAGCAAAACAAATGATACTGTCGCGACAGAGTCTTTATTATCTGTTAAGCAAAACAAATATAGTTTCTAAAGAGTTTTTTTTTGTTCCACTTTTTTTAACTTTTTTTTTCAGTAATGAAATTACCATGACGTATCACATGTGATTTAACACTAATATGCAAAGTCCGAACACTAAACAATCGCATTAAAATTGGCATACCTATTTGTGTATGAATCAAGTAGTTTCTCCGCATTTTGCAATGAAAACACATATTCATGTTTTTTCAACCATATATCATATATTGTATTTGAGCTTATATATTGAAGCAATTTATTTATTAAATATCTATAATAACATGTGGTATACATCACATGTGCTAAACACCACATGTTATAGATATCACATTGATTTTATGTGTTTCGTCGAATTAACTTCTCTAATCTATGAGTCAAAATATAACGTGTTAGATGTCTATTTTCCAGTTAAAAAAGCCGCGAAAGTTTTGAAATTTTGTGGAGTTATTTTCATATTGTTTTAAAAATGAAATTTTATCGATCATACTTGGATGTCGCAGCAACACGATGATTTTAAAATCCTTGTTTCTAGAAAGCAATGAACACGAAGTATGATCGATAAAATTTCATTTTTAAAACAATATGAAATAGTAATTCATTGTGAATGAGTTTAAACCGTTACTTTTAACTATAAAAGTATCTCAAACAAACTAGACCTATAATATGCATTGTCCAGATAGCCTTGGGCTAACTATAAAAGCAGATAGTCATTGATATATTTTCCATCATATCCTTGGCATAAATGGCAAAACTAATTACCAACCACGAGTCATGGGTGTGGGAAGTGGTGAGCAACAACGAGCCTACACTTACGGCAGTTGTCACCACTTCAGTGCTAATTTTGGCTGCTTTATGGTACAAGTTGACACTTTCAAGCTCGTCACCACCGTTACCACCAGGTCCCCGTGAGTTGCCAATTGTCGGTACCTTCCATTTCTTGGTCGTGACTTGCACAAACAGTTCGCCACCATGGCTCACACCCCACGGCCCCATCTTCAAGATCCATATGGGAATCAGGCGTTATATTGTCATAAACAACCTAGATATAGCAACGGAGGTGCTCCGTGACCAAGACAATAACTTCACACTCCGCATTCCAACACTTGCTGCCTCGATAATCACTTATGGAGGGAAAGATATATCATTTTCCAGTAACTCAAACTGGCATTACCAACGTAAGTTATTGGTGAGTGAGGTCTTAAGCAACAAGAATCTTGAAGCATGTAGTCCTTTCAGAAGATATCAAGTTAGAAAAACCATTAAGGATGTTTATAGTAAAATCGGGACCGCAGTCAACTTTAGCGAGATTTGTTTCTCAACAGAAATTAACGTGCTCTGCAGCATGCTTTGGGAAAACTCATCAGACAACATAGCCTTAAAAGACAGAAATCTTGGTGCTGAGATGTATATAATGGCATCAGAGATCATACAGCTTCTTCTACGACCGAATGTGTCTGATTTCTTCCCATGTCTTGCATGGCTTGATCTACAAGGTGTCCAACGGGACATGAAAAAACATTTTGAAAAATTGGATCAACTTTACACAAACATATTCGAAGATCGAATTAAATCTAACTCAAAGAAGATAGACGATGGGATTGCCTTTGAGGGAAAGAAAGATTTCCTACAGATCTTGTTAGAACTCAAGGACCAGAAAAAGCTTAGCTTCGAGCAAATAAAGGCACTTTTCACGGTAATTATTATTATTTTTTATTTTATTTATTTATTTATTTTTAAACGGCGACTTTTCCCGGTAATTAAATAAGGTTAATAATTCGATTATGGGAAAATCGCCTAAATAATCAATATAGGTATTACTTTTTCATGTTTTGGAATTCACATAACAGTTAAAGAGTACGCAAAGACAAAAATAAAGTAATTGATGATTTTGATGATTTGCTAATTTTTGGTGATAACTTGATTAACACGTACATTTCATTTGTTTTTAATCAGAACATTGTGATTGGAGGAACTGATACTACGATAGCATCGATAGAATGGACAATGACCGAGATTATCAGACATCCTAAAGTCATGAAAACGATTCAGGAAGAATTAGTACAAGTTGTTGGAGTAAATAACATTGTTGAAGAATCCCATCTCTCAGAACTACAATACTTAGAGGCAACATTTAAGGAAGCATCGAGGTTGCACCCTGTAGGCCCTCTCTTATCCCCACGGTCCCCACACGAGGATTGCATAGTTGGGGGATACACTATCCCAAAGGGCTCTCATGTCTTTCTGAATATTTGGTCAATGCAACGTGATCCTCGCTACTGGGATAATCCCTTGGAATTCAATCCCGACAGGTTCTTGGCCAATGAGGAGACACACAAATACGGTTACAATGGGAAAAATATCAAGTTCGTTCCATTTGGATCAGGGAGAAGAGTGTGCCCGGTATTTCATTAGCCGATAAAATGCAAATGTATATCTTGGCATCGTTCTTGCATTCATTTGACTGGAGTTTGCCCAAGGGTGAAGCACTCGACCTCTCCGACAAATTTGGCCTGACATTAAAGAAAATTAAACCACTCATACTTATCCCATCTCAAAGATTGCTTAACGCGGGTCTCTATATGTAATATTCTGCTACTTGTCCGTAAGAAAATTTAATATCATCTTCAAGACCGCGAGTATAAATATCGATCTACATGTTGGATCTTCATCTGCTATGTTAATAAAATGTGTATGCATTACTGTTAATGTGTGTACGACTCTTGAATATAATTATCAGCTTATATTATTTGCATGTTAGTATGATCAAGTTTATATTCTTCAAAGCTTAGTTCTTACTTTCTAGTCCAGTATAGTCCCGTTCAGAACCATAATCAGATCCGAGTCCCATTCTTTCATCTAATTATTGGCATTTCCAAACACGAAGAATGACTTTGCTTTAGTTTTTTTATTTTTATAAATCTGAAAAAACTAGTAAAATTTAAGTAAGCCGGCGGGGGATCGAGACTGAACTGGTTTAAACAAAACTCAACCGATTAATGTATGTTTGATTATAAGTTCCATTAACTGAAATCATCCTTATAACATCAACCAAAACAAATTATGTAAGTCCGCCCATTGACTCATCCCTTTGTCACTAAAGATGAAACAAACAATAACAAGTGCTACTGTATTTTATAAGCAAGTGACCTTTTTACGGCCTTTATTGATAACACTCTACCAAGAGACTCGAGGACAAGAGAATTACAATAAAGTTTTGCAAAGGCTCTCGACAAGGGCATTTCCCGTCATTAGCATGAAAATAAAAACAAAATACAATAACATCATCAGTTCATGACCACCCTAACTATGAAAAAAAAATAACACCATTAGTCCATAATCAGGTATAATAACCTTACAAAAATAACACGATCGCTCCATAGAGAAACTATTATTACTTCAAAATTAAAAAATATTTGTGCCAAAAAATTAAAGTTTCAAAGACTGCAAATACATTTTACACAGATTGTGTTTGATTGATCATTTGCAGATCTTCCTAGGACTAAATTTTCATGGGATTATTTGTTGGCATCGAATTTAATCAAGAATCATAAGTCTTTGAAAGTCGAAAGACCAATAGTGTTAGTTAGATAGTTTGTAACCATATAGCGGTTACAAAGTTAGTTATTGGTAGTTATTTTCTAAAAGTCACAATGGTTTACCACAATGGTTCGAACCCTATATATATGTAAGTACATGTACGTTTGTTAGTGTGGAATATATTAGTATCTTTTACAGAAAACTTCCCACCCTCTGTTTGTTATACCGAGTCCCTGCACACATTTCTTGTGCATACTCTTATCAATACATTGTTCATCCAAGTAGCATGATTCGCAAACTATGAAAAATTAACATGGTATCAGAGCCCATGGTTTAAAGATCCTGGAAGAAGAAGAAAAACTAAGAAACCTGTGAAAAAATGTTTGCGAGATCATTTGCAGTCCAAGGAAGATATCGCTTTGAAGAAGAAAAAGACCCGAAAACAGAGCATGAAGATGATTCATGGATACGTTACAGTTTTGGGCAAAAAAAAGAAGGATGTTGCAAGAAGAGAAGTCCAAAGGAAAGATGTCTTATGCAGATGGCAAGAAGAAGACACGGTGAAAGATGTACATAGGAATGGTGAAGTTACTATGAGGAAAACAATCCAAGCAAGGAAAGGCAGATGATGTGGGAGCAAAGGAATTGCGGGAACACACGATCTTTGAGATGGATGTTGACATAGAGGAAGAACTTAGAAGCACCGGTAAAGATATGTATAAGGACGATGACCAAGAAGATTATCATGGAACAAAGAAAGGCAACACATGAAAGAAAGAACAAGTAAAGGCGATCGGAATTTAAAATGAAGATGCAAAGGAGGAACGAGGACGCAAATCAACGATGAACAAGAAGCAGTGAAGATTATGATGTCTTGATTGGGGAGTGAATGTTGGCATCGAATTTAATCAAGAATCATAAGTCTTTGAAAGTCGAAGGACCAATAGTGTTAGTTAGATAGTTTGTAACCATATAGCGGTTACAAAGTTAGTTATTGGTAGTTATTTTCTAAAGTCACAATGGTTCACCACAATGGTTCGAACCCTATATATATGTAAGTACATGTACGTTTGTTAGTGTGGAATATATTAGTATCTTTTACGTAAAACTTCCACCCCTGCTTGTTATACCGAGTCCCCTGCGCATTTCTTGTGCATACTCTTATCAATACATTGTTCATCCAAGTAGCATGATTCGCAAACTATGAAAAATTAACATTATTCTCATATAGTGTTTCCAAAGTCTCAATTTGCTCCAGAGTTTAAGTAATAGTAGCTTGATACCAGAAACGATATCACTTTCTGTGTATATTAGTAGTAGATATATGCCGAATTCATGGTTTGTAAAAGATAAATGTTAATGATCGATCAAAGTGTTTATTGATATAAATATATATTTATGTTCTCGCCTAACCTAAAACCAAACAAGAATAAATTTAAATGTCTGAAGCATTGCAAAATGTTAAATCGACTCGGTCACATTCAAAGACGCGACTTCATTAAATTATAAATGGTTAATCTAGCATGATCTACGCCCACACTCACTATCAACTCGATCACATTCAGCACGCCACTTAATTAAGTTAAGATGCCGACCCAATCTTGACCCAAAATCAGATTTGACAAAGATGTTGAACATGCCATAAAAACTGGATCCTCATGTTCCTGTTCGACTCAATATCAACCCAAAGTTCATCCGGGTATACAAATAGAGTGTTCAAGCGACATAATTCTCATCAATACCACAACGCACCTAAAAGGAATGAAGTCATGTCTTGTATGTAACCGAGTTGATAGTGAAGGCGATAGATTAAACACTTTTCCATGTACAATGACCAAGTTCATTGTACTAATATCAACTCCCAACCAATAGGCCAACGCTTATTCAAGATCACAAAGTTTAACCATCTCACGAATGCGCAAAACTTTTTTCGACTAACATTAAAGTTGTATGAGTAGACCATTTATATAAAGTATGTATTATTTTCCTATTGTGTCCGAGGTATTCGTCTTTTGCCAATAAAATCATGAGGACACTAGTACAAAAAATGATTGTACCAACGAAGGTTCTGTACTTTTAGCAGCCTTCAAAATTTACTTTTTTCACAAGGAATTGCAATCGCAATAATGTCACAATCTTCTTCTACAAATAATTTCTCTTTTTACTCGAGAGGTCCATGCGACCATTCTCTATCATCAATAATTATTTGATATCTCATCCTAAATCTTTTCCATTTTTGTTGTCTATAAACAAATAATGAATTTCAATTACTACCTCCGTCCCACATTAAGTGTCCACTATTACTTTGCAAAATCTTTTTTCTTTAACTTTGACCTTAAATATATTTGTTTGTGTTATATAAAACTTAATGAACATTATACAAATGAAAATACATTTAAAAACTTAATCCATTAATATATTTTACATCAAGTATTATATAGCATGAACAAAAATATTTAAAGTCAAAGTTGAAGACAAAACTTAAAAAGTAATAGTGGACACTTAATGCGATTGAGGAATATTGGTATCATCCAAAATCTATTTTCACTTTTGTGATATTTGGTATCATCCAAAATACATTATTTGCCTTGATAGTAAGTTTTATATCATAAAAGTAAAAGCAAATAATTTATACTTTTAGACAAGATATGATTAACAAATGAATTATTGGTATCATCCAAAATATGTTTCCACTTTTGGGATGTAAAACTTACCAACAAGGCAAATAATGCATTTTTTTAGAATCCATTCTCATTCTTGCAACTTATTGTTGAAATGTCGACACCGTAAAATTATTCCCTTCGTCTTAAAATAATTGTCTCCAATAAAAACAGACAGTTTAAGAAAAACATAATTATTACTGATTCCAAATTATTATCAAAAAATAATTGAAATCCATTCTCATTCTATGAAAATAATGAATTCACACAATTTAAAATAATTATTACTGATCCCAAAAATAAAAGCATAGAATGAGAATGATTGATACAAAAAATATCAAGTAAAATAATGCATATTTTGAAACAAACTTGTATATAATTTGTTTGAAAATTTGTTTCCACTTTGTGTTGTAAAACTTACAATCAAGGCAAATAATGCAATTTTTATATTCCATTCTCATTGTTGCAATTTATTGTTGAAATGTCAATACCATAAAATTATTCCTTCGCCTTAAAATAATTTCTCCAATAAAAAACACACGGTTTAAGAAAAACATAATTATTACAGATTCCGAATAATTATCAAAAAATAATTGAAATCCATTCTCATTCTACGCAAATAATTATTACACACAATTTAAAATAATTATTACTGATCCCAAAAATAAAAGCGTAGAATGAGAATGATTGATACCAAAAATATCAAGGAAAATAATGCATATTTTGAGACAAACATGTATATTATTTATTTGAAAATTGTTTCCACTTTTGTGATGTAAAACTTACCATCAAGGCAAATAATGTATTTTTTTTATAATCTATTCTCATTCTTGCAACTTATTGTTGAAATTTCGACACGACAAAAATTATTCCCTTCGTTTTAAAATAATTGTCTCCAACAAAAAGACACAGTTTAAAAAAACCCAATTACTACTGATTCCGAATAATTATCAAAAAATAATTGAAATCCATTCTCATTCTACACAAATAATTATTATACACAGTTTAAAATAATTATTACTGATCCCAAAATTAAAAGCGTAGAATGAGAATGATTGATACAGAAAATATCAAGGAAAAATATGCATATTTTGAGAAAAACATGTATATTATTTGTTTAATAATCTGTTTCCACTTTTGTGATGTAAAACTTACCATGAAGGAAAATAATGTATTCTTTTATAATCCATTCTCATTCTTGCAACTTATTGTTGAAATGTCGAAACCATAAAAATTATTCCCTTTATCTTAAAATAATTGTCTTTAATAAAAACAACACATTTTAAGAAAAACATAATTATTACTGATTCCAAATAATTATCAAAAAATAATTGAAATCCATTCAAATTCTACGCAAATAATTATTACACACAGTTTAAAATAATTATTCCTGATCCCAAAAATAAAAGCGTAGAATAAGAATGATTGATACCAAAAATATCAAGGAAAATAATTCATATTTTGAGACAAACATGTATATAATTTGTTTGAAAATCTGTTTCCACTTTTGTGATGTAAAACTTACAATCAAGGCAAATAATGTATTTTTTTTATAATCTATTCTCATTGTTGCAACTTATTGTTGAATTGTCGACACCATAAAAATTATTCCCTTCGTCTTAATATAATTGTCTCCAATAAAAAACACATAGTTTAAGAAAAACATAATTATTACTGATTTCGAATAATTGTCAAAAAATAATTGAAATCCATTCTCATTCTACGCAAATAATTATTATACACAATTTAAAATAATTATTATTGATCCCAAAATTAAAAGCGTAGAATGAAAATGATTGATACCAACAATATCAAGGAAAATAACGCATATTTTGAGACAAACATGTATATAATTTGTTCGAAAATCTGTTTCCACTTTTGTGATGTAAAACTTACAATCAAGGCAAATAATGCAATTTTTTATAATCCATTCTCATTGTTGCAACTTATTGTTGAAATGTCGACACCATAAACATTATTCCTTCGCCTTAAAATAATTGTCTCAAATAAAAACACATAGTTTATAAAAACATAATTATTATCGATTCCGAATAATTTTCAAAAAATAATTGAAATCCATTCTCATTCTACGCAAATAATTATTACACGCAGTTTAATATAATTAATGTATTACTGACTTAAAAAATAAAAGCGTAGAATGAGAATGATTAATACAAAAAATATCAAGGAAAATAATGCGTATTTTGATACAAACATGTATATAATTGTTTTGAAAATCTGTTTCCGCTTTTGTGTTATAAAACTTACAATCAAGGCAAATAATGCATTTTTTATAAACCATTCTCATTGTTGCAACTTATTGTTGAAATTTCGACACCATAAAAATTATTCCCTTCCTCTTAAAATAATTGTCTCCAGTAAAAAACACACAGTTTAAGAAAAATATAATTATTACTGATTCCAATTAATTATCAAAAAATAATTGAAATCTATTCTTATTCTACGCAAATAATTAGTACACACAATTTAAAATAATTATTACTGATCCCAAAAATAAAAGCGTAAAATGAGAATGATTGATACCAAAAATATCAAGGAAAATAATGCATATTTTGAGGCAAACATGTATATTATTTGTTTGAAAATCTGTTTCCACTTTTGTGATGTAAAATTTACCATAAAGGCAAAAAATGCATTTTTTTATAATCCATTCTCATTTTTGCAACTTATTGTTGAAATGTCGACACCATAAAAATTATTCCTCTGCCTTAAAATAATTATCTCCAACAAAAACACGCAGTTTAAGAAAAATATAATTATTATTGATTCGAATAATTATCAAAAATAATTGAAATTCATTCTCATTCTTCTCAAATAATTATTACATACGGTTTAAAATAATTATTACGATCCCAAAATAAAAGGAAAGCATGAGAATGATTGATGCAAAAATATCAAGGAAAATAATGCATATTTTGAGACAAACATGTATTATTTATTTGAAAATATGTTTCCACTTTGTGATGTAAAACTTACCATCAACGAAAATAATGCATATTTTTATATTCCATTCTCTTTCTTACAACTTATTGGTGAAATGTCTACACCATAAAAATTATTCTCTTTGTCTTAAATAATTGTCTCCAATAAAAACATACGAGTTTAAAAAAACATAAGTATCACTCATTACGAATAATTATCAAAAATAATTGAAATCCATTCTCATTCTATGCAAATAATTATTACACAGTTTAAAATAATTATTCGATCCCAAAATAAAGCATAGAATGAGAATGATTGATACCAAAAATATCAAGTAAAATAATGCATATTTTGAGACAAACGTGTATATAATTTGTTTGAAAATTTGTTTCCATTTTTGTGATGTAAAACTTACGATCAAGGCAAATAATGCATTTTTTTATAATCCATTCTCATTGATGCAACTTATTGTTGAAAGGTTGACACCATAAAAATTATTCCCTTCGTCTTAAAATAATTATCTCTAATAAAAAATACATAGTTAAAGAAAAACATAATTATTACTAATTCTGAATAATTATCAAAAAATAATTGAAATCTATTCTCATTCTAGGCAAATAATTATTACACACAGTTTATAATAATTATTAAGGATCCAAATTATTATTGATCCCAAAAATAAAAGCATAGAATAAGAATGATTGATACCAAAAATATCAAGGAAAATATGCATACTTTGAGACAAACATTTATAATATTTGTTTGAAAGTCTGTTTCCACTTTTGTAATGTAAAACACCATCAAGCAAATAATGCATTTTTTTTATAATCCATTCTCATTCTTGCAACTTACTGTTGAAATGTTGACACCAAAAAAAATATTCTCTTCGTCTTAAATTAATTGTTTTCAACAAAAAACACACAGTATAAGAAAAACATAATTATTATTGATTCCGAATAATTATTAAAAAATAGTTGAAATCTATACTCATTCTAGGCAAATAATTATTACACGCTTTAAAATAATTATTATTGATCCCAAAATAAAAGCGTAGAATGAGAATGATTGATACTAAAAATATCAAGGAAAATAATGCATATTTTGAGACAAACATGTATATTATTTGTTTGAAAATCTGTTTCCACTTTTGAGATGTAAAACTTACCATCAAGGAAAATAATGTGTTTTTTTATAATCCATTCTCATTCGTGCAACTTATTGTTGAAAGGTTGACACCATAAAAATTATTCCCTTCGTCTTAAAATAATTATCTCTAATAAAAAATACATAGTTAAAGAAAAACATAATTATTACTAATTCTGAATAATTATCAAAAAATAATTGAAATCTATTCTCATTCTAGGCAAATAATTATTACACACAGTTTAAAATAATTATTAAGGATCCAAATTATTATTGATCCAAAAAATAAAAGCATAGAATGAGAATGATTGATACCAAAAATATCAAGGAAAATATGCATACTTTGAGACAAACATTTATAATATTTGTTTGAAAGTCTGTTTCCACTTTTGTAATGTAAAACACCATCAAGCAAATAATGCATTTTTTATAATCCATTCTCATTCTTGCAACTTCATCGTTGAAATGTCGACACCAAAAAATTATTCTCTTCGTCTTAAATTAATTGTCTTCAACAAAAACACACAAGATAAGAAAAACATAATTATTATTGATTCGAATAATTATTAAAAATAGTTGAAATCTATACTCATTCTAGGCAAATAATTACTACACACAGTTTAAAATAATTATTATTGATCCCAAAAATAAAAGCGTAGAATGAGAATGATTGATACTAAAAATATCTAGGAAAATAATGCATATTTTGAGACAAACATGTATATTATTTGTTTGAAAATCTGTTTCCACTTTTGTGATGTAAAACTTACCATCAAGGAAAATAATGTATTTTTTTATAATCCATTCTCATTCGTGCAACTTATTGTTGAAATGTCGACACCATAAAAATTATTCCCTTCGTCTTAAAATAATTGTATCCAATAAAAAACACACAGTTTAAGAAAAAACATAATTATTACTGATTCCGAATTATTATCAAAAAATAATTGAAATCCGTCCTCATTCTACGCAAATAATTATTACACATAGTTTAAAATAATTAATACTAGTTCCAAAAATAAAAGCGTGGAATGAAAATGATTGCTACCAAAAATATCAAGGAAAATAATGCATATTTTGAGACAAACATGTATAATATTTGTTTGAAATGCATTATTTGCTTTGATGGTAAGTTTTACATCACAAAAGTGGAAACATATTTTGGATAATACCAATAATTGATAATCATGCATTTGTTATACATATCTTATCTAAAAGTATATATTATTTGTTTCATAAAATGTTCACTGAACGTTCAATTCGTTTAGAGCCCTAGTTAGTACCATCTCCCGTGTGCAAGGACGAATCTCCAACTTTTTGGTTTTGTAAGATATCATTTTGAAAAAGTCGCCAATTATAGCATTAAACCAACCCTCCTACCAATCACATTGGAGGTTCTCTGGTCTTTTTATCATTTGAAAAAAAATCAATATTTTGCAAGTTGGATCTTCCGACATAAATGTTCAAGCTCCGCACTTAATACTATTGCTGAAAAGGTAATTCATATATTACTTTATGGACACAAACTATAACATATGATTCAATTCAAAATAAACTAATTGGCATCCTTTTGAATAAACGCTAAAAAATGAAAAGTAGATTTAATTATGTGCATGGAATATGTTAAACACTTCAATCAAAATAATTATAGTGTTTTGTTAACTTTATTTACACGCGTGTAGCCCTTTATTAACCACCATAAGCACCACGCGTGACGGCCTGATTTTGATTATGCCATTATGGTTTAGTGGTGAGATATTTAGTAATTTTATGATATCGACACTTTAATAATAAGTTACAATAATGAGAATAACTTATAAAAAATTGCATTAGTTGCCTTGATGGCAAGTTTTACATCACAAAATTGGAAACAGATTTTGGATGATACCAAATAATTGAATGTATGTATTTGTTATATTACACGAATACTCGTGCATAGCAATGAGATTTTATAGCGATAGATCGTTTAATGATAAAAAAAAAGTTTATTGGTTATAAACGAAAAATAATAAAAGTTTGAAGGTTTGGGGATTAAACATAATGTTTTGAAACCCGGTTTGACTCGGGTGGTTCAACCGGTTGAACCGTTCTGGTAAAAAAATGGATCGATTTAAACCGGGTCAACCCCGACGGGTTGGGTCGAAAATGGGTCAAACAAAATCGGGTCAACTCGCTGGGCTTGAAGCGTCCCGGGTCAACCTGGTTTTCAATGTGTATTAGTAGTTTCTTTTGAAATATATATTTTCAACATTTTCTTTTTTAGTTTCAACTATTCACTTTTAACTTTTTGGTTTTTCTTTTATATATAGTATAGCAGGGTACCCGCGCGTTACGGCGGCGAGTAACCTGTGACGATTAACCAGAAAAATAGATCGCGATGAGACCTGATTCACCAGTTTGTATCGGTTTCAACGGGTCCTCTTGATTCGTTTTCGGATGACTTTTATTGATTAGCCAAATCGATGGCGACACCGGTTCCCGATTAAATCAGTTGGTCCGTTTCGGTTTTCAAAACTATATGTACCATCAATTTATTAGCCTGTATAAAGCTCCGTGTGTTTTATTAATGTGTATAATGTGTATAATAACATGTACTTTTCATTTTAGGTTGTTTTAAAAAATAACATTAATTAGTGTGTTTAATTATTTTATATTTTGGATTATGTTGTAACTTGTTTAAATTGTATATTGTAAAAATTTTATTGTATTTTTTAGTAAGGGTATTTTAATTGATTGTATTTAACTTGGTAGATATGTTTTAATTGATTGTACAATGTGAATATATCATTGTACTTTTAAGTAATGAAGAGTTTTAATAATAGTATTAATTATACTATACATTTCTATCACCTTTGAGCATTTTTTATTTTTAACTTTCAACTTTCAACATTTGACCAATTTAATTTTATATGTAGTATAGATTTAAATCTCATGTATTATTAATTGTTAAGCAAAACAACTTGTACCATCACGACAGATATTTTATTATCTTTCAGTAGAACACTTTCATATAATTTCTAAAGAGTCTTTTCTTTGTTTCTTTATTTTTTCAACTTTTTTTCTCAATATTAAAATTAGCATGATGTATCACATGCGATTTAACACTATTATGAAAATTCCGAACACTAAACAATCTCAGTAAAATTGGCATAACTATTTGTGTATGAATCAAAAAGTTTCTCGCTTTTTGCAATGAAAGTACACATGCATGTATTTTCAACCATATATCATATATTGTACTTGCGCTTATAACGACACGCATAAGTTACAAAATCACCAACATCTAAATGACACATGGAATCCTAAGTGGAGAGACTATTAGAGCATCCGGTGTGGGAGATGTTGTGGCTCGCCGTGGAGCCCCGCCGTGGCTTTCGTCGGCCGCCGTGAACTTTGAAATCGTGGGACGACGAAGCTAAGGTTCGACAAAAGGCAACACAAGTTTTGTTTTAAAATTTGTATCCGTTACAACGGATTAAAAAGTTTTTTTTTTTTTTTTTTTTTTTTTTTTAAACCCACCACTCCATCTATAAATTAACATAACATTTCATATAATTTTCATATTCAAGCAAAAAAACCATTCAAACTTGCCGAAAACATGAGTTACGATAGTGAATCATCTTATTCCGCGATAGTGATCTTGAAGAGTTAACGGAATTAGAAATGTTTATTAAAGAGTTCGAGTAGAGCAAACGTTGGAGAACAAGCACCCGGTCCTTCAATGCGTCGTCAATATGTCCTCGTGAACGTGAAATTGTCAAGCACGTCTTCTTGTCGACTATTTTGGCGACAACCCAAAATATACGGACGTTAATTTTAGACGTCGATTTCAGATGAGCCGTCGTCTATTTCTACAAATAGTACAAGGTATAGAAACATATATTGAAACTCATCATCCTCTTCCTAAGCATTTTGATTTCTTTAGAGTGCGACCCGATGCTAGGGGTATAATGAGTTTTAGTGTGATTATGAGATGCACATGTGCCCCTACGCCAATTGGCTTACGTGATATCACCGATGCATTAGATGAGTATTTACAAATAGGTGAACACGTGCACGCGATTGCCTAGATTTTTTCTTATGTGCATAATCGAACTATTTATTAAGGAGTATTTAAGAAAACCAGATGAGGATGACATTCGTCACATATACCATGCACATAACAATCGCTCATGGGCTTCCGGAATGTTGGGGAGCATCGATTGTATGCGGGAATGGAAAAATCGTCCGAAAGAATGGCAAGGCCAATTTCATAGAGGTGAAAAAATATCCCACTATAATGCTTGAAGTCGTTGCTTCATACGATTTGTGGATTTGGCATGCTTTTTGGGGTAGCGGTGCGAATAACGATCTAACGGTTTTAAATAATTCTCCGTTATTCGACGACTTGCTTGATGACATCGCCCGAGGTTGAGTTTGAAGTTTATGGGTGTAAATTTAAGCAAGGGTATTATCTAGTCGACGGAATCTACCCGGAGTGGGCATCTTCGTCAAGTCATTTACAGATTGCAACTAATCCAAAAATGCCGCATTCAAAGCGAAACAAGAAAGTGCTCGAAAAGACATCGAAGAGCTTTTGGTGTCCTCCAGGACGTTGGCATATCATTGCCCAACCGGCGTGCATGGACTGCATTGGCAAGTTACGGAGAATCATGTACGCGTGCATCATAATGCATAACATGATTTTGAAAGATGAAAACTTTGCGATGTCGATATTCTTGAAACGTATATTTCCCAACACCAAATTTACAGCAGACATTGATTGAGCGTTGCAGTGCAAAGAAAAAGCCAAAGAACTACGTGATAATCGCAAACACGCAAAGCTTCAACGATGTCTCATCGAGCATGTTTGGCAACAACTTCAATAGGCACAATTTCAACAACATAATCCGGATAATTAGTTTCGTTATAATTTCATGTATTTCTTATGTATGTTTTTTTTCGTATATATTTTTTATGTTTAGTACGCTTTTTATTAAGTTATGTGTTGTATTTTAATTTGAATGAAATGAATTTATTTAGTTTATTTGGAAATGAAAATTGAATAAAAAATAAAGTGGTAGTGGTGGGCCCAAATGAAGAGGTTGAGGTTTGTTATGAGTGAGGAGGGTTTGTTGTGGTTAGTTGTAGAAAAATGGGATCTTGATGTGATGAGTGAGACGGCGAGGTAAGTTAAGGCTTGTTATGACACCGATTCTCTTATTGGGACATGTGTACCCGTGCTACACGGAGAAAAATATAATTGGTAAATATTTAAGTCATCTGCAGAATTATGTTGATAAGAGCTATACCTTCATACAAAAGCAGATAGATCACATATGAGTTTGCATCATTCAAACCCAAATCACCATGCATCTCCTTCAACAATAGTAGTGTATGGTCCCACCTTTAAATACCACCGACTTCTTTTACTTCAACACGCCGTTTTTTACTGGCTTTCTTTTGACAGAAACTCATAAAGTATACCAGGATCATCCAATACCGTTCAATCGGAGTTTATCCGTGAAACACCATCCGCATCACCACCGGGAGAACCGTAGCTCGGATACCAATTTTTGTGATCGTTATATCTCATAATCTCATTAAAACTCAACATATATATAAGTCTAGCTAGGACTGCATTCTAAAACCATATGACAAAAGGAGTAGCTCGGATACCAATTTTTGTGATCGTTATATCTCACAATCTCATTAAAACTCAACATATATATAAGTCTAGCTAGGACTGCATTCTAAAACCATTTGACAAAAAGGAGTAGCTCGATCACCAAACTTATATGTTAACTTTGAGTTTGTTCTTTACCGATGTGAAATTGTATTTTCACAATCATGACAACATATATTGGAGCTCAGAATTGAAGTCGATGATTTTTGCATCGTACATTAGTGAAAATTTATTAAAGGAAAGTCATGTGTGCTAGAGTACACACATAAAATGGACAAAGAAAACTTGCAACAAAACAGATAATGACCTCACAAGACTCACGTAACATAACATTATAAAGGAATATGTGAAATAACAAGTTCCGTTAAGGCTACTTGAATCTTAGACAATCATAGGGTGAACGAAGATCGATTTGATGTGACTGATGACTTCTTTACTAGCATGATTGTAGCCATCATTGTATTTATATAAGGTATCACTCACACGTGCAAGGTTGATTGCAGGAATAAGGAGAGGAAAAGGGACATCGGTAGGCTTGAGCGACTCTCTATTTATAACTTTCCAAGCATCTTCAACTTGTTTCGAGAAAAACTCGCATGCTTCCTCCTCTGATGCACCAGTTTCCTTTTGGTAGCATTCGATGCTTGAAGCAATATGGCCTCTTTCTTGTTCCTCCTACAAAAATTATATAGTTGCTATGTAACACCATATGTTTTTGCTAAGAACATGATCATATTGAGTATATATGTATGTTAGTATGTACGTACCTTGTGGGTGGCAATATCATCCATAAGTCTTAAAATTTTACATGTAGCTTTCACAAGTGGAGGATGTGTGGCCACCCATTTAAAGGCATCCTCGGTGACTATGTCGTCGTCCCGGGCAACATAAGATCTTGCTGTCATCAAGGCATAGCCACAAGTAACCAGTGAATTAGAAAGGTACTCTTCTAATGTTGGCATGTACCCCTCTTTTAACCATTTGGCTTCTAATAAAAGGCTGCGAGTGCCGTCTTTGGCCTGCGTTCGTTGTTTGGAGTTATTAATGGATGTAGACTAATATTTTGAAATTATGAAAGTCAGTCATTATCAAGTTAGAGAATATGAAATTTAATTACCATCTCCTTAACATAAAGGATTTGATATGCTTTTCCCTCCTTTTCAAGTGATTCCTCCATTTCTTGGTGAACACTCAATTGTTCCTGATAAATTAGTTTCATGTACTCTGGTAGTTCATCCAAGCAGGTTATGGACCATCTAAGATATATAATATACAGTTAGCACTAAATAAATGATTAATTATAGTTAATATAGATATGCACAAGGATCTGTTTTAGTCCAAGGGCAAATGCACACTAATTACCTTTCGACAGCCTGTGTAAACATCTCGAGTTCCTCGTAAGTGCCATAATTATCAAATGTATCATCTAAAACAATTAACCACATGCATGTTTTCATTAGGAATATTCTTGTACGAGAATGCTGAGGCTCAAATAAATTCCTAGTATCCAAAAGTAGCCTTCTATCAATCTGTCTCGAACATAAGGTAACTTGTTTCGAATGTCCAGATCCTTCCACCATCTGAGACATAAATGGAAGTTACGAATATAAATCATAAAGTGATAAAACCATGCATGAAACATAGATACAGTTAGATAAATCAGCTCATGTAAAACACCCTCTGATTCATGCTTGATCGAGTTATAATAAGTCACTAAAGTTTGGGTGAAAGTTGTCCTAAGTCACTAAAGTTTCAAAGTTGTCATCTAGTTTACTGAACTTATGAAAAGCATACACTTCTATAATTTCAGTGTTGATCGAGTAACTTGAACGCACTTTTTTTGATATGTTAAGTAACATAAATCTCATCTTTTTATTAGTTCAGTGATGTTTACGTATATTCTTATATATGTTCAGTAACCTCAAAATGACTGTTTCATAAGTTTAGTAACCTGGATGACAACTTTGAAACTTTAGTTACTTAGGACAACTTTTGCGCAAACTTTAGTGACTTCTTTGTATAATAACCCTAAGTTGAATGATATGGCTAAGTTTAATTTTTCTCGCTATATATACGCACTTGCAGATTTGGCTTAGCTCATGTTTGTGCATATCTTGAAGCACGTTGAAGTCTAACTTTGCAAGCTTCAACAAGACCTCATTATGAGAAGCTTTTCGTTGGTAGATTGGTATGTAACACACCGCCTCTAACCTTGGCAACCTTCTACTAAGTGGCTGCTTTAGTGCTTGTTGTATTTCGGTTCTTAGAGAAGAGTCACAAGATAGATCCTTGGATATAATGCCGAGGTTGATTTTAGTGAACTCGTTTGCGTCATCTAGTCGTCTTCTCCTTCAACCCTTAGATATGTTGCTTCGTACAAAGCAAGCATTCCTCGAGGATCATCACATAACGATTCCTGAAACTTTCCCTTCTCATCTGTGTAGTTCTTGAATATATCTGTAACACGAGCAAACCAAGTGGATGAATTTAGACATACTCCACTCAAGGAAGGTTGATTATACTGATAGAGGTTCTAGTGACACAAACAGTAAATCTAACTTTTTAGTGACATGTTTTTACTTTAGTGACACTTTCTTTATGTGTCACCAAATGACAATTTTTTGTAATGCTAATACGTTTGATATCGATATGTTTTATGTAAGTTGGGTCATGGTACAATGGCTAGGTAATGCCGTGAAAGAGTCACTTATTATGCAAGGTACTTAAGTTTTATTTAAATACCGGATGAAACGTTGAAGCCATGTTGTCTTAGCAGTCGAAACCAAAGTGAAATGCTTTCTATGTTGTTATTGCCAATCCACTTGTCGCCATATGTAACATAGATATGTTGCAAGGATTCCTCGATCTCTTTTTGAAATGATAGGCTAGGCCCAGGCGCTGAACAACATCGATAAACTGTATAAGCTTTATATCTTGGCTTGCTTCATTACTAGCTCTTATCATTAGCTCTTTTCTCACTTCTTCTTTGAGCTCCTCAATTAGTTGTTTCTCTGTAGCTGCATTGAATTTCTGCGTGCATAAAATAATTTATTAGTATACCTTGTTCCGTTCATAACAAAAGTATGCGATGCAAGTAAAAATATGCAAAACCTCATCATATTCAAGAAACTGATCCCCCCATATACTATCATGGAAGATTACACTGTTGCGAATAACATCTTGCTTCGTGCTATGTGTATTATCAGCTGAAGACAATGGAGATGAACAAAAGGAAGGACTAGAAACAGATAAAGTTGACATCTCAAACTATTCCAAGGATTAAGCAAATCGGAGGCCGATTTGGACACAAGAGTAATTTCCATACATATTATATATAGCCTGTGCACCACGACACGAACTTACATATAATAATATATCGAATGCCTTTCGAAGAAAATAATAATAATAATAATAATAATAATAATAATAATAATAATAATAATAATAATAATAATAAGAGTAAATTGCATAAATGGTCCTGGTTTGCTCAAATTGCAGATTTGAGCTCCGAGTTTCGAAGTGCAGTGGCCTCCTTGAGAGGAAAAGTTGAGTTCATTTTCGTCACTGACCAAATTGAAATGATTGAAATACCTCGTCTTCATCCCTTTGAATTTCCAGGACGAAATCGCAATTTGAGCAAACCACATGGACCATTTATTTTTTCCGAAAATAATTTTTTTGAAAAAATTTTAAAATAATTTTATTCGAAAATAAATTTTTAGCGGTTTTCATCCGTTTTGTCGTTTTCTTACCACTTTTTAGATTTTGATATCAAGTTTATGTTCATACTAAAAGTGGTGCATGTACATCCATCTTTGTCTGCTCATCCATCTCAGATCATTCATCCATCTTTGATAGTTGTATGTGTGTTATAAGTTTGATCATTCTACTAGTATTTGTGTGGCAAGTGATATATAAATTTTTGGGGCAAAGGACCTATTAGTAAATGCAACACAGTATAAGGTCCAAAGCATAAAAGAAATATATTGCCAATGTACAAGGACCAAACATTATACACCAAAAGACTATTCTTAGTCAACGTACACTAAAACTTCTTAAACACAACTAGACCATCTTCCACCGATTCAAAACATAAAAACTAGTACCTACCTAAACCCTATAGAAGAAGAAGAACCATAGGAAAACCAAGAAGATGACCATCCAAGACAAGACACAAAGTTCCCGAGAGGCAAACTTTCTCCTTCTCAACAAGGAGATCGACCAAGTCGCTGGTGGTGAGCGACACTACCTCGTTTGCACGGTCACCAGCGTTCACCGCCTCCATAGTCTCAGAAATGAGGGCGGCTTCGCATTCTTGTAATGCGAACTCATTCCTGTAGATAGTCCTCTGCAAGTAGATGATAACATCCATTGCTCTCCTTTGCATGGGTGGATCGTACCACCCAATGAACGGACATATTGTAGCCTATAATTGATTATCAAAATGTGAGCATCTGTTTCAAGCATAAACACCAACTAAACCCAGTTGTATAAAATCACAATTATAATAAAACATATATATTACTATAATCAACACATTTTAAGGTAAACCACTTGCATGCCAACTTTAAAATGAAATAAAATAAAGTGTCCCAACTGTCTTGGACAGCATAGAACCTCTGCTGGTTCGTGTTGTTCCAAAGAGTTCTAATGACGACCCTTCACGTTGCATGAACACACCACCATTTTTTGATTTTACCGTCGGTGAAGAAGATAAGATTTTAGTGGTTAGGAAAGTAGTGATAAAATTTTCCTTTATTAGTGAGGTTTCTTGTAGCTAACCGATTGAGTCGAGGCGGTAATTAATGGCCATGTGATGAAATGACAAATGTGACCTTGAAGTTAAGCCAAATCTAGCAGTCGGCGTCCTGACTAACGGCAGTATGGTCAAAGGACCTGTAGCAGTAAGAAAGTTGAAAAGGGACCCCGACGATGAAAAGGGCCGACTTTGTCCCAACGAGCGTATTGCCAAGTTTAGGGAGCAACCGTGTATTTTAGTCAAAAATTATTTTCGAATATTTTCCAAATTTTTCAAAATATTTTGTATTTGTGACTTTTCGGTTTGTTTGAACTTTCGAAAAAATTATTTTGGAAAAAAAATCGAATTTTTTCGAAAAAATTATTTTGGAAAAAATAAATGGTCCCATGGTTTGCTCAAATTGCGATTTAGTCACGGAAATTCAAAGGGATGAAGACGAGGGTATTTCAGTCATTTCAATTTGGTCGAGACGAAAATGAACTCAACTTTTCCTCTCGGGGAGGCCACTGCACTTCGAAAACTCGGAGAAATCATAATTTGAGCAAACCACATGAACCATTTATGCAATTTACTCTAATAATAATAATAATAATAATAATAATAATAATAATAATAATAATATATCGAACATGCACCGTCAATGTGGTCTAAATCTAATGGTTGAACTTCTATACATACAAGGGATATTGGCACCCCTCTTCTTTTTTTATTTACTATTATTATTTTTTAATTTTTTTTTATTGTTTTTAGTTTAAAACTACAAAATTGAAAGTACGAAATAAAAAATATAAAGTTTAATAAGTCAAATGTATTAACAGACAGAAAATACGAAATAGAAAACGGTAAAAAAAAAAACTACTTTTTTACGTCCACAATGTGGATAAAGTGACTTAGGGATGCCACTAACGACTAAGGGTCCCCAACAACGCCTTCTAGATATTTAGGTTCTCAAATAAGGTCGTTCAAAACTCATACGCACACCATTTTGGTGATAGCCGGTGAAGATACGGTCACGGGACCATATCCTTGGTTAGGGCACATAATTTTGAGTTAAAGTCTCTGCTTCTTCGAAGAACCTAAACACGGAAAATCAAATCCATTTATCTATTTATTTTTTATTCTTATTAGTGATAAAACATCAAAAATATATATACTGATTTCTAAAATGATGTTTACCAATCCGATAGAGTGTTATCGAGCATACTTTCTAAGACAAACTAGCAAACTAGGAATGTTTCTAGTATGCGACATTTTTCAAATCATGTGAGGACATATTTTTCACTTCAGTATTTCTACATCAAAGTAGTTACATGTATTGTGTCCATTACTTAGCATAAATCTTCGAATTCTTTTTTGTAGTCACTTACATGTATAAATATTTAGAGTTCACAATCATGTTTTCAAAATCGAAGCTAATCCAAATGAAGATATCTAACTCACCAACATGCTTTAATTTTGAAAACTCAAACCGAATTTTCATGTTTTGATTTTACTAGAAAAAAGCACATACTCACCACCCAATCACCACTTCATAATAAATGGGAATTAATATTTACGAGACAATACAAAATTTAATTCATAACTTTTATGTCAAATATGGCTGGTAGATTGCAAGATGTTAAAGATAAGAGCTTCATCGGTTTTTATCTTTACTACCTATAAACAGAAAATACACTTGTTTAAAAATTAATAACTTAAAAATTGAGTAAAGTTGTTAGACTAAAATACATCTATTTATAAAAAGCAATGCAATTTGTTTAGATATTTAAACACGTTTTTACAATTTAAATCATTAACTTTTTTCACTCTCACTTATTTCATACTCATATATACAAAAAAAAAAAATACACACATAGTTCAACAATAAACTTTATTGAGTCTAGCGGATACAAATCCAAATTCCAATATTGCAGATGTAACATCAATTTACCCATAAAACTTTAAAGTAAAATATGAGTAGCTGAAAAGAAAGTCATAAAGCAATGGTGAAATTAAGCAAGTAACGGAGCTAGATGTATCGAACATCACCATTAACATTTATCGGTGTGCCACATCAGCATCACTTTATCACCTCTTCAATAACACATAATAACTAAAATATCTTCCCTAGCAAAAAAAACCCAATAATAGTTATTGATACATATAGTTCTCACAAAACGCCACACAAAAAATACCTCACACACTCACAAAATAAAAAAGAACAAAGAAAAACAAAAGACAAATACCAACGGCACCAGCCATTGAAACAACCCAAGGACGAACGGTGCACCATTATATTAGCGCCATTACCGGTGCACAAATGGCGGTGCCACTGGTTGAAAAAGGTGGCTAACGGCGCTTATAACTCCTCCGCAACATGCTCTCTAATAAAAAGAAATAATTTTTCTATGTCATGTAAATCTAGAAGTACCTTAGTCACTTGTTAGACAAAGTCATTGACCATGGTTGTCGCATAACTCTTGCTTAAATGTTTGATTAGTTTATGATGTTGGGAGCATATTTCTTTTGACCAGCTCTTTTCTTTTCCACGTAGTTGGCGGTGACTATGAATGTTTTTTTTCGAGTTAAATCATACCGGAAAAAGCAAAACTTTTAGATACGAAGGCTTCTAAATTAATTGTAGATATAACTAAAATAACTAATATATGAATAAAAGTGGTAACATCGAATAATAACATTTTTTGATTATCATTATCTTATGTTTAATGCCATCATTTTATATGAATTTGATAATTAATTGCTTCATATATATAGAATTGGATTAAAATGGCGCTGGAACGGAAAGATGAAAAAAAAACTAAAAATTTGAAGGAAACTTGAAGAAATTCTAAAATCAAGGCATCTACGGTGATAAGGATTTAAAAGGTACACTTTTGAGGGGTCATTTAAGCCCTTAATTGATCACTTTTGTATTCGTTACTACCTAATTTCGTTCCTTTTTACTTTTTAGGTCTTATGAAGGCAAATTCTTGGAATGACACTTATTCGGACAAAAGGCGTGAATATCTGAAGAAAATGGCCAAAGTCAAGAATCGAGACACTCAGTCTTTGAAACATAAAGGCGGCGTCGAGTTCTATTTGTGACGCCGTCAGAGACTTCTTGTGACGACTCAAGAGTCAATTTGCTTATTTACAAGTGGCGTCATCAAGTTTTAAAAGTAGTAGGCGTCGCACTCAGGACGGCCTAGATTTGATCCGGACAGCGTCGAGAGGCGGCGGCGTCACGGGCATAAGGTGACGCCACGAAGTTTACGTACAAGAAGAAACCCTAATGCGGCGACCGGCGTCGTCCTGATTAAAGAGTGATGCGTCGCGATTGTAACATTATATATAGAAATCGAATTTTTCGGTTTTCGGTGTGTAGTTTTGTGGAGTAAAACCTAAACCGAACTAAGGTCGTTTTTACGGTATTTTAGGTTCAATACCCTATTTTACATCAAGATAAGTGTTTTACTTCATTAATTCTTTTTTGGGTAAAGGGGAGTAATCCTGCACCCTGGGCTTATATGTTTTACTTCATTAATTCAATTATGTCTTCAATTGATTGTGTGTATGCTTGCATGTTTCCCATGTCCGGCTAAATTATTTTTGTGTTTGCTTAGGTAATATGAAACCTAGTTATTGAATATTGATTGGTTGTCTCTTATCTTAATTGTTATTGATCTAGTATTGCGATAGGTCATTCGTTGTGTCATTAATGCTTGATTAATCTTTGTGAACCTTAGCTTATAGTCACTAGTGGAATCGTGAGGTTAAACATCCAAAGAGTACCTTAGTGTTAAGTTAATGAATCCTAGAGATTTTGTAGCCATTAACCTTTGGTAGCTTCAAAGAGTTAGGGATAAACGATACCCTACGACATTAGACACACAAGCGTTAAGAATAAGGGCGTGACAATTCAACCATTAATAGGAGATCACTAGGGAGTAATAAAACCTAAGTGAACACATTCTTAATCATCATACGAGCACACAACAATAGACATAGACTACCCCTAGCTTAGTTAATTAGATAATTAGATAAGTAGAGTAATCGGTAGAAATACCAACCCCCAAATTCAAACCCCGAGATTCGTACCTTTTCATTTTCTAAAAAATATAAAAAGCTAAAAAATAATCTTCCTCAACCTCAACGTTAACCTTAGCGTAGTAATTTCTCACTAGCATTCCTATTCCCCTAGAGAACGATATCAATACCGTGGCTTACCCTAATACTACACTACAACGATTAGGTTCACTACCTAGGGTGTTAAAAACTTGCTGAGCGAAGGAAGTTACTTTGACCCCGAACGCTGTGTAAGCGTATCAAGTTTTAGCGCCATTGCTTGGAATAGAATAGCTAGTTAGGAATTCACCTCGTTTAGGTTTCCTTGCTTGATTCCTATCAAGTAAGTTTTTTTTCTCATTTTTAGCTTCCTCGTAGTCTATCCTCCTTCTTCGTGACCTTTGTTCTTAAACCCTATCACTATTCATCATGGAAGGTGATAACCCACCACCATTCATCAACCTACCACCAAATGACCCGCCAAAAGCCCGTACTCTTGGTGAATACTCGAGACCAAGCCACCTAGGTTATAGAAACACCATTGAGCTTCCCGACCAAGCCCAAACTACGGCCCTCGATCCGACACCATCCGGTTGGTGCAAAGCGGATGTGCATTCCATGGGCTTCGTTCGAAGATCCTAATCGGCATCTTAAGGATTTCCTTAAAATTGTCGATTCCATCGACCTCGATGCTACTATTCGGGAGACCACGCGCTTGCGTATCTTCCAATTCTCTCTACGGGACCAAGCTAGTAATTGGCTTGAGCGACTTCCAGCCGGCTCCATCTCAAGTTGGGATGATCCCACCTCTCGTTTTCTTACTCAATTTTTCCCACCGGGGAGAACCACTAAGCTTAGACGAGACATCTTGACACTCCAGCAACTTCAAGGCGAATCTCTCTACAACGCATGGACCCGATTCAAGGACTTGCTCCAAGATTCCCTCACCATGGCATTGATCTTTGGCTTCAAATCCAAATCTTCTATGACCATACCGACTTCATCACAAGGCAATCCATTGATCGAGCCGCCGGTGGAAGGCTTAGTGACTTCAACGCTAAGGAATCATGGGATATTATAGAAGATCTTGCCGATCAAAGCTACAAAAATTGGAATGAATCCCCTGAAACCCTTGTTAAAGTGGTTAATGCCATATCAATTCCTCATGAGTCTCCCAACATCACTGAAGAGCAAATGAGTGCTCTTGAAAGAAGGATTGACTATCTAATCGAAAGGCAAAAGAGAGCCCCTGAACGAATCCCTTGAGGAATGGTTAATTCCGCTAGGTCCACCAACCACTAAACACCCTTATCCGAATCCCCGAGTCGTGAGCAAAATCTCAATTCAACCAGAGCCCATTCTACTTCTCCAATACCACTCTCACCGAGCTTTAAGGAACAAATGAGGGAGTATATGGCAGCCCATACGGAGAGATTAGAAAATTTTGAAAAAGGAGGTTTATAGGCAGAGAGAGGAGATGCAGGCCAAGATGACGGAAATGATGAACTTGGTAAAAGAGTATACCAAAACAAAAGTTCCAGAAAAGGTACTAGTAAGAAGCAATGATTACCCTCCGACTTCGTTTGTTAATGCCATTTCCATTGTGCCTGATGAGGATGGGACAGTGGAAGAGAAGGAAACAGAGAAAAGCAAGAAAGAGGAGGCTAAAACCAATGATGAGCCCGAGACCATTGAGTACTACCTTAAGCATGAAATTAATAAGAAAACCATTGTTAACCAAGTGAACAACTTTAGGTATAATGAGATTCTTAGAAAAGCCCTAGAAGGAGAAATAACGAGAAGGAGTATGACACAATGCCTATGGGACCTATGTATGGTGATTCTAAAAACCAAGAACTAAAAGCGAGAAACCACCTTTGGTAACTTCGTGATACCATGTAGCATAGGTGACATTGATAATATAAATGCCTTAGGCGATCAAGGTCCGATGTAAACATAATGCCATTATCGATTGTATAGAAAGTTGACTAGGAAAATGCGGCCAAGACCAATCTTAGACTTTCCTTAGCAAATCACACATATGTCTACCCCATAGGAATAGCGGTGGATGTTTTAGTAGAAGTGGCTAATATTGTCTACCGGTGGACTTCGTGATTGTAGGTGATAAGGATTTAAAAGGTACACTTTTGAGGGGTCATTTAAGCCCTTAATTGATCACTTTGTATCTGCTTTTACTTAATTTCATTCCTTTTCACTTTTAGGTCTCTTGAAGGCAAATTGTCGGAATGACACTTATTCGGATGAAAAGCGCGAATATCTGAAGAAAATGGACAAAGTCAAGAATCGAGACACTCGGTGTTGAAACATAAGGGGACGGCCGAGCTTTACTTGTGGACGCCGTCGCGACATACATTGTGACGACTCGAGTAGCAAATTGCTTATTTTCAAGTGATGGCATCGGTTTTAAAAGAGTAGGCGTCGCGGCTCGAGACGGCCTAGATTTGATCGAGACGGTGTCGAGACTCAAGGCGGCGTCACGGGCATAAGGTGGCGCCGTCACGATGGTAACGTGGCCAAGACAAAACCCTAATAACGGCGACCCGGCGGCCACAAATTAAAGTGGCGCCGTCGCGATTGTAACCTATATATAGAAACCAAATTTTTAGGTTTTCGGTGTGTAGTTTTGTGGAGTAAAACCTAAACCGAACCAAGGCTGTCTTTACAAGTATTTTAGGGTTCCATACCTATTTTACATCAAGATAAGTGTTTTACATCATTAATTCAAGTAAGTCTTCAATTGATTGTGTGTGTGCTTGCATGTTTCCCATGTCCGGCTAATTTATTTGTGTGTTTGCTTAGGGAATATGAAACTTAGTTATTGAATATTGATTGGTTTTCTCTTATCTTAATTGTTATTGATCTAGTATTGCGATAGGTCATCCGTTGTTTCATTAATGCTTGATTAATCATTGTGAACCTTAGCTTATAGTCACCTAGAGTTATTGTAGGCTAAACATCCAAAGAGTACCTTAGTGTTAAGTTTATGAATCCTAGAGATTTTGTAGCCATTAACCTTTGGTAGCTTCAAAGAGTTAGGGATAAACGCATACCCTACGAAATTAGACATACAACGCGTTAAGAATAAGGACGTGACAATTCAACCATCAATAGGAGATAACTAGAGAGTAATAAAACCTAAGTAAACACATCTTTAAACCATCATACGAGCACACAACAATAGATATAGACTACCCCTAGATTAGTTAATTAGATTAGATAATAGTAGAAGTAATCGGTAGAAATACCAAGCCCCAAATTCAAACCCCAAGATTCGTACCTTTCAATTTTCGAAAAAATATAAAAAGCTAAAAAACAATATTTCTCAACCCCAACCTTAGTGTAGTAATTTCTCACTAGCATTCCTATTCCCCTAGAGAACGATATCGATACCCGTGGCTTACCCTAATGCTACACTACAACGATTAGGTTCACTGCCTAGGGTGTTATAAAACTTGCTCGACGAAAAGGAAATTCCTTTGACCCCGAGCAGCGTGTAAGCGTATCTAGTTTTGGCGCGTCGGGAATAGAATAGCTAGTTAGAATTCACCTCGTTAGGTTTCCTTGCTTGATTCCTATCAAGTAAGATTTTTCTTTTTAGCTTCCTTATAGTTTATCGCCCTTCTTCGTGACCTTTGTTCGTAAACCCCATTTCATCATGGAAGGTGATAACCCACCACCATTCATCAACCTACCACCAAATGACCCGCCAAGAGCCCGTACTCTTGGTGAATACTCAAGACCAAGCCACCTAGGTTATAGAAACACCACTGAGCTTTCCGACTAAGCCCAAACTACGGCCCTTCGATCCGACACCATCCGGTTGGTGCAAAACGGATGTGCCTTCCATGGACTTCGTTCCGAAGATCCTAATCAGCATCTTAAGGATTTCCTTAAAATTTTCGATTCCATCGACCTTGATGCTACTACTCGGGAGACCACGCGCTGCGTCTCTTCCAATTATCTCACGGGACCAAGCTAGTAATTGGCTTGGCGACTTCCATGGCTCCATCTCAAGTTAGGATGATCTCACTCTCGTTTCCTTGCTCAATGTTTCCCACCGGGAGAACCACTAAGCTTAGGAATGAAATCTTGATGTTGCAACAACGTCGGGGTGAATCTCTCTCGAAGCATGGACTCGATTCAAGGACTTACTCCATAAAGTCCTCATCACGCCATTGATCTTTGGCTTCAAGTCCAACTCTTTTATGATCACGTCGGCCCTCCCTTAGGCGAAACATTGATTACGCGCGGGTGGAAGGCTAAGTAACCTCAACTGAAGCATGTTGGGAGGTCATTGATGACCTAGCTCAATATGAAGAGGAAGGATGGGAAATTAGAGTAGTTCAGAAAAGCGGGTTAGATTCCCAAGCACGATATTCATGAACATAGAGGCACAAGTGAATGAGTTGATGGAAGTAACCACCAATGCTTATAAGCATGTGAACACGGTCAAGGAATTTTACTCCCAAGAAAATCCGGCAAGATGAATTCGAGGACATAATGTTGACGTTTGTCCACAAGCAAGAAAAGGAAATAAAGCGCCTCGAGGTTCAAATGAAAAAACTCACGACACCTTCTTAGGATTGGTGGCGGCGTCATCTTTGAAACTCCGTGAGGAAATCACAAAGAATAGTATACCGAAAAAGATAGAAAAGGTATACGCGATACCGGAGCATGTTAGAATGACTCCCAGACCCTCTCCAATTCCATTACACAGGGCAATTCCCCCCAAGGAATCACAGCCTTTGAACTCCTACCCAAGCACTCCCTCTTTGCTTTCTAGGAACATATTCATCGGAAGGGTGCAAGTGTCACTGCCTAACTTTCCAAATATTGCGAAAAGATCTTTCAGATTTAAACCAGGATCAGAGAATCCTCATTTCGGTATGTCTGGAATCTCAATTGAAAGACAGTTTGAAAAGTGTGTTGCTTACCTTTGTGGAAATTATGAATGGATTGACAAAACAAATCTTAAAATAAAAACTAAAATCTTAGTCAAAGATAGTAATCAAATTTTTTATCCAGGCGGATAGCAAAACCATTCTCTTTCGCAAAAATTTGGGCGTGACTCCGTCACGTGTAAAGTGTGACACCGTCACTAAGCCAGATCAGACGGATAAAAACACCAACCATCCCTTTCATTCTCTACCCTACACATTTTATCCGCCCTACACACACCAAAACCTTTTCTCCACACCAAATTCACTATTTTGCTGCATCACTCTCCACAAGGTAAGCAATATACATTGATCTTTGTCTAGTCAATTGCTCAATTTCATGCTCAATTTTGATTTCCCCTTTCAATCCGAAAATCCCCATTTGATTTGCTCTATGCTAAATTTCGACCATTAATCTTGTTAATTAGGCTTAAGATTTGACGAATTGTAGTGTTGTTATGTTGGTTTGATTATGCGAGTAGCCTACGGCTCAGGAATAAAAACCACCTCGTCAATGCACCATTGTTGCTGAAACAAGGGTGTTTGGGTCAAGGGTTATGGTTGAAAACCTGGATTTTTCCCTCGCAAAGGTCGGATTCAAAAATTTTGTCGGGCGACGGCGTCGGTTTTAAGTTGCGATGCCGTCGAAACCGTGATGTCGTTTTAGCACCATGAATGTTACTCATTTGTTCCCATTTGTTTGATTTCTGTTTCGGATGAGCAAAGATCAAAGAGAACTAGGGGATGTCTTCAGTGCCCGTGAAAACATAGGCGACACGATTCTTTGGGTGGGGAGTATTTGTTGAGGAAGGGTGCCAAACCCGTTACAACGATTTACTTCATCAAATTATTGACTCAGGGGCTGTTGTGGACTAGGGATTTCTTGAGGAGCATGATCTAGCTAGGGAGTTCTCGAACAGTTTTAGGAGGGACAAGTTCACTGATCCCCAGTGGGAAAGGCTGTTTAGGATGCGTGAGCCCGTGTATGGGGAATTGGTGCGTGAATTTCACGCATCTTATCTGATGGATATTAATTCATGTCGGGATAACATTGAGTTTCAGGAGGTCCGATTTAGGTTAGGTGGAGAATGGAGAGTTATGTCGGTACTTGAGTTTGGATGGAGTTTGGGACTGTATGCCGCTAGGGATGCTGGGAGTGATGTGTTTAGGGCTAGATTGGCAGCTGGGATTACCCATAGGGACGATATGATGGGTATTCAGTTTTGGAACACGATAGCTAACGGGGAGTACGTTACTGGTAGTACTCTCGCCTCGCAGATCCGGGATCCACGAATCAGGCTAGTGCACCGTTGCCTCACTTTCTCTGTCACAGGACGCCATGGCACGAGTCATCGTGTCACTATACCGCACCTATTCTATCTCTACCGCATGTTGGCGAGGTGTGCCTTTGTAACATCCCATTCTGGTTGGCCGACTACTTGAGGACTGCTAGTGGGATGAGGTTTGAGGATAGGGTGTATGGAGGCATGCTTGTCACCCGGTTGGCCTAGTCTTTTGGCATCTTGGCAGGGGAGGTACCCGCGTACCTTAATGTGGTGGCAGCACCAAGGGTCATCAGAGCTAAGTCCCTAAAGGCGTTGGAGGTCATCATGGATTATGGTAGGGGCTACGCATTGTTTCGTGCTCAACTTTGGTGTCTGAGGAGGTGATGATGAGGATGATGACGCAGCGAGATGCCGGCGATACCGGCGGGGGTGAAGCGGGAGGATCGGCGGCGCCTCTGAGCACATGTCCGGTGGAGATTGGCGAGCCTACCGGGAAGCATGGATGGGCCGCATGGACACATGGATGACACAACAAGATCGAGGACTAGGCGGACATATGATCATCTTGTCGAACAGATGCATCATTTGTCCGTCGTGATCGACTTGACCCACACCGCAGATTGATCCATTCCACAGGCGGGAGGAGGACTACCCGCCTTATAGATACCTAGGCCACCTCCTCACGGTTATGACTACCGCATGGACCCTCCCGGTGACTCATGTGTTTGATTCGGATTGTTTATGGATATTTATGGTTGGTTGTTGAGACAATTTTTATTTGGGCATGTAATAATCTAGACATGATTGACTTTGTGGTGCTTTGAACAATTTTATGTGTATGTGTATATTTGCATGTGGTGTGATTTATTTATGACCTTTGTGGTTGAATTTTACATTTATGTGTCGTTGATAAGGTTTTAAAGGTACCATTTTGAGGGTCGTTTAAGTCCTTATTGATCACTTTGTATCCGTTATTGCTTAATATCGTTCCTTTTCACTTTTAGGTCTCGTGAAGGCAAAATCTGGAATGGCACTTATTTGGACGAAAAGGCGAATATATGAAGAAAATGGCCAAAGTCGAATCGAGACACTCAAAAGCTGAAAGTAAGGCGACGGCGTCGGTGTTAATTGCGCGCCGTCGGAGGATTTTATGACGATACAATAGCCAAATACCCTATTTTCAAATGACGACGTCGGGCTTTAAAGAGTAGGCCGTTGCTACTCGGGCGGCCTAGATGCAAACCAGACGACGTCGGTCAAGCTGAAGGCGGCATCACGGACATAAGGTGGTGCCGTCACAAAGTTAACGTGCCAAGACGAAACCCTAATGGCGGCGACACGACGGCGTCGCGAAACATAAGGTGACGCCGTCGCATATGTAATCTATATATAGAATCCGAATTTTTCGGTTTTAGAGAGTCTTTTGGGTGAAAACCTAAAACCGAACTTAAGGTGTCTTGTCAGATTTTAGGGTTTTAAACCCTATCTTACATCAAGATAAGTATTTACTTCATTAATTCAATTATGTCTTTGATTATTTGTGTGTATGCTTGCATGTTCTCCATGTCCGGCTAATTTATTTGTGTGTTTGCTTAGGAAGTATGAAACTTAATTATTGAATATTGATTGGTTGTTTCTTATCTTAGTTGATCAATGATCTAGTAATGCGATAGGTCATTCGTTGTGTACTTAATGCTTGATTCATCTTTGTGAACCTTAGAATATGATTACCGAGTAGTTGTAGGCTAAATTATCAAAGAGTGCCTTAGAGTAAGAGTTTATCATCCTAGTGGGTTTTGTAGGCGAGACCCTTTGGTAAGTTCAAAGAGTTGGGAGAAACGCATACCCTACAACTTTAGACACACAATGCAACTAAGAATAAGGACGTGACAACTCAACCATCAATAGGAGATAATTAAGGAGTAGTATAACCTAGGTAAACACATCCTTAAACTATCATCGAGCACACATTAATTAGACATAGACTCCCACAACCTTAGTTTAGATAATTAGATAATAGTAGAGTAATCGGTAGAAATACCAACCCCAAATCCAATACCGAGATTCGTACCTTTCCATTTCATAAAATATAAAAATACAAAAATAATCTTCCTCAACCTTAACCTTAGCGTAGTAACTTCTTACTAGCATTCCTATTCCCCAGAGAGCGATATCAATACCCGTGGCTTACCCTAATTACTACACTACACCGATTAGGTTCCTTTGCCTAGGGTGTTATAAAACTTGCTCGAAGAAAAGGAAGTTTCCTTGACCCCGACGACGCGTGTGGCGTTATCAAGTTTTTGGCGCCATTGCGGGAATAGAATAGCTAGTTAGTAGTCCACCTCGTTTAGGTTTCTTTGCTTGATTCCTATCAAGTAAACTTTTTCTCATTTTAGCTTCTTCTTAGTCTATCCCCCTTCTTCGTGACCTTTGTTCGTAACCATTTTCATTAACTATTCCGTTAGCCGTTATGGAGAACGCGAATCGCCAAAACTATCACCCAATCAACGAAATCCACTACATAATCTACCCTTTCCACTCCAAAATGAGATCTTGAGGTTCCAACAATATCATGATGAATCATTTCTGAGGCGTGGACTCGAATTAAATATTTATTACAAAAGTCCTTTATCATGATATTGATTTACTATTTCCACTACAAATCTTTTACACTCAGATCGCCTACGAAACCCAAAGGAGACTTGACTATGTAGCGGATGGGGATATTTGGGGATGTGGTGTTCAAATGCATGGAAACCTTTGAGATTCACGCCCAATTTAGAAGTGGAACATGGGACCCAAAAACGAATCTTTAGACCTATTTTCAATTTGGAAACTTGATTCGGAAAGGTTGTTTAGGAAGGAGATGATTAGAGTTGAGGTACCAAGGTGCATGTCATGGTTAGGCGCTACCACAGTACAAAATGAATACATAGGTGATCTTGATAAGATGGAGGATAGAGTAGAAAATCCAATCCCATCGGATAACCCACAAGTCCTACCATCACTTGAGGAACACACATCACCTATAACTTACCCGGAAGAAGTAAAAGAGACTATAGGAACCCCGATTGTAGAACCTTTGGACCAAACGCCACTAGGGAATATAGGTTTAAATGCTTGTTGTCATGACCTCTCTCTTAGTCCTAGGAAAGTTCCTAATTTTGATGAACCGGAGCCTCAACCAAAAACCTTACCCAATTTTCCGTCTTTAGATGTGAATCTTGGAATTGAATTAGGCCCCAATCCACCCATCAAAATAAATAATCCGGGTAGTTGCTTCATAAAGGTGGTAGACTCTAAGCCATGTAGAGTAGAAGCTAATATAGGAGTGACCCATGACCTTACACACTTATATCACCCATTCATGGTTGATAACAAGAAACACTATGGGTTTAAACCGGGTTTATTAGGTCAAGATGGATCCTTAACTAAAAATCTTTTGAAGTTGATAGAAGATGATCCATTTTTAGGAGGGAGATTTGATTCACCAGCTACACCAATAGACTTAGGTAAGGTTACAATGAATGGAGCACACTCCTTTGAGCATATAAATCACCCATCACCCTCTCCTCACGTAGCAAATTTCCACCCTAAGGTGTGTGTTGCTACTATCACCGCACTTAAACTTAAGTGTAGGAAAAACTTCCCTTTATCTCGTTAAATAAGGGTAGAGTCGGGCTCGTGACTCGAACAAAAACAAGCGCTTCTTGGGAGGCAACCCATGTTTATTTGTTTTCATTTTCATTTGTGTGTCGTATATCTTTTATTAATTGTTTATCCTCATGTTTAAATTTGTAAAATGCTTTATTTTGTTTTAACCTTGTCTTAATTGCATATAAAGGTATTTTACATAAGGGATAAGTGTAGGGAGGATTACACGCGTTTTCAAAAAAGCGTAAACATGAGAATAGCAATTAACTAAAAGATATTTATGTTTGTTTGTTCGAGTCAAATGCTTGTATCGAGTCATAATGGATGTTTTGCGAAATTTTCCGATTCTAAAGATGTAAATTTTCCGAAATTTTTCCGTAAAATCGAGACCGGTTTTTGTCGGGATAACTTTGACGTCGAGATTGCAACTGACGGCGTCGGGAAGGAGTAAAACATCATATTACTTTTTCTCGTTTTCGAGCTACTTATAAATTTTGGAATTTTCGGATCTTAATTTTCTTAGAAATTCGTAAACATCCATTCCACAAGCATTATATCCTAGTTTAAATCGAGTCTTATATATATTATTACCGCCGATTTTACGTGAAGGTTTCGTTTGTTTTATTCAAGTGTGCAGGTTTAGTTTGTCAAGAAGAAGTTACATAAGATTGGAATGAGCTTTTCACGCAATAATTCTTCTTGAAAAGGATTTAACCACCACTTTACACGGATCCTACCGAGTTAATCGGGGAGTATTAGTTTCTTTCGTTTTAATTACCTTCCATTATCATAACTTTGATACTTTCGGGAACATTGGGGACAATGTTCGGTTTAAGTGTAGGGAGGAAAATAAAGCGGAACTTTGAAACTATGCTTATCCTTGATTATTTGCTTTGTCCAATTGCATTTGCGTAATAAACCATGAGAAAATGTCGGTTAGGGTAATTTTGGCACCAAATTTAAAATTTTTCAAGACATATAGGAGTGGGCCATTAGTCTTAACAAAAGCGTCTCACGGATAGGAAGTTGCATGATTAGCACAAAACCCTTTACCACCCAAATTCCACCCAAAATGTGAGGATCGCCCTTAGATTAGTAGGAATTAAAGCATTCATCTTCAATGCTTAGAGTGTGAACTGGTAGTATATTAGATTCTAGAACTTGTTTTGTGATGCATTCCGAGATCGCAAGTGAGGCTACACTTGTGTAGTTAGGAATAACTAAATGATAAGAGGCATTAGGATAACCCTTGTTTGATACCCGTAATATAATTACTTCTTCCTTATCGGTTGAGTAATTCCCCCACACCCTTTGCGTTGTACTCATCTTTAGTACACGATACCCTAGTTAACCCTCGAGCCTATCCTTTTCGCGGTTCTCGTGATGTTTCGGTTTTCGGAATATCAATGAAGAGCATTGTTTACACCCCACCCCAAATATACACCCAAATCGCCTTAGCCTACCCCTTATGCACTCACTTTTAGTGTAAATGTTTGTTATCACCCTAAACCCTTAGTTCAATTATCTAGTTGCTTGCATAAGTTGCTAAGTCGAGTCATATCCTTTGTATCTGATTTTGGGACGATTGGGATTCATGGGAAAAGTTAAAGTTTATGAAATGACGGGAAGGGAATGTTAAATTCAAATTCCCTTTGTTTGCGTAATAATGTACCCCAAGTGTTTTGATCTTTTCAATTCGTGTCAAATTAGTGTTAGAGTAATAAAAACTCAAGTGTAGGGATGTGCCTATAAATCCCTATCATTTTGATGTTACCGTAGAGGATGGTAGAGTAAAAGTGTATGTGAAAAAAAAAATCGAAAAAAAAATAGAAAAAGAGAAAAAGAAAAATAAATATAGAGTGTAAAAAAAAAAATACGGGCTACCATTCTACATCTATCCTTTAAATTTATGTTTGTTTATTTCCGTTACCTAGAGTTTTAGAGTGTCGATTCTTGGCTTAGCAACGCCATTCTTCGTATGCATTTAACATAGAGATTTTTGACTTGCCACCACTAAATAGCCTATCCCACCAAACCCTTGTTTCCCTACCGTAAGCCTAACATTACAACCCTTTAAAAAACCTCTTTGATAGTCTTTCCTGGGTGCTTACGCCAAAGCGATGGAGGTTTGATCTATTCTCAAGCCTATGGTAATCTATGTACTAGGACCGGTTAATGAGTGTTTATCTTCCATTTCCTATTTGTTATATTTCATATATACACCCGAGAGAGATGTGAGTATCCAAACACCCCATGTGAGGTGCTATTATATAATTTCCGTGCTTGTTATGACTTTTGCGGAGCTTATATGTGTTGTGGACCGTTTTGAACTCCCCTAACTTATAAATTAATTGGCTAAAAGCACATTTGCTTGAGGACAAGCAAATAACAAGTGTAGAGATATTTGATAAGGTTTTAAAAAGTACCATTTTGAGAGGTCGTTTAAGTCCTTATTTGATCACTTTGTATCCGTTATTGCTTAATATCGTTCCTTTTCACTTTTAGGTCTCTTGAAGGCAAAATCTGGAATGGCACTTATTTGGACGAAAAGCGCGAATATATGAAGAAAATGGCCAAAGTCGAATCGAGACACTCAAAGTCTTGAAAGCGAGGCGGCGGCGTCGGTGTTAGTGCGGCGCCGTCGGAGGATTTTTGTGACGATACAATGGCCAAATACCCTATTTTCAAATGACGACGTCGGGCTTTAAAGAGTAGGCCGTTGCTACCCAGACGGCCTAGATGCAACCAGAACGACGTCGAAGCTGAAGACGGCGTCACGGACATAAGGTGACGCCGTCGCAGTTAACGTGGCCAAGACGAAACCCTAATGACGGCGACACGGCGGCGTCACGAAACATAAGGTGCGCCGTCGCATATGTAATCTTATATATAGAATCCGATTTTTCGGTTTTAGAGAGAGTCTTTTGGGTGAAAACCTAAAACCGAACTTAAGGTGTCTTGTCACGATTTTAGGGTTTTAAACCCTATCTTACATCAAGATAAGTATTTACTTCATTAATTCAATTATGTCTTTGATTATTTGTGTGTATGCTTGCATGTTCTCCATGTCCGGCTAATTTATTTGTGTGTTTGCTTAGGAAGTATGAAACTTAATTATTGAATATTGATTGGTTGTTTCTTATCTTAGTTGATCAATGATCTAGTAATGCGATAGGTCATTCGTTATGTACTTAATGCTTGATTCATCTTTGTGAACCTTAGAATATGATTACACGAGTAGTTGTAGGCTAAATTATCCAAAGAGTGCCTTAGAGTAAGAGTTTATCATCCCTAGTGGGTTTTGTAGGCGAGACCCTTTGGTAAGTTCAAAGAGTTAGGGAGAAAGCATACCCTACAACTTTAGACACACAACGCAACTAAGAATAAGGACGTGACAACTCAACCATCAATAGGAGATAATTAAGGAGTAGTATAACCTACGTAAACACATCTTTAAACTATCATACGAGCACACATTAATTAGACATAGACTCCCACAACCTTAGTTTAGATAATTAGATAATAGTAGAGTAATCGGTAGAAATACCAACCCCAAATCCAATACCGAGATTCGTACCTTTCCATTTCATAAAATATAAAAATACAAAAATAATCTTCCTCGACCTTAACCTTAGCGTAGTAACTTCTTACTAGCATTCCTATTCCCCTAGAGAACGATATCAATACCCGTGGCTTACCCTAATTACTACACTACAACGATTAGGTTCACTGCCTAGGGTGTTATAAAACTTGCTCGAAGAAAAGGAAGTTTCCTTGACCCCGAACGACGCGTGTAGCGTTATCAGTCGTATATCTTTTATTGATTGTTTATTCTCATGTTTAACTTGTAAAAATGCTTTATTTTGTCTTTAACCTCGTCTTAATAACATATAAATGTATGTTACATAAGGGTAAAGTGTAGGGAGGATTACACACATTTTCAAAAGAAACTTAAACATGAGAATTTCAATTATTTAAGATATACATGTGTGTTGGGAATTCTACTAAGTAGGAATTATGCTGAAGTTACTGCTGAAGGATTCTGCCGAAGTGTAAGGATTCTGCTGAAGACTTAATTCTACTGAAGTAATGAAACCGTGTAGATGGTTTCTGCGGATATAGATATTTCGCGTATTCTATAGTTAGTTAAGATATGCATAAGCTTTATTAGGAAGTTATAATGTATATCTTATTTAGTTTTATGTTTATACGTTTCTTGGGAAACGGGTTAGGGTTCCTTGTGTATAAAAGGAACACAATAGTATGAGTCATGGGTTAGTTGAAAAACAAAGTTTTAGTATTAATAAAAGATCCATAGAGGATCAAAGTGTTCTTATTTATTTGTGTTTGTTCTTGTGTTTAAATTCCGCTTGAATACAAGTTATAGAGATTGTCTTATAGTGTGTTTGCGATTACATAAGCATTACTATCGATCTACGAGTGCTTTAAGATCTATCAAGGTCTAGGTTCAACAATGTGTGTTTGTTCGATTCAAATGCTTGTATCAAGTCATAATGGATGGTTTTGCAGGACTTTTTTCAGATTCTAAAGATATAAATATTCCAGAATTTTTTTCCAGAAAATCGCAAACTAGTTTCTATCAGGATAACCTAACGGCGTCAGGGTCGCAACCTGACGGCGTCAGGAGGAGCAGAAACAGCATGCTACTTTTTCTCGTTTTACGTACTACTTATAAATTTTGGAATTTTCCGGTCTTAATTTTCCAAGAAAAATTTGTAAACATCCTTTCCACAAGCATTATATCCTAGTTGACTAGGTTGTTTTTCATATCAAGAAACGGAACTTAACCTAGTCAAATTCCAGTTTAGGGGAAGATTGTTGGGAATTGCAGAGTACAAAACTACAAGCAAGAATGAAGAAAGAAGAAACAACGAGGGGTTATTATGTAATAGTTAGTAGCCTTCTTAGTAAGCTATTATTAGGGTTTTGTAACCTCCCTGTCCTATATAAAGAGGGTAGGCATCTAGTTACAAATGATCCCTTTCATCCATTTCATTTCATTTTCATAGTATTCATCTCTAATGAGAGTCTAGACACACGATTATAGCGTGTGTACATTAGTAATAGTTGTAATTTATATTTTTCAATAAAGAAAACCTTATTAGTGATATTGATTTGATGTTATTATTCTGCTGTTTTATTGAATCAATCAATGTTACTCATACCCTAGTTGAGTATGGATCTTGGATAATGGAAAGGGATAAATGAAAGGCAATGTCACTTTTGGTGGAAGTGATGGTAGAATCACAGGGAAAGGAACCATCAAAACACCTCAACTGGATTTTGAGAATGTGTACTATGTTAAGGAACTGCAACACTTCAACTTGTTCTCAGTCTCACAAATTTCTAAAAACTTCAAACTACCAGAAGATACAACAATTCTGCTGAGAGTTCCTAGAAATCACAATCTATACACATTCAACTTAAATGATGTACAACCAGAAGGCGATCTAACTTGTTTGGTGGCAAAAGCATCCCTGGATGAGTCTACCAAATGGCATAGAAGGATGGCTCATGTGAACTTCAAGACCATAAACAAACTTTCTAAACTGGGTCTTGTTCAAGGACTTCCTTCCAAAGTTTTCACCAATGAACATAACTGTCTTGCCTGCAACAAAGGAAAGCAACACAGAGCCTCATACAAAGCTATTATAGTGGTGAGCACTATTTCAGAACCTCTTTAGTTGCTACGTATGGATCTCTTTGGTCCAACCCAAGTCGAGTATTGATCATAAGTATTTACGTCGGTAATCACCGATGACTATAGCGATTTTGTTGGGTATTCTTTTGAGAACTAAAGATGAAACATCTCCAGTTTTAAAAGAATTTATTACCCTTGTTGAAAACCAGTTGACCAAAAGGGTTAAAGGAATTTGGTGTGATAATGGGACATAGTTCAAAAATGCTGTATTAATAGAACTCTGTAAGTCTAAAGGGATAAAAAGGGACTATAGCACTCCAAGAACCCCACAACAAAATGGGGTAGCTGAAAGAAAGAATAGGACCTTAATAGAGGCTGCAAGATCAATGCTGGAAGACTCTAAATTACCCACTATGTTTTGAACTGAAGCAGTTAGCATGGCTTGCTATGTACTCAACAGGGTATCCATCACTCGACCTCATTTCAAGACACTGTATGAACTTTTCACTAGGAAGGTTCCTGCTATACATTACCTCAAACCGTTTGGATGTCAAGTGACCATTCTGAACACCAGTGATCCATTGGGGAAATTTGATGAGAAAGCTGATGAGGGGTATATTGTGGGTTACTCAGCTCATAGTAAGGCTTATAGGGTATACAATTTATCGCTAAGAAGATTGAAGAGACTCGAACACGAGATTTCTAGAAGATAAGCCTAATGTTCAAGGACAAGGTCATGTTTGGTCTTTTGATCTTGATTATAACCGATTGCTTGGGTTATTCTAGATATGTGGCTAACCAAAATGCAGTACACAAGAGTCTCCCACGACATTGCGGGAACCATGGATCTTGTTGTGATTGTGATTTTGAGGATGATGAACATCCTATTATTGTACCTTCCTTCTCCCCAACCATTTTGCGGTGATACTCCTAAAGTTACCTCGATGAGAGTGAAGATGAGTCACACTATGCGAGAGGACCTTGCTAGGCTCAAGAAACAAGAGTATGCAGCTAATCTTGAAGTCGAGAAGTTTGATGGGAAGGTTGCAAGAGAAGAAGTCGATGGAAACCATGATTCTCCGACGGTGATCCTGTTTCTCCTACCATCACCAAATCTGCGATAGCCTGCTTGTTTTACTCAATTTCTACTAGAGTGTCCACAGACTTTGGAGAACCTTATACACGATTTCCAAGTCCTTGGATCTTGGTAATCATCAACCCAAAGTGGCATTTTACCTCACCTTCATATGACGGTGATTTTGAGCCAACTATGACTAATCTTGATACATCTATTGAAGTCAACCCCTTGCTACAAAAAGGATCAACATTGCTCATCCTCAATCTAATGTAATTGGTGATCTTTTAGCACTGTTAGAACTAGAAGGACTGTGACAAGTTCTAAATATGGACGGTGGCTTTTCTTTCCTATGTCTCTAACCAAAGAAAGGAAAATCACACAGACTTTAAGCATTGTCTGTTTGCTTGTTTTCTTTCTCAAGTGGAACCAACCAGTGTTACTCAAGCTCTTGAAGATTCAAGTTGGCTTGAAGCAATGCAAGAAGAGATGCAACAATTCCAAAATTAGTAGGTTTGGATCTTGGTACCACTACCTGATGGTAAGTATGCAATTGGGACAAAATGGATTTTGAAGAATAAAAGAGACGCAAGGGGGTTGTGATTAAAAACAAAGCAAGATTAGTGGCTCAGGGGTTCAGGCAAGAGGAAGGAATTGATTATGATGAAGTGTTTGCACCTGTTGCTAGAGGCCATTCGAATATTCTTGGCCTATGCATCCTACATGGGTTTTATGGTATATCAGATGGATGTCAATGGTGCTTTTTTGTATGGTGAAATTGAAGAGGAGGTTTATGTCACTCAACCCAAGGATTTGAAGACCCAGATCGTCCTAAACATGGCTACAAGGTTGTAAAATGGACTACATCAGGCACCAAGAGCATGGTATGCTAGGCTTTCAGCATTTCTGCTGAAGCATGGTTATAGAAGAGGTGCCATTGATAAAACACTTTTCCTAAAGAAGAATTCCACAGACATCATACTTGTGCAAGTTTATGTGGATGATATTATATTTGGCTCCACTAAAGAAGCTTGGTGCGAGGAGTTTGAGGAGCTTATGAAGGAGAGTTTCGGATGAGTGCTATGGGGAGCTTAATTTCTTTTGGGTCTCCAAGTTCGTGAAAACGATGGTATTTTATCGGTCAAGATAAATATGTGAGGACATTTTGAAGAAATTTGGTATGGAGAATGTCGAAGCGCCACTACACCTTATGAAGCTCAAAACCTAAGAACCACATTGAACGAGATCCAGTTGTGAATGTTCACTTATACTGAGATCTATGATTGGTTCATTGATGTATTTAACATCTTTTAGGCACGATATTACATTTGTTGTGAGTTTTGTTCTAGACATCAAGTCACTCCACTTGTTTCCCATCCGAATGCAAGAAAAGATCTTTAAGTACCTAAAGGCCAACCTCATTTAGGACTTTGGTACCCAAAAGAGTCTCCTTTTAAGTTGGAAGCATATAGTGATAGTGATTATCTTGGTGCAAATCTGGATAGGAAATCCACAACCTGAGGTTGCCAATTCCTTGGTAAGAGATTGATTTCTTGGCGGTGCAAGAAACAAACTATTGTGGCTACCTCAACTCATCAAGGTAGTATGTTCTTCGCGCAAATTGTTGTGGTCGGTACTATGGATACAAAATCAATTGTTGTATTATGGGTTTAACTTCATGAACACAACAATTTTTATTGATAATCAAAGTACCATATGCATTGTTAAAAATCCATTTTTTTCACAGTAGAACTAAACACATTGAAATCAGGCACCACTTTATAAGAGATGCATATGAAAAACATTTGATAAAAGTGGTTAAGATTCACACTAATGATAATGTGGCGATTTATTGACTAAAGCTTTTGATGGACCAAGGTTTCAACACCTAGTGGTCAATATTGGGATGCTTAACCATAAGCGCAAAGTTTAAGGGAGGCATAGGCCTCGGGGAGGCATATGCCTCGGGGAGGATTCATGTTGTAAACTTTGTAAATTATTGTTTATACTTATGTTTGCTAACACTAACCACTAATGTTCTTTTAGCTTTATTTGTCTTGGTTTGGTTTTGTGTGATGAGTGTGTAAATACTCATCATTTTACACAATATAAAGCGCAAAATCATCCGAAAACACTCAAAACGCATCAAAATGATAAAATATCACAAATCAGTGTTTTATGTGTTTTAAATTCAAAAATATCAAAATCGGATGAAAACATATCAAATTTGCAAAATTGCGGTTTTAGTCCCCAAGTTTCTAAAATTGTCAAAACTAGTCCACGAGTCAAAATTTCAAAAGAAAAATCATCAAAGGTCCTTTTAAATCATAACTTGTCAAATTTAGTCCTTTGGTGAAAAATGTAAAAGTTTGAGAAAATTACAATTTGGTCCTTTAAGTTTGCAAATTGGCAAAATGGCCCCCGAAATTGCAAAATGGCAAGTTTGGTCCTTATACTTTGTGAGATTGTCAATTTTGGTCCTTGGAACAACTTTGCTTAATTGGCGGAATGGTCCCTTGAAATTCGAAATTACACTTTAGGTCCCTATGTTATTAAGCCTTTAAACCATTGGACCCTTGTCACAATTCAATTTGGACCCCCACCATATTCTTTTTGAACCCTTTCCTTTGTATTTGACCCCCTCTATTATTAACACCACGGTCAACTTTGGTCAAAACACCAAACACCAAAAAGCCGCTCCTCCCATCCTTCGCTTCAATCTCGCAACACACAACTCACCCCTCCTCAACTTATTCCTTCACATGTTCCCCCTCCAAACACAACCTTCCAAGAATCATTAACTTTCCACCTCTCCCCCACACTCAATCTACCTCCACCTGTCAAATCCTCTTTGGCGCCAAAATACCAATTGAAGGCCAAGATGAATTGGACTAATCCAATGGTTGTAAATTGATGTGGGATTAACTCAAAAGTCTAGAGAGAGAAGCTTGGAATATAAAAGAGAGAAGAAAGAAGCAGAATGAGGCAGTAGCTAGTTTTTGGTTTTTTTTCTTTAATGTCGTTTTTTTTTTAAATGTTGTAGTTTTAATAAAAATGTTGTAATTTTAGTTTTCATGTATCACATGTAGTGATAACATCATTGTATGTGTTTTTGAGTTGCAATTCAAGTCTTTAATATAAATTCCAAGTTTTATTGTCCTTTGTTGAACTTTTCATTTTCTAAATCCTTTGTTAAAGCTTTTAAGCGCTATGTTTTAATCTCAATCAAGCTTCTTTAAGCTTATCAAAGTTTTTACAAGCTAATATTCAAGTTCAAGCATTTTTGGAAATTGGTCAATAAAAGTCAATCCGGGTCAAAAGATGGAAAGTCAAACATAATCTTGGTTAAAGTCTGATTGGAATAGGTATTTGAGATTAGTTTAAGCTTATTTTGTGCACTACATTTGAGTTTTGAGCAAGTCTCCTTTAAAATTCGGTTCAAAAATTATTTTGAGTTATAAAGTAGTGTTTGGTTCTAGCTTATTTAAGGGTCTAAAATCACTTTTACCCATTTTGACTCTTCAAGTCAAACATGTTTCAAGGTATTAGTTGATGTTTAAAAGGTCTTAACTGTTTCGCAAGAGTTTGCAAGTTTGGTTTAAAAAAAGCTCAATCTCTCTCTCGTCATTTCGCGTAAGCAATGACTAGCCATCGTCATTGCTTGTTTGACTCGCGTTTTCAAGCTCGTTTGTCATCTAAAACTTGTCCAAATGGCTTTTCTCACTTCCCAACATGCCCATCTTTACATACCTTTAGTTTATTTGCTCTTAGGATAGCTTTAGGTTAGTTAAATTTGCCTTTGAAAGTCAGCCGAAACCCATGTCTGTTCATGACAATGACCACATGACCCTTTTCTTTCTTTTAGCTTAGTCAAATTTAGTTTTAGCTTATTTAGGTTTTAAATGTTGCTTCTTAATGAACTAGAGTAGGTTCTTGATAGCTTATTATTATCATAGCTTAGTTCGCTTGTTAAGTTTTCTTTTTTTAGCTTATTTCAAGTCCTTTTAGAGCCCCCTTAGATAGCTATCCAAACGACTTTTCATTTTCTTTTTTGCGTGTCTGGTTTAGGTAGTGTTCAATTCATGTTTAGATTAGGTTAGGTTAGATTAGCTTTAGTGTTGGTAGCTTTTTATAGCTTGTTTAGTTGCTCCTTTAAGTGTCCTAAACCAAAAAGCTTCTTGTTTTGCCTGAACCAAACGAAATTCTTACATGGGTTCTGCTCCCCAATAAGTTGATTCACACTGGTTTTCAAGCCTTTCAAGTTAAAGTTTTGTAAAACATCCTTATTTTGATCTAATAAGTTAGTTTGCAAAAGTAAAAGTTGAAAAAATAAGTAGCAAAAAGTGCATGTCACGGGTTTGAACACTGTGACTGCTTTGTCTATATACGACCACACATGCAACTCCACTCTACCATCTCGCTCTACATGTGTTTCTTGTTATATCCTTTCACCGTTATTGTTTTAAATGCGTTTTAAATGCGTTTTTAGTTAATAAGCTTTAAAGCTCTTTTCGAATATAAATGCTTATAGGATTAAGCTAGCTTATGGTTTTAATTTTCTCTTATTTAGTGTTTAAAAGATTACTTTTCGGATTTTTGGTAATTTTTCAAATTCATTAGCTATTTTTAATAATTAGTTTTTATAAATGTAGTTTTTAATTCATAATAAAAAATATAAAAGTCAAAAAAATATAAATCTTTTTTCTAAAATTTTCTTTTATCATATAGTTCGTAAAAAAATTGCTTTTACACTCGTAGGCCCTTTATTTCATAAATTTTACGTTTTATCTTGCGCTCCAGCGTAATTTTTGTACATAACGTACGTTTTCATTTTAAGTCACGTTTTTAGATATTTTAAGTTTACGTTTTAGTTAAAATAGTTTATTTAAGATATTTTGTTTTATAAAATCAACAAAAACATCATTTTAAATATAGTGATAGCGTTTATTTAATATCTTTTATCTTTTTAATTTTCTTAATTTGCATTTAAGTCGCTTTTATTTATTTCCCTTTTTCGGAGTGTAATATTCATATCCAAAACTTTTCGATCGCTATCATTAGTGATCATTCTACCGTCTGAATCGGTGTTTGCACACCATTGAGTCTCCTTGGGACTTAACGACCGAGAATCCCTATATTCTCGATCTTCATTGTATTTGTGTAAGTTGTTTTAAGTCTTTTTGAAAACTTGACGGTTTCTTGAGATCAAATTTTTGGCTCCTTGCCGGGAGGCTTAAGCGTGTGTTTAGCCTTTTCGATCCATTTTGTGCATATCCCATCCTTTGTAAAAAGTTTTTGTAAAGTTTTCAAAAATCTCAAAAGTTCCTTAACACTTTTCTTGAAGTGCTAAAAGCATAAAAATATTTTCATTCTTTGATTTTATCATCATGTTTTCAAAAACACCAAAATATTCCTCTTTACCCTCTTACCTTTTGATTCTTCATTTCTTACCCTCGATAACCTTTGATTCTTTCTATGTCTTATCCTCACCCTCTTGGTTGTCAATGGTGTGGTGGTCCTTATAATGGTGGCAATTGCCCCGGTTGTTGCATGGTGGAATCGGGAAGCGGGTCCATCTATAACCAAGATCCCTATTCCTACCATAACACAACCGATTTATTCCATCACCGCCATTTGTGATACTCGGCAGTTTCTTTGTTGTGAGTCGTGGTGGTTCTCATTCCAGATTCGATTGTCAATTAGGAAACACGCTTGTCTATGAGCGGGTTCACGATAACAATTATGACTACAACACATACCACTCACGACCACATCGGTTCTCTTGTTGTGAGTATTGTGGAGGTCCTCACTCTAGCTCGGATTGTCAAACAAGGAATCCATTTCCTTGTTACGATTACGACTCTTCGTATCAAGACCAACCTCCACAATACCAAATGATTCAAGCGACTCCTCATGAAACTACGACAGATCTTCTACTGAAGACTCTGGAGTTATTAAAAGAACTTAAGGAGGAATCGGCTATGTCATCCCATAATCCAAATGAGAAATCCATGGAAGTTTTGTTAGCCGAAGAGCGGGATGCTAAAATAGATTCCCAGATTTCCATTGAAAACACTATTAGGGAATCAATTAGAATACAAAAAGCATTCAAATCTAGCTCTCGATTCCGTTTCATTCCTGATGACGATGATGATGAAGATATCCTTGATATCCTACAATTTTATAACAGTTCATCAAGTTCATCAGTAGAAACTCCTTCCATGAAGAATCAGGGAGAAAAGACTATGATGGAATTACTAGCAGAAGAACAAATGTTAAGTATTAAACATATGTATGCTAGTCCATCTAAACTCCTCGATCTGTTGTTATCACACCCGATATTCCCACTCACTCTCTAAACATGGGGATGAGCTTTAGCACTATTCCGAAATGGAATCATCTAGTGTTGAGGACCTTATCCCAATCCCGAGAGAGTCACGGGGAATTCGATCATATGTGATATCCCTTTCCTCTTGAGTGTTCTCAAGATCATCTTGAGACTTTCTCGATCTTAGTGAAGATTGTGCTTCATATGGAGACATCGAGTGCGTTGAGGCATCACTTCCACAATCGATGTCGATCCCCTTCGAGGAGTTCTCCGGTGAACTCACTCACATCAATCCACTCTTTGATTTGAAGTCGATCCGGGAGGCGAAAGTCTCATTGATAATGATCGTTCACTCTCTTCTTATCCCAACAATCCAAATGAGAATGTTGATCACTTTGTTCCCGAAACATTCAAAGCTACTTTCACTAATCCTCTATTTGAATTCGACTCGAATTCACTTTAATTTCGAGAATCCACTCTTTGATACTCGATCGAGGATAGTGATGAGCCCACAATGGAACAAGAGTTCACAAATTCACATCATGTGAATGATTCTCTTCATGAGGAGTTCTCCGGTGAACTCTCTCATATCATATCTCCGCTGGAGTATGATTGCTTGGATGGCAAAGATCATGACCGGGGGGAGAGAATCTCAATTTGCATAGTTATGACAAATCTTCCTACCCTCCCCACCGAGATGCCTTCCAAACCAAAGAGCTCTACCAATAAAATCCAAATAAGTGCAACTGCACTTAATCCCGAGGAAGAAGATCTAGTCATGATTATTATCATGATCTTCCTTCTTTCTTCACCTACTTGGTGACTTCTCTCTTCTTCACTCCTTCGGAGTGAGGACACTATCTTTGACCCGGCATTTTCATTTATCATCCGTGAGAGTGGGTCTCTCTCAGATATCTCATCGGTGTGGAACTTTCACGTGCTTCATATGTTTGTCCAAACATCTTGAATGAAAGTCCGATGGAGATTGTTCTTCCACTTTGCTTCCCATGAACCAATGAATGCGGGGTCGAGTCAAGCTAGCGACTGGAAATCAAAAATATTTCGACTTCTTACCCACGCACCATATGGGTTTTCACCCATATTTCGTTCTTCTTACCCCTTTCTACAACCTAAGTGTGGGGTGATGCCCAATTCCCGTTTTGGTTATATATATATATATATCTTCGTAAAAAAAAAAAAAAAAAAAAAAAAAAATCTTTTAAAATAATGGTTCCTCGTAATATTTCCCTTTTCGTTCTTTGTTTCGGCATAATATTGCTAAGGTACTTTGAATATTGAGGGCAATATTCATTTCTAAGTCATGGGGAATTCTCACGAAAATTTCATATATTATCTACCCAATTCTCCGTCATTTGGACTAGCAATATCTCGATGTGGGGATATGGAATTCTCACGAATTTCATATATTATCTAAAATTTTTTTTTTTTTTTTTGGAGTAAGTGTTTTACACTTACTCATTTCGTTATCGATCCGCCATGTCTCGTAAGACAAAAGGATTGGCTAATCCAGAGCAAACGGCTCTTGGTAAAGATATATCAAACCGTTTATATGGCTTGCAATTTGCCCAAAATTGTATGGTTCTCACTCCCATATCCTAAAAAGTGAATGAGTTGGCTAGCCCGCAAGGTTATGGCTTGTGGTAAAGGCGATGGAAAATCCATAATTGGTATTCACTCACCAAAGATAATTCGATAATTTATCTAAGAGTTGGCTAGTCCGAAGGGTACGGCTTACGGTAAAGACAAAATCAAATCCGTTGAAAGTCGGTGGTTTGCTCAAAATCACATGGTTATCGGTGTACCATGGTTCTTACTTGAACTGAAACATTTGGCTACTCCGAAGTAATGGCTTTTGGTAAAGAGATTAAAATCCATTATGTTTTCTCAAATCATTGCTAGGGACTAGCAATATCTCGATGTGTGGGATTGATGAGTGTGTAAATACTCATCATTTTTGTATAATATAAAGCGCAAAATCATCGAAAACACTCAAAACGCATCAAAATGATAAAAATATCACAAATCGGTGTTTTATGTGTTTTAAATTCAAAAATATCAAAATCGGATGAAAAACATATCAAATTTGCAAAATTGCGGTTTAGTCCCCAAGTTTCTAAAATTGTCAAAACTAGTCCACGAGTCAAAATTTCAAAGAAAAATCATCAAAGGTCCTTTTTAAATCATAACTTGTCAAATTTAGTCCTTTGGTGAAAAATGTAAAAGTTTGAGAAAATTACAATTTGGTCCTTTAAGTTTGCAAATTGGCAAAATGGCCCGGAAATTGAAAAATGGCAAGTTTGGTCCTTATACTTTGTGAGATTGTCACTTTTGGTCCTTGGAGAAACTTTGCTTAATTGGCGTGAATGGTCCCTGAAATTCGAAATTACACTTTAGGTCCCTATGTTATTAAGCTTTTAAACCATTTGACCCTTGTCACAATTCAATTTGGACCCCCGCCATATTAGCAATTGAACCCTTTCATTTGTATTTGAACCCTTGGTTATTAATACCAACTTGGTCAAAACGGTCAAATAAGCACACCCAACTTGCCCGCTTTTTCTCATCCTTCCCGCTCAATCTCGCAACATTCAAACTCCATTCCCCCTCCTCAACATATCCTTCCATGTTCCCCCCTCAAACACAACCTTCCAAGAATCATTAAATGATCCTTCTCCCCTTTACTCAATCTACCTCACACATCAAATCCTCTTTGGCGCCAAAATACCAATTGAAGGCCAAGATGAATTGGACTAATCCAATGGTTGTAAATTGATGTGGGATTAACTCAAAAGTCTAGAGAAGCTTGGAATATAAAAGAGAAGAAAGAAAGAGAATGAAGCGGTAGCTAGTTTTGGTTTTTTTCTTTAATGTCGTTTTTTTTTAAATGTTGTAGTTTTAATAAAATGTTGTAATTTTAGTTTTCATGTATCACATGTAAGTGATAACATCATTGTATGTGTTTTTGAGTTGCAATTCAAGTCTTTAATATAAATTCCAAGTTTTATTGTCTTTGTTGAACTTTTCATTTTCTAAATCCTTTGTTAAAGCTTTTAAGCGCTATGTTTTAATCTCAATCAAGCTTCTTTAAGCTTATCAAAGTTTTACAAGCTAATATTCAAGTTCAAGCATTTTTGGAAATTGGTCAATAAAAGTCAATCCGGGTCAAAAGATGGAAAGTCAAACATAATCTTGGTTAAAGTCTGATTGGAATAGGTATTTGAGATTAGTTTAAGCTTATTTTGTGCACTACATTTGAGTTTTGAGCAAGTCTCCTTTAAAATTCAGTTTCAAAATTATTTTGAGTTATAAAGTAGTGTTTGGTTCTAGCTTATTTAAGGGTCTAAAATCACTTTTACCCATTTTGACTCTTCAAGTCAAACATGTTTCAAGGTATTAGTTGATGTTTAAAGGTCTTAACTTTGTTTACGCAAGAGTTTGCAAGTTTGGTTTAAAAAAAAAGCTCAAGCGCTCTCTGTCACTTTCGCGCAAAGACTCATCTGCTTTGTTTATGACCCGCTTTTCAAGCTCGTTTGTCATCTAAAACTTGTCCAAATGGCTTTTCTCACTTCCCAACATGCCCATCTTTACATACCTTTAGTTTATTTGCTCTTAGGATAGCTTTAGGTTAGTTAAATTTGCCTTTGAAAGTCTGTCGAAACCCATGTCTGTTCATAGCAATGACCCAATGACCCTTTTCTTTCTTTTAGCTTAGTCAAATTTAGTTTTTAGCTTATTTAGGTTTTAAATGTTGCTTTTAATGAACTAGAGTAGGTTCTTGATAGCTTATTATTATCATAGCTTAGTTCGCTTGTTAAGTTTTCTTTTTTTAGCTTATTTCAAGTCCTTTTAGAGCCCTTAGATAGCTATCCAAACAAACTTTTCATTTTCTTTTTGCGTGTCTGGTTTAGGTAGTGTTCAATTCATGTTTAGATTAGGTTAGGTTAGATTAGCTTTAGCTGTTGGTAGCTTTTATAGCTTGTTTAGTTGCTCCTTTAAGTGTCCTAAACCAAAAAGCTTTCTTGTTTTGCCTCGAACCAAACGACCCTTACATGGGTTCTGCTCCCAATAAGCTGATTCACAGCTGGTTTTCAAGCCTTTCAAGTTAAAGTTTTTGTAAAACATCCTTATTTTGATCTAATAAGTTAGTTTGCAAAAGTAAAAGTTGAAAAAATAAGTAGCAAAAAAGTGCATGTCACGAGGTTTGAACACAGCGACTCTTGTCTATATACGACCACACATGCAACTCCACTCTACCATCCGCTCTACATGTGTTTCTTGTTATATCCTTTCACCGTTATTGTTTTAAATGCGTTTTAAATCGTTTTTAGTTAATAAGCTTTAAAGCTCTTTTCGAATATAAATGCTTATAGGATTAAGCTAGCTTATGGTTTTAATTTTCTCTTATTTAGTGTTTAAAGATTACTTTTCTGGATTTTTGGTAATTTTCAAATTCATTAGCTATTTTAATAATTAGTTTTTATAAATGTAGTTTTAATTCATAATAAAAATATAAAAGTCAAAAAATATAAATCTTTTTCTAAAATTTTCTTTTATCATATAGTTCAGTAAAAATTGCTTTTACACTCGTGAGGCCCTTTATTTCATAAATTTTACGTTTTATCTTGCGCTCCAGTAATTTTTGTACATAACGACGTTTTCATTTTAAGTCACGTTTTTAGATATTTTAAGTTTACGTTTTAGTTAAAATAGTTTATTTAAGATATTTTGTTTTATAAAATCAACAAAAACATCATTTTAAATATAGTGATAGCGTTTATTTAATATCTTTTATCTTTTTAATTTTCTTAATTTGCATTTAAGTCGCTTTTATTTATTTCCCTTTTTCAGTAGTGTAATATTCATATCCAAAACTTTTCTGATCGCTATCATTAGTGATCATTCTACCGTCTGAATCAGTGTTTGCACACCATTGAGTCTCCGTGGGACTTAACGACCCGAGAATCCCCTGTATTCTCTGATCTTAATTGTATTTGTGTCTGAGCAGTTTTAAGTCTGTTTAGACTTGACGGTTCGGACTCAATCAGTGTGTTTCTCTGTGTCTGTTTCGTAGATTGCATATATAAGTTGAAGTTCACCATGGTTGGTTTATTAGAAAATGGTCAAGTAAGCTTAGAGCTTGTTTCTACTGAAGATAAGTACAGAAGTGATCTAATTTTTCTACTGAAGAGAAGTACTGAAGTTAAATTGTTCATTCATTCAAGAAACAGTTTAAAGCTTATAATCAACTTCAAATGATAATACAAGACCATTTCTATACATGATATACTAAACCTATACTAGCTCCTATCATCTACTAGCTCATATCATCTATTCCAAACGCTGGATATGCATGACCAGTACGACGAAGAAGCTGAAGACAAAAATGGGAAGGATGGATTGATGAAAACGAAGATGAAGCTGGTGGAAATGGTAGATGGATGTGTGATATGACAATCTTCGGTTGTTCCATCTACTCGTTCCACCATAAAGCAATCACTCCATCTTCCTTTTGCCCTTTCCCTTAACGATATGAGATGAAGCACCAAAACATGGTGTAAGAAGAGCTAACACCACCTCTCTTCTGGCACGTGGCCTTGGTTGAGGTTGAGGTGTTGAAGGTTAGGGGTGTGATGTCCTCTTCTTGTTGAAGAGTGGATCTAGACGCGCAGTGAAGTCATCAGAATCACCAGAAGACTCGCTTGGATTCACTACACTATCATCTTCAGAAGAAGGAAGAAATGGGGACTTCAAAGGTCGAGGTTCATATGGATATCGAAATAACGGGCGTGAATCATCACTGGCTGATGATGATGATGTTGAGGATAATGGAGAGGAGGTTGGATCAATGACTTCTGGTTTGGTAGACATGGCTATTGTTGATGATTTTGGGGCATTGGAGAAATTAGGGTTTGTGAAGATAATTGGGGGTAAGTGGTGTGTTTTAAGTGTGCATTGGGACTATCTTATAGGCGGACTCAAGGCTTTATGACAATTAATGCGAGTTGGGTGTCACAGTAAAAAGATATTTACTGAAGAATACTTAGCCACTTGAGCTGTTTCTGCTGATTGAACTTCTTCAGCAGTTTGACCATTGTTTCTACTGAAGTGTTAAGTTTGAATTTGGTTGAAGTTATTTTACACGTAAGATATGGTCAACATTCAGTTCCGATATTTTTGACCATAAATTGGGTAACTTCTACTAATACCTTCTTCGCATATCTTCGCCTAAAATTAACTTATTTCCTGTTCGGAAGAGTTAAACACACTTACAGTTGCGTAAATCATAACCCATCATCACAATTTATCATGGCGCTTCAATTTAAGAAAGATCATAACAAAGTTGCTTTTATGGGAAAAGCAAAGGGTCGTGAACTTTATGAACCAATGGTGGAGTTCTTGAAGCGATCAAAGATTCATTATGCTTTAACGCACTCTCCAAATGCGATATATGAATAGTTGGTTACACAATTTTGGGCATCTGCTACGAAACGGAGTGACACAGAGATTGTTGCTATGATTGATGGAGCAGAGTATGTTGTGACGGAGGAGTTGATAAGAAGACAACTTCGTTTGGACAATGAAAATGGGGTTTATCACTCTAATTCCATAGAGATACTTGCTGGGCTAAGAGCTATTGGATACCAGGGTACGAGGACAGATATATGGTTCAAGAATCAGCTTTGTCCTATGTGGAGGTTTTTGGTACACACATTGCTTCAGTGCATAAGCAATAAATCAGGAGGATGGGATCAATTTTCTACTCAACTTGGATGTGGTATTGTATGTCTTTATCAGGGGTTAACTTATAACTTTTCTAAGTTTATTTTTGATTATATGGTTGAAAATATACAAAGGAAAAAGCATAAGTTTTTAATGTACCATAGGTTTTTGCAAATGATTTTAGACATAACAACCCAAGCCCAAGCCTTTTGTCCCATAGGAGCTTTAACTGCTAAACTATTTGCTTCAATGAAAACTCATTATGAGGGGGAACATCATCCTTTGCTAGCAGCTATGTTGCCTCAAGGCAATGAGGCTGCTGATGAGGGTAATATTGGTGATCCACCCTCTACCAACGTTGCTGCTGATGGTAACCCATCAATTGCCATTGATGAGGGTCCTTCCACAACTGCTGAAGCTTCTCATGTTTCCCCTGACCAGCCTCCATCTACATCTGTACCCACACCTAGTCCAAGTCCACCACCTACTCATGATACTCTTAATGAGTTTGAACATGAGCTGAATAGACTGGCCACACCTAGTCCAGTTAGGGAGCCATTTGATGAAGGTTCTCCTATCATTGAGCATGTCCATATTTCTCCTGAAACGTCTAATGATGCTCCCATTACGACTGAGCAATCGGATGGTGGAGCTGAGGACCCTATTACTCTTATGTCTGTATATGATTTGCTCAACAGGACTGTGAAAGAGGTTGCAAATCTTAAAAAGGAGCTTGCTGAGACTAAATCTACACTTGGTGGTGAGATTGTGGAATTAAAGAGAAAGGTTAAGGATTTAGAGGACCAACTTGGGAAAAGTAGCAAAAGGAGGTTTCTGGATTCTTCTGATGAGGAGCAAGAGGATACTCAATTTATTTTGGCTGATGTGGCTCAGAAGACTCATGTTTCTTCTTCAGTTGTTGCTAAATCTTCAAAGAACAAGGAACCTATTCTGTTTACTAGAAGAAGGAGAAGAAAGTATTCGAACAAGGTTTCCACTGAAGCTTCAAAGGAACCTAGTGTTGAAATAGTTACAACTGCTGAAGATAATATTGTTGATGCACATATGGTGGATGTTGGTTTTGCACATGGTCAAGATACATCTGTACAAGAACCATCATGTCTTACACCTTCAGCAGATGATCATGTAGTATTTTTTGCTGGAAGAAGTTTTAATCTGAATCCTAATGCTGATGTCTTTTCTACACCTGTTGAAGATTTGTCTCAACATGTTTATTCTGATGCTAACTTGGGTGTTTCTTCTGAAGTTCCTATTGTTGATACTTCACATATTGATTCTACTAAGGAGTGTGCTGACAAAGAGCAAGATGTAATGATTGATGAAGAGTTTGGTTCAGATCTTGTGAGTGAACAGGAAAGGAAAGAACAAGCAAGATTGCTAGCTGAGTGTGCAAATATGAAGAAGAGTCATGCATTGGCTCAACAGCTTGAAGCTCAGTTTACTACAAATTTGCCTCACGAGAGACAAAGAGAACTTGATGAACTAGCTCCACGAGATCGATAAGCAATGGGATGCTTATACTCATCAGGTTGCATCCAATCCTACTCTTGCACAAAGTATTTTAGGAGCTGACTTTGATAGTGAGAATTTTGCTGCTCAAATGATGGCTCTTGGACATCAAAGGAAGCAAGCTGCAGTTGCACAAAGAAAAGCTCTTGCTGCCCAGAAAGCTAAAGCAAAAAGAGAAAGACCACCAACTGAAGCTCAAAAGAAAGCATACATGAGGACTGTGGTGTATAATCAAAGTACAACTCTTTATCAGTCTGGTTTGAAAAAGAAGCAAGTCTGGGCTTTATCTGATTCTGAGTTGAATAACATGTATCATAGGATTATGAAGCAGAATACACCAATTTATAACTCGAAGAGGGTTGCTGGTAGTGCAGATGCTCCAAAGGCAAAGAGACCCAAGAAAGTTGAGATTGTGGATTCTTTTGATGATATTGCACCAAAGATGAGTTCTCCTGGTGTTACTTCTGCATCATCTACTAAAGTTATTTATTCAGCTGAAAAGGTTCAATCTGCTGAACCTCATATTATTTCTTCTGAAGCATTACCAAGTATTGCTCCTGTTGATAAAGTAGGAGAAAAGTTGGGTAAGGAAGCTGAACAAGCAGCTGCTAAAGCTAAGAGGGCCAGAGAGGTGCTTGAGAGAATGTATGAATTGCGTGGTGTTGTTTCAATTAAGTCTACTTCTACTTCTTCCATTCCTGCTAAAGATGTTCATGATAAGATACCATCTTACATCTCTATGGATATGTATATATCGGTAGGAGGAAGAAAAGAATGTCTAAAGAAGACACATTACTCTAAGGAGATCGTGCGATCGGATGGGACATACACTTCTAGGATTCATAAGTCTCTCGAGGTAGTTCTTTGGATCTAAAAGTCTGCGATTCAACTTTCATTAAAGAAGGATATCTTGATGTTTTTCTTGAAGGGTCTCATGATGTGTTGACTGCTTGGACTTTGACTGATGGACAACTTAACACCATTTTTAGACTGGATAATTCTTCTATGCAGTTTAACTTCTTGAAGGAAATATTTCATATGGTGGATAGGCAAGATTTGAATACTATGTATGGTCTTGTCACTAAGCATTATGCTAATCATTCACCACAAGGTTCTGGTTTATACATGTTGGGTGATTTTCAAGTTCTGTTTGACTCTCAATCTCCAGATGGTAAAGGGTTTTCTATTTGGAAAAATTCACATAAGTGGAAGGTTGAGACTTGGAGATTTTATCCTATGTCCTGTGTGCATGTGGTGGAGACAAAGTGTGGAATGACTGTGTGTATGTTCTCAGATAAGATTTATCCTTTGTCTGTGTCATTGATGGAAAGCATGCTTAGAAAGAAGTTGGAAGTTCCACCTGATCCAGTTGGGAATGATAAGTCGCATCTTTGAACAATTGGTTGGATTGATTAAGAATCAGCTTTTGCAACATTAAGTGTCATCTTGATTATGGTATCTTGTATTCTTTGTAATCTTTGTTTTATTTGATTCTTTGTTTCATTCTTAGTTAAAAAAAAAAAAAAAAAAAAAAAAAACATGTATATTCTTTGTTTGTCTAAATTTTCTTGCGGGTTTGCTATACATTGTTGATGGTTATCGACTCACCGGTGTGCCTTGTGTACATCAAAGAGTTGGCTAGTCCAAAGGGTACAACTTTGGTAAAGACACATCAAATCTGTTGATAGTCGTAATGATTTGCTCAAAATCATAGGTTCTGCAACCACCCATGCTTAATTCTTGAGGGTTGTATGGTCATCAATTCACCATGGTTTATTCTTTTTGGAATCCAAGAATTGGCTAGCCCACAAGTATATGGCTTGTGGTAAAGGCGATGGAATACCATATTTGGTAATCAATTCACCAAGGGATTCTTTCACTTAAGAATTGACTAGTCCCGAGCAAACGGCTACGGTAAAGACATTTCAAATCCGTTTATGGTTCTTGATTTGCTAATAAATCGAGATGGTTATCGATGTACCATAGTTTTGAATTTAAACATATGGCTACTCCAGTAGTAATGGCTATTGGTAAAGAGACATCAAATCCATTATTTTCAATGATTCACCTCTCACGGGAGTTAACACACACGGATGTGATGAGAATAGTATGAAACTAATATGTTTTGATGTACATTCATCATTTGTTGTCGCAAAGATCCGGAGTTTCAAAGTTTTATCATCATAGAGATGTACTTGTTTTGGTTCTTTGTTCTCGATGTTCGACTACAATCCTCTTATGTTGTTGTGTTAAAGAAATATCAAGCGGAACTTAACCTAGTCAAATTCCGGTTTAGGGAGGATTGTTGGGAATTCTACTAAGTATGAATTATCTTCAAGTTATCTTTTGAAGGATTACGCAAGTGTAAGGATTCTGCTGAAGACTTAATTCTACTGAAGTAATGAAACCGTGTAGATGGTTTCTGCGGATATAGATATTCCGCGTATTCTATAGTTAGTTAGGATATGCATGAGCTTTATTAGGAAGTTATAATGTATATCTTATTTAGTTTTATGTTTATACGTTTCTTGGGAAACGGGTTAGGGTTCCTTGTGTATAAAAGGAACACAATAGTATGAGTTATGGGTTAGTTGAAAAACAAAGTTTTAGTATTATTAAAAGATCCATAGAGGATCAAAGTGTTCTTATTTATTTGTGTTTGTTCTTGTGTTTAAATTCCGCTTGAATACAAGTTATAGAGACTGTCTTATAGTGTGTTTGTGATTACATAAGCATTACTATCGATCTACGAGTGCTTTAAGATCTATCAAGGTCTAGGTTCAACAATGTGTGTTTGTTCGATTCAAATGCTTGTATCGAGTCATAATGGATGGTTTTGCAGGACTTTTTTCAGATTCTAAAGATATAAATATTCCAGAATTTTTTCCAGAAAATCACAGACTAGTTTCTATCAGGATAACCTAACGGCGTCAGGGTCGCAACCTGACGGCGTCGAGGAGAGCGAAACGAGATGCTACTTTTTCTCGTTTCTCTCGCTACTTATAAATTTTTGGAATTTTCCAGGTCTTAATTTTCCAAGAAAAATCTGTAAACATCCATTCCACAAGCATTATATCCTAGTTTAGTAGAGTCTTTTATATATATTGTTACCGCCGATTTTACGCGAAGGTTTCGTTTGTTTTTTCAAGTGTGCAGGTTTAATTTATCAAGAAGATGATACAAAATATTGGAAGGAGCTTTTCACGCATAACATTCTTCTTGAAGAAAGATGTAACCACTACTTCACACATGGATCCTACCGAGCTAATCAGGGGAGGATTAGTTTCTTTTGTTTTTAATTACCTTCTATTATCATAACTTTGATACTTTCGGGGAACATTGGGGACAATGTTCAGTTTAAGTGTAGGGAGGGAAAATAAAACGGGAACTTTGAAACTATGCTCATCCTTGATTATTTGCTTTGTCCAATTGCATTTGTGTAATAAACCATGAGAAAATATCGGTTAGGATAATTTTGGCACCAAATTTAAAAATTTTCATGACATATAGGAGTTGGCCATTAGTCTTAATAAAGCGTCTCATGGATAGGAAGTTATATGACTGGCACAAAAACCCTTTACCACCTAAATTCCTCCCAGAATGTGAGGATTGCCCTTAGATTAGTAGGAATTAAAGCATTCATCTTTAATGCTTAGACTGTGAACCGGTAGTATAATAGATTCTAGAACTTGTTTTGTGATGCATCCCGAGATCGCTAGTAAGACTACACTTGTTTAGTTAGGAATAACTAAATGATAAGAGGCATTAGGATAACCCTTGTTTGATACCAGTAATATAATTACTTCTTCCACATCGGTTGAGTAATTCCCCCACACCCTTGCGTTGTACTCACTTTTAGTACATGATACCCCTAGTTAACCCCTCTGAGCCTATCCTTTCCGCCGTTCTCTTGATGTTTTGGTTCTCCGGAATATCAATGAAGAGCATTGTTTACACCCCACCGCCAAATGTACACCCAAATCGCCTTAGCCTACCTTGTATGTACTCACTTTTAGTGCATTATTGTTATCACCCTAAACCCTTAGTTCAATTATCTAGTTGCTTGCATAAATTGCTAAGTCGAGTCATATCCTTTGTACACAGTTTTGGGACGATTGGGACTCATGGGAAAACTAAAATTTTATGAAGCGACGGGAAGGAACGTTAAATTCAAATTCCCTTTATTTACATAATAATGTACTCCAAGTGTTTTGATCTTTTCAATTCGGGTCAAATTAGTGTTAGAGTAATAAAAACTCAAGTGTAGGGATGTGCCTATAAATCCCTATTATTTTGACGTTATCGTAGACGATGGTAGAGTAAAAGTGTATGAAAAAAAAATCAAAAAAAAAAGAGAAAAAAAAAATAGAGTGTGAGAAAAAAAAAACGGGCTACCATCCGACATCTATCTTTAAATTTATGTATGTTTGTTTCAGTTATCTAGAGTTTATAGTGTCGAGTCTTGGCTTAGCAACGTCATTCTTCTCATGCTTGTAACATATAGATTTTTGACTTGCCACCACTAAATCGCCTATCTCACCAAACCATTTGTTTCCCTACCGTAAGCCTAACATTACAACCCTTTTAAAAGTCCTCTTGGATAGTTTTTTCCTAGGTGCTTACGCCAAAGCGATGGAGGTTTGATCTAGTCTCAAGCCTATGGTAATCTATGTACTAGGACCGGTTAATAAATGTTTATCTTCCATTTCCACTTTGATATATTTCATATACACCCGAGAGATGTGAGTATCCAAATACCCCTTGTGAGGTGCTAGTATGTAATTTCCGTGCTTGTTATGACTTTTGCGGGGCTTATATGTGTTGTGATTTGTTCTAAACCAATGCTTCATGACCCCTAACTTATAAATTAATTGGCTAAAAGCACATTTGCTTGAGGACAAGCAAATACCAAGTGTAGGGATATTTGATAAGGATTTAAAAGGTACACTTTTGAGGGGTCATTTAAGCCCTTAATTAATCACTTTTGTATCCGTTACTACCTAATTTCGTTCCTTTTTACTTTTTAGGTCTCTTGAAGGCAAATTGCTGGAATGACACTTATTCGGACAAAAAGGCGCGAATATACGAAGAAAATGGCCAAAGTCAAGAATCGAGACACTCAAGTGCTTTGAAACATAAAGCGACAGTCGGGTTCTATTTGTGCGCCGTCAGAGACTTCTTGTGACGACTCAAGAGCCAATTTGCTTATTTACAAGTGGCGGCATCGGGTTTTAAAAGAGTAGGGCGTCGTAGCTCAGACGGCCTAGATTTGATCCAGACGGCGTCAGAGACTGAAGGCGACGGCATCACGGGCATAAGGTGATGCCTTCACGAAGTTTACGTGGCTAAGATGAAACCCTAATGACGGCGACCCGACAGCGTCACAATTAAAGAGTGACGCCGTCGCGATTGTAACATTATATATAGAAATTGAATTTTTCAGTTTTCAGTGTGTAGTTTTGTGGAGTAAAAATCTAAACCGAACCAAGGCTGTCTTGTACAGTATTTTAGGGTTCCATACCCTATTTTACATCAAGATAAGTGTTTTACTTCATTAATTCAATTATCTCTTCAATTGATTGTGTGTATGCTTGCATGTTTCTCATGTCCGGCTAAATTATTTGTGTTTGCTTAGGTAATATGAATCCTAGTTATTGAATATTGATTGGTTGTCTCTTATCTTAATTTTTATTGATCTAGTATTGCGATAGGTCATTCGTTGTGTCATTAATGCTTGATTAATCTTTGTGAACCTTAGCTTATAGTCACTAGTGGAATCGTAGGTTAAACATCCAAAGAGTACCTTAGTGTTAAGGTTATGAATCCTAGAGATTTTGTAGCCATGAACCTTTGGTAGCTTCAAAGAGTTAGGGATAAACGCATACCCTACGACATTAGACACACAACGCGTTAAGAATAAAGACGTGACGATTCAACCATCAATAGGAGATAACTAGGGAGTAATAAAACCTAAGTGAACACATTCTTAATCATTATACGAGCACACAACTATAGACATAGACTACCCCTAGCTTAGTTAATTAGATAATTAGATAAGTAGAGTAATCGGTAGAAATACCAACCCCCAAATCCAAACCCCGAGATTCGTACCTTTCCATTATCTAAAAAATATAAAAAGCTAAAAAATAATCTTCCTCAACCCCAACCTTAGCGTAGTGATTTCTCACTAGCATTCCTATTCCCCTAGAGAACGATATCAATACCCCGTGGCTTACCCTAATACTACACTATAACGATTAGGTTCACTGCCTAGGGTGTCATAAAACTTGCTCGACGAAAAGGAAGTTCCTTTGACCCCGAACGCGTTGTGTAAGCGTATCATACAACCACTTTGTCTATGCCATAGATAGTGAAGTGTTTGAAGAGAAATCGATTCGTAGCTTCTGCGACGTAATAGTGTACACACCTCTACGACGTAGGCATTTTGAAGACTTTTTGAACGTTTATCTGATACAACTTCTACAGCGTAAACACGCACTTATCTCTACGGCGTAGACAATGGTGAACCAAGAAGTAAAATATCTGAAAAATTAGAGTCTTTTGGAAGATATTTGGGAAGAATAGTCAAGAAAGAATAAACTTTTGATTAGAAGTTTATTATGGAAGGCTCGTGAAAGAATCAAGTGAAGAAATGAAACCGAAAGTTGAATAAAGTTAACGTGATGTCTATAAAAAAAGGTGGAATCCAATTGAAAAACAAACAAAGCATTTAAATCAACTAAAACATGTAAAAATGATATTAAACTTAAATACATATAGTCGATGCTTTTACACTTTATTAATATTTTGATAAAACTACATGTATAATAAACACGGTTTGGTTCGATTGAACGATGATATTTGAAAATACAAACGGAAATCGAATTTTGATAAGAGGGTTTTTCGGTTTTGGGTTTTTTCAGTTTTTTTGTTATCGTCTTTTGCGGTATTTAATTGGGCGGGTTGGCTCGCTTTTATTGGTTTCAAAGATTTTTGAACAACCTTATCCACAAAGCTTAACTATATTTATTATCACAATTGTATAATGAAAATATTATCATTAGTTAAGAATTAAATTATCGACGTGAAATTCTCTCAATCCGTAAACTTATTTCCACAAAACGTATAAAATTTTAAAACATAGTTCACCGTAAACGGACAAAGAAAAGTTACAACGAAACACATAATAACCTCACATGACTAGCATAACATAAATTATAATGGAATATGTAAGACAACAAGAAGTGCCATTAAGTCGACTTGAATCTTAGACAATCATAGGGTGAACCAAGAACGAGTTTAGTTGTTACCCGTAGTTGTTATGGACATTTATATTTTCTTTTGTTGTACCGCAAAAGTTCTAAATAATCATATAACAAATTTGGATCAACGTTTTCATTTAAAATTCATAAAATTATAAAAGTTTTAACATGTTGTAAGAACGTTTAAATTATACTTTTATGAAAAGTTAGACATAAAGAATTAAAGCCCAATATTTTAAGATAATATTGATTCTCTTGATCTTATTATTTTTAAACGGTAGATATTTATATATATAAAAAATAAAAAGCAACTAGCAAGGCACTAAAAGTCAAAGCGTACAAATCACACTAGGAATGAAACAAAACAACACAACCTAGAAACCTCTCGAAGCTTTAACTGTGAGGGCAACAAAAATGATGAAAAAACTATTGCCAATTAGGACGATTTCATATATAATAATATAATAAGACCAACATTTTCATTTAAAATTCATAATTGTATAAAAGGTTTAACATGTTGTAAGAACGTTTAAAATTCGTTTTTTATGAAAAATTAGTATCATGCTTGTCACTTTTTGTTGTTGGTTACTCTAATGTTGTGATTTTGCCTTTTTTGTAAGTCTTTTCGAGTATGTGCTTTTATTTGTTTCTGCTTGCAATGATGTGTGTTTTGGGTATGTCTTTATCCCATTTAGCTGGTGCTGTTGTAAATTGTAAAGTGTATTTCAAAATTGGAAGTAATAATAGAGAATATTAACCTTTTATCGGAAAAAGAAAAAAAATATATCACAACTATAAATATTTGCGATTATAAATTGCTGTCTCTAGGGCTATAAACGAACTAAATGTTCAATGAACATTTCATGAACCGTTCGGTAAAAAGTTCGTTTATTTATTAAATGAACAAACATAAACAATATTTTATGTTTATTTAGTTAAATGAACAAAAATGAACAAAATTCGCGTCTGTTCATTTGTGTTCGTGAACGTCTGATTACGCGTTCGTTAACGTTCGTTTATGATTATTTATTTATTTGTGTTCATATATCATATCTTTATATATATATATATATATATATATATATATATATATATATATATATAGGAAGGATCCGTAAGAAGAAAAACTAAAATAAGAAGAATAGGAAGAATTTCTAGCCACATATATCAAATAAGGAGAGATTTTCAGGGAGATGCATCTATTTTAATAGGTGCATCCGAAATGTGGTTGTGTTTCTTCTTATCCTTCCCATTTTAATTTTTCTTCTTATTTGATCTAACTCTATATATATATATATATATATATATATATATATATATATATATATATATATATATATATATATATATATATATATATATATAATGTGCATAATTAACTAAAGTTTATGTTTGTTTGTTTATATTCATTTATGTTCGATCGTTTATGTTCGTTTAGTGAACGAACATAAACGAACGTGAATGAACAAATACGATCCTACTATGTCCACATGAGTTGTGTCCATTCCTTTTTAATTCTTTTGTAACTCAAACGATAAAACGTACCTATATGACCAGAAACAAACACCACTCTAATCAAACTAGCTACTTCGTCAAACAATCACATTAATCAAACTAGCTACTTCGTCGAACAACCACACCAAATTTGGTAATGTCAATATTAGAGGCCATATAGTTTAGTTATTACGTCTAATTCAAATTAATATATCTACAAAACTATATAGTAGGATCGTATTTATGATCATTGAAACACTTACGTTAACGATCTTACAAGTTACAAGCCATATATATTTGACGATGAAATTCTGAACACAATTTTGCATTATCTCTTGTCATACTATTTACCCTTCATTAGTGATTGGTAATTCAAAATCTCGTGTTTAAGACTAAGATTGTATGTTTTTATTTTATTATTATTATTATTTTTACAATTTTACACTTAATAAGTTAAATAGTGAATTGTATAGGCCAACCACAACATAAGCTATTATACATGAATGCTCTTAATAACGTTTACCTATTTTTTTTTTTTTTTTTTTTTTAGAACGGCTTGTTAGTTGTTAGTGGTTCAGGTAGCAGTGACATCCAATTGGGCAGTATGTTGATCCTGAACTCCGCCTTATCTCCTATTTCTCCTGAAGGGGTAAAAGTCTCGGGTGGGACTCGAACTTGAGACCTCCCCTAGCCAAACCTCCCCTCCCCAAGCCCCTAAGGAATCTTGGTGGCCAACTGAGCTAGCCCAGTTGGTTAATAACGTTTACCTATTTGTTTCTGCTTGCATGCATATGATGTGTGTTTTGGGTATGTCTTTACCCCATTTAGCTTGCACTGTTGTAAATTGTAAAGTGTATTTCAAAATTCGAAGTAATAATAGAGAATATGCACCTTCTTCCCGAAAAATAAAAAAATACATATCACAACTATAAATATTTGCGATTACAAATTGCTGCCACTAGAGCTATAAACGAACTGAACGTTTAGTGAAGTAGTAAATTAAACATTTCATGAATCGTTTGGTAAAAAGTTCGTTTATGTTCGTTTATTTGTTAATGAACGAACAATAAACAATATTTTATGTTTGTTCAGTTAAATAAACGAATATGAACAAAAGTTCGCGTTTGTTCATTTATGTTCGAGAATGTCCGATTATGCGTTCGTTAACGTTCTTTTATATTCATTTATTTATTTATATTCATATATCATATCTTTTAATTGTATAATTTTAAAATTGGTTTGTTTAAACAAAAAAAAAACCTTATAAATATATTGTGCATAATTAAATAAAGTTTATGTTTGTTTCTTTGTGTTCATTTATATTCAATCGTTTATGTTCGTTTAGTGTTCGTTTAATGCTTTAATAAACGAACATGAACAACTCATTTTCTTAATAAACGAACATTAACAAGAAAATTCGTACGTTTAGACGTTCGTGTCCATTTATTTGTCCGGTTAAAATTAAACGAACGAACATGAACAAGACTTCATTCGTGTTCGTCCGTGTAGCTGCCACTATACACGGTTGCCGAAAATGATGGGACAATAAAATATAGAAACATAGTAAGTTTTCTGCATGTTTGAACGTCTGCTAGCTTGAAGATATGCAAGGGTTTTGCCGCTAGGCAAGCATAATATTTGACAACTTTTTGGAATTTAAAAAAAATATAATGAAGTTGATTATTTGTTAGTACTAATTTACCGGTAATCAACGTCTTCTTTTTCTACTAATGTACATATTCGTCTATTTCTACTAATGTGCAAGGGGGACCATATTAAAGTTTACATTTATGATTAACAATCTTACAACTTACAAGTCATATTTGACGATAAAACGAAAAGAAAGTTTGCATAGGCTCTCGACTATGGCATTCCCCGTCATTAATATGAAAGAAAATAATAATAATGACACCATGTTCATAATCAGGTATAACAACTTTTAAAAAAAGAACACAATCACTAGTAGAGAAACTATTATCACTTCAAAATAAAAGAACATTTGTGGCTTTGTGCGAAAAAAAAATGTTTCGAAGACTGCAAATACATTTTACGCATATTGTGTTTGATTTCATTTGCAGATCTTGCTAGGACTAAATTTTCCTGGAATTATTCTCATATAGTGTTTCCAAAGTAACAATTTGCTCCAGAGTTTAAATAGTAGTAGCTTGATACCAGAAAGTCAGAAACGATATCACTTTCTATGTATATATAGTAGTAGATATGCCGAATTCATGGTTTGTTACAAGAAAAATGTTAATGATCCATCAAAGTGTTTATTGATATAAAAATGTATGTTCTCAGCTAATCTAAAACCAAAGATTAATTTTAAATATCTAGAAGCATTGCACAATGATAAATCGACTCGGTCACATCCAGCACGCGATTTCATTAAATTTTAAATTAAATGGTTTATCTAGCACGATCTAGTGCCCTCACTCACTATCAAGTCGATCACAATCAGCACGTCACTTAATTAAGTTAGGATGCCGACCCAAAATCTGTATTTGACAAAGATGTTAAACATGCCATAATAACAAGAACAACGTTTTCATTTAAAAATCATAAATGTATATATAAAAGCTTTAACATGTTGTAAGAACGTTTAAAATACATTTTTTTTATGAAAAATTAGTACATAAAGAATTAAAGACCAATATTTTAGTCTAGTATCGAAAAACACCTGGTACTCAGAATTCCTGTTCGTTCTCTGAAACCTCAAAGACGAATAATCAGCAGGCTCCACATAAAGCTCAACTAAATGGAGCTCATGGATTCTCGTTACTTGAGGAATTTTCAAGATTTATAGAAACAGCAAAAGCGCTTGGTTATGATATGAAAGGAAGTAAAAGAGATATGAAACATCTTCTACATAGAATGGGTGCGATGATGGTTGATCAATGAATATTTTATCAATTAATGCTTGTGGAATAGGCGGCAAATCTAAACGAGTTCTCATTAATCGATTATGCAGAATGAATAACATCAACTTCTTAGGCATACAAGAAACTCTTCTAACTAGAATGGATCTTCAAAAAATTCGTGGTGTTTGGGGTAATTTTCAATTCGACTTTGCTTCTAGTTCAGCTCGTGGCCACTCGGGTGGTATTATCTCCATCTGGGATCCTTCCACTTTCGTTAAAAGTAAGGTTTGGTGTTCAGATAATTATGTCATTACTCAAGGTGTTTGGATCAGTTATAACCTTCCTTGCTTTATGGTAAATATTTATGCTCCCCAAAACGTTCAAGCAAAACAAACTCTTTGGCGTTCTATTGCATCGTTCATAGCTCAAAATCCAGGTAATTTTATCCTGTTTGGAGATTTCAATGTTGTTCGATCTTCTGACGAAAGAATTGGCTCGGCTTTTTGTCAAACATCAGCTAACCACTTCAATGATTTTATTGCTAATTGTGGCTTGGAGGACGTTCATATGGGTGGATTCAGATTTACTAGAATAACTAAAAGTGGTGATAAGATGTCTAAACTTGATCGATTTCTTGTTTCGAACCAAGTTTTTGATTTTTTTTCCGATATTAGTGTCACTGCTCTGGATAGGCGAATCTCTGATCATCGGCCCATTCTTCTTAAAGTTGACAATCAGGACTATGGTCCTTATCCGTTCAAATTTTTTGACTCCTGGATGCATATTGACGGATTTGATTCTATGATCAGAAAATTCTGGGTTGAGCATTCGGCTGATAATAATCAAAATAAGCTTATTATCTTCAAAGATAAACTTAAGCTTTTAAAGTTTATAATCAAGGCTTGGAATCTTGAATTGGACACAAAAATCAAGAGAAGAATCGATTCGAGACGAGATTCTCGTGATCGATAAGCTCATTGATGATGGTCTCGTGTCTTGAACATTGTAGAAGAAAGAGGTAAAATTCATAAGCGTTTTATTGGAAATTGAACAACTCGAATTACAAGATATTTCTCGAAAGCAAAATTAAATGGTCTATAGAGGTTGTGAAAACTTCGAAATACTACCATGGCATTCTCAAGCAAAAAAGAAGGCAATTAGCAATTAGAGGAATTAGATTGAATGGAGCTTGGATCTCAAATCCTCAGAATGTAAAAACAGCTTTCATGGAATATTTCAAGAAAAAATTTGATCATTTTTCAGGAGGCGCAATCCAAGACCGAAGTGATTCTTTTAAACACCTTAACCCGGATCAATGCAACATGCTTGATGCATCTCCTTCTCTTGAAGAGGTTCGACAAGCAGTCTGGGAATGCGGGAATGATAAAGCCCCGCCCGACGGATTCACTTTTCTTTTGAAACGATTTTGGGACTTACTCCATCTGGACGTCTTCGCGTTTGTTGAGGAATTTTTTCGTACATCTTGCATCCCCAAAGGATGCAACTCTTCTTTTATCACGCTTATTCCCAAAGTGAGCAATCCTGTTGATATCAAAGACTATAGGCCTATCACTCTTATAGGGTTACAATACAAAATCATAGCTAAAATCCTAGCCATTCGTCTATCAAAAGTGTTGAATTCGGTGATCAGTTTAAATCAGTCTGCTTTCATCAAGGGTAGACAGATTTTGGATGGGTCTTTGATTGTAAATGAAGCGGTTGATTGGTGTAAAATGAAGAAGAAAAAACTAATGCTTTTTAAAATTGACTTTGAAAAAGCATTTGATTCTCTTTCTTGGAACCATCTACAAAGAATTCTGGAATTTATGGGATATCGATGGAGTAACAACAGTGGTTCTTGGAATTGGAGACATAATAATTTTCGCGGCATCTCAAGCTCTCAACTTGTTGATTTGGAATTGTTGCTGCATGGTTTCCAACTTTCGCCTTCAACTCCGGACAAATGGATATGGTCAGAAGCTCCTGATCTTAACTTCTCGGTTAAAGAGGCCCGTTACACCATTGATCATCATATTCTCCCTACTGGCTCAACTTCGACCTTATGGAATCGCTTTGTTCCTAGAAAAGTTAACATCTTCTTTTGGAGGTGTAGATTGAACAGACTCCCCACGCGTGTTAATTTGGATCACAAAGGTCTCGACGTGCCTTCTATTTTATGCTCCATCTGTGCCTCTCAATTAGAAGACTCGACCATGTTTTTTTTCGTGTCCACGTCTCGGCTAATATGGAAGGGCATTGGTAAATGGTGTGACTTAGATTTACCTACTTTTTCAAATGTGGCTCACATGAATTCTTGGGTGGATAATGCTCTATTTGAAAACGAAAGTTCTTTGCTTCAAGCTATTGTGATGACCACATGTTGGGTGAGTTGGAAGTTCAGGAACACTAGCTTATTTGATACGAAGAGACCTCGTAGAGATGTTTTACTAGATTCTATTGTCGATCTTTCTTTTTCTTGGTATGTTCATAGAAATAGGAAGACTACTTCTAGCTGGTCTGTGTGGCTTCAAAACCCGCTCCTAGCTATTTGTTTGTAAGTTTTGTTAGCTTTCTGCTAACTTTTTAATATAATCTCCGCCGTTCAAAAAAATTTTTTTGGCAAAGGTGGCAGATGTATGGAAGGTTAAATACTTAAATTCAAAGTTCCAAATAAATGACATGGTAGAACGATTCTTTGTTCCAAATAAATGACATGGTACGTTTGGTAGAGAGAAATCGAGAGAAAAGAAATGAAGTAGAATATAATCTCGGAGAATAGAAATCGAGAGAATTTTGTTCAATTCTAATATTTGGTAACAATGAGACTTGATTTAGAAATGAAAAAAATTTATTTAAATAATATTTTGTCTAAATAAAATTCTTAAAAATATTTTAAAAAATATATCTTTTTTTAAATTTATTTTTAAAATTTATGTGCTTTCTTTAAAAAATTATTAAAAAAACTTATTTTTTTTAAATCTATTTACTTAAAAAAAATCTTGTTTTTTTAAAAATATTTTTAAAATGAATTTTTTTAAAAACTTATTATTTTTTTAAAATAAATTTAAAAAAAAATTTTTTTAATTTTTTCTTTAATTTTTAAATGTAAAAAAAAAAAAAAAAAAAAAAAAACATTTTTCAAAAAATTAATCCATTTCTCCAATTTCTCCACAAAAGGGATGAAAAACAAAGAGTTACAAATTACAAAGAGGTGATTTCTCCGAGAATTCCAAATTCTCCGCCCATTTGATTTCTCTACGTACCAAACAAGAGAAATGAAATGATTTCCTTTTCTCTAGTCTCATTTCTCTGTACCAAACACATTAGAGTCTATCTTTAAAGGAGAGGCTTAGCTTAAGTATTAATTGTTGATGCCTCCCTTGTTTGATTATTACTTCTGTACGTTACCCTAGTGGAGGTTTGAGGTTGTGATTATGTCGCGATAGTTGTCATTGATGACGCCACTTAATTAGTAGAGGTCTTTGCTGCATGCCATGCATTGTTGTGAGAGGTGTAGAAGACCACTTCATGGTACCAGAGTCGACTTGAATCTTACAATCATAGGGTGAACCAAGAACGAGTTTAGTTGTTACCCGTAAGGCCGTAATTGTTATGGACGTTTATATTTTCCTTTTTATACCGCAATAGCTATAAATAATCAATATAACAAATTTGGATAACGTTTTCATTTAAAATTCATAAATGTATAAAAGGTTTAACATGTTGAAAGAACGCTTAACATTTTTATGAAAAATTAGACATAAAGAATTAAAGACCGATATTTTAAGCTAACATTGATTATCTTGATCATATACTAATCATAGAGCAAATTCTCAAAAGGGGACAAAAAGTTGGTAGTGGTGTACAAAAAATACAACTCTTCCCAAAATGATCATATGCGAATGTGCGATTCCATTAATATGTTGACACGTGTCCACACAAGAAGTACACTTTCAATCATTTGCAAATACAATCACTATCAAAAGCCTTGTTTGACTTTTATAAACAAATGTACGAACGATGATTGTGCGAATGTGCGATTAAAATCAACTTTATTCTGGAAGGAACAACTTTTAGATATTAAAATCTTTATGAATCTAATTTATTGAGAATAAAATCTTACTTTTAAGAGATTAATTTATTAATCTTTTCAAACCTATCAAATATTAATACGGAACAAGTACTAAGCGAATTCAAGATCTAAAATGTTTGAACCAACCGAAACATTATGAACAAGAAGACTGGTTTTTAAAAGATAACGATAAATATCAGATGATGTTGTGAAAACATCATTTAAGCAGCTAATGAATCAGGAGTGACTGAATAAAGCAAAACATAAACTAATAATTTTATATGAAACAATCATCCTCACTCTCTATGTCCTTACCAGCATCTTATCATGAAGTTGCCCACCAAACATGTTCAAGCTAAACCAATGCTCACAAAAAACAAGTACTCAATCGGATGGCGGGAGGTAAAGGGTATGCATCCTTTGAACACCATCCGATGATGTAAAACTTTATATGTTATCTTTTAAAAAGGTTGAAACTAAGTGCATACCCCATGTCGTTTTAACAAAAAAAATCTAGAGACGCCACTGCTCAATCGGACAAAATAGTCTCTTTCTATGCCAATGAAGCAAACTACCAACCTAATATTTGATAGGTGTGTTTGATGTGTTTTAATTAAAAAGATTAAAATAATAATGGTCTTAAAAGTAAGTTTTTATTCCTAATAAAGTAGATTCTTAAATATTTTATTCTTTAAAAGTTGTTCCTTTCCAATAAAGTTGATTTTATTCACACATTCGCACATTCACTGTTGGCACATTTGTTTATAAAAGTCAAATAAAGTTTTGATAGTGATTGTACTTGCAAATAATTAAAAGTGTACTTCTTGTCTGGACACGTGTCAACATATTAATAGAATCGCACATTCATGCGTGACCATTTTGGAAAGAGTTGTATTTTTAGTACCATATGGTGACCACTACCCAACTTTTTGTCCCCTTTTGAGAATTTGCTCTTAATCATATCACACGACCAACGTTTTTATTTAAAGTTCATAAATGCATAAAAGCTTTAACATGTTGAAAGAAAGTTTAAAATTATGAAAAATTAGTACATAATGAATTAAAGACCAATATATTAAGCTAATATGGGTCTCTTGATTTAATTCGGCAAAGGTGACAGTTGTATGAAAGGTTAAGTTCAAAGTTCCAAATAAATGACATTGTAGAACAGATTCTTTGTTGCAATAGCCTTAGAGTCTATCTTTAGAGGAGAGGGTTAGCTTAAGTATTGTTGATGCCTCCCTTGTTTGATTATTACTTCTATACGTTATCCTAGTGAAGGTTTGAGGTTGGTATCATCAAAAATGCATGATTTGCTTTGGTGGTAAGTTTTACATCGCAAAAACATAAACAAATAATGCACTTCAAACAAATAATATATATGTTTGTCTAAAAAATTGTATTATTTGCCTTGATATTTTTGGTATCATCAAAAATGCATTATTTGCCTTGATGGTAAGTTTTACATCACAAAAGTATATACAAATAATGCATTTCAAACAAATAATATATGGGATATCCTGGCTACAATTTTTGTAGCCAATTAGCTACAATCTTTCATATAAAATACACAACCAATGAATCATGGCCCACAGAAAATAATCAGGACCAACAAAAAGAATCATGAACCACATTTATACACACAAAATTATAGCCAATTGGCTACAAAAAAATGTAGCTAATAGATTCCCATAATATATATGTTTGTCTCAAAAATTGCATTATTTGCCTTGATATTTTTGGTATCATCAAACATGCATTATTTGCCATGATCGTAATTGTTTTACATCACAAAAGTATAAACAAATAATGCATTTCAAACAAATAGTATATATGTTTGTCTAAAAAATTCTTGCATTATTTGCCTTGATATTTTTGGTATCATCAAAAATGCATGATTTGCTTTGATGGTAAGTTTTACATCGCAAAAGTATAAATAGATAATGCATTTCAAACAAATAATATATATGTTTGTCTCAAAAATTGCATTATTTGCCTTGATATTTTTGGTATCATCAAAAATGCATGATTTGCTTTAATGGTAAGTTTTACATCGCAAAAGTATAAACAGATTATGCATTTCAAACAAATAATATATATGTTTGTCTCAAAAATTGCATTATTTGCTTTGATATTTTCGGTATCATAAAAATGCATGATTTGCTTTGATGGTAAGTTTTACATCGCAAAAGTATAAACAGATAATGCATTTCAAACAAATAATATATATGTTTGTCTCCAAAATTGCATTATTTGCCTTGATATTTTGGTATCATCAAAATGCATGATTTGCTTTGATGGTAAGTTTTATATCGCAAAATTATAAACAAATAATGCATTTTCAAACAAATAATACATATGTTTGTCTCAAAATTGCATCTTGATATTTTTGATATCATAAAAATGCATGGTTTGCCTTGATGGTAAGCGTAAAAGTATAAACAAATAATGCATTTCAAACAAATAATATATATTTTTGTTGCATCTTGTTATTTTTTATATCATAAAAAATGCATGGTTTGCCTTGATGGTAAGTTTTACATTGCATAAGTATAAACAAATAATGCATTTCAAACAAATAATATACTACGTATATGTTTGTCTCAAAAATTGCATTATTTGCCTTGATATTTTTGGTATCATCAAAAATGCATTATTTGCATTGATGGTAAGTTTTACATCGCAAAAGTATAAACAAATAATGTATTTCAAAGAAATAATATATATGTTTGTCTCAAAATTGCATTACTTGCCTTGATATTATTGGTCTCATCAAGAATGCATTATTTGCCATGAAGGTAAGTTTTATATCACAAAAGTATAAACAAATAATGCATTTCAAACAAATAGTATATATGTTTTTCTCAAAAATTGCATTATTTGCCTTGATATTTTCCGTATCATAAAAAATGCATGATTTGCTTTGATGGTAAGTTTTACATCGCAAAAGTATAAACATATAATGCATTTCGAACATATAATATTTATGTTTGTCTAAAAAATTGCATTATTTGCCTTGATATTTTTGGTATCATCAAAGTGTATTATTTGCCATGATGGTAAGTTTTACATCACAAAAGTATAAACAAATAATGCATTTCAAACAAATAGTGACTATATGTTTGTTTCAAAATTGCATTATTTGCCTTGATATTTTGGTATCATCACAAAAATGCACGATTTGCTTTGATGGTAAGTTTTACAATGCGAAAGTATAAACAGATAATGCATTTCAAACAAATAATATATACGTTTGTCTCAAAAATTGCATTATTTGCCTTGATATTTTTGGTATCATAAAAAATGCATGATTTGCTTTGATGATAAGTTTTACATCACAAAAGTATAAACAAATAATGCATTTCAAACAAATAATATATATGTTTGTCTCAAAATTGCATCTTGATATATTTGATATCATAAAAATGCATGATTTGCCTTGATATAAGTTTTACATCAAAGTGTATGCATAGTAAAGTATAAACAAAGTCAAAGTGCATTTCAAACAAATAATATATATGTTTGTCTCAAAAAATGTATTATTTGCCTTGATATTTTTGGTATAATCCAAAATGCATTATTTGCATTGATAGTAAATTTTATATCACAAAAGTGGAAACAGATTTTAGATGATACCAATAAATGACAATCATGCATTTGTTACATATCTTATGTAAAAATATATATTATTTGTTTATACTTTTGCAATATAAAACTTACCGTCAAGGTAAATAATGCATTTTGGATGATATAAAATATCACAAAAGTTGAAACAGATTTTGGATGATTCCAAATAATTGAAATACATGAATTTGTTATACATATATCTTATCTAAAAATATGCGTATATTATTTGTTTATAGACAACACAAATGGAACAGATTTTGGATGATATCAATTAACATTGATGATAGAGAATGGTCGCATGGATGATACATATACCTTCGTTGGTACAATCATTTTTTGTACTAGTGTCCTCATGATTTTATTGACAAAACACTAATACCTCGAACAAAATAGGAAATAATACATACTTTATATAGATGGTCTACTCATACAACTTTAATGCTAGTCATAAAAGTTTTGCGCATTCGTGAGATGGTTATACTTTGTGATACTAAACAAACGTTGGCCTATTAGTTGAGAACTGAATTTGTCTAAAAATGCAAATATCGCATTTTAAAAATTTAAATCTTTGTTAAGCAAAACAAATGATCTTGTCATGACAGAGTCTTTATTATCTTTTAATAGGCGGCATTTTATATAGTTTCTAAAGAGTTTTTTTGTTCCTCTTTTTAACTTTTTTTTTCGATAATGAAATTACCATGACGTATCACATGTGATTTAACACTAATATGCAAAGTCCGAACACTAAACAATCGCAATAAAATTGGCATACCTATTTGTGTATGAATCAAGTAGCTTTTGCAATGAAAACACATATTCATGTTTTTTCAACCATATATCATATATTGTGGGAATCATATATACCCACTAAAACTTAAAACTTGCATATTTTCCCATAATACAAACACAATATTTTCATGTTTTATATTCAAATACCATATATCAATATATTGTATTTGAGCTAATATATTGAAGCAATTTATTTATTAAATATCTATAATAACATGTGGTATACATCACATGTGCTAAACACCACATGTTATAGATATCACATTGATTTTATGTGTTTCGTCAAATTAACTTCTCTAATCTATGAGTCAAAATATAACGTGTTAGATGTCTATTTTCCAGTTAAAAAAGCCGTGAAAGTTTTGAAATTTTGTGGAGTTATTTTCATATTGTTTTAAAAATGAAATTTTATCGATCATACTTGGATGTCGCAGCAACACGATGATTTTAAAATCCTTGTTTCTAGAAAGCAATGAACACAGTATGATCGATAAAATTTCATTTTAAAACAATATGAAATAGTAATTCATTGTGAATGAGTTTAAACCGTTACTTTTAACTATAAAGTATCTCAAACAAACTAGACCTATAATATGCATTGTCCAGATAGCCTTGGGCTAACTATAAAAGCAGATAGTCATTGATCTAGTTGTGTATATTTTCCATCATATCCTTGGCATAAATGGCAAAACTAATTACCAACCACGAGTCATGGGTGTGGGAAGTGGTGAGCAACAACGAGCCTACACTTACGGCAGTTGTCACCACTTCAGTGCTAATTTTGGCTGCTTTATGGTACAAGTTGACACTTTCAAGCTCGTCACCACCGTTACCACCAGGTCCCCGTGAGTTGCCAATTGTCGGGTACCTTCCATTTCTTGGTCGTGACTTGCACAAACAGTTCGCCACCATGGCTCACACCTACGGCCCCATCTTCAAGTTCCATTTGGGAAGCAGGCGTTATATTGTCATAAACAACCTAGATATAGCAACGGAGGTGCTCCGTGACCAAGACAATAACTTCACACTCCGCATTCCAACACTTGCTGCCTCGATAATCACTTATGGAGGAAAGATATATCATTTTCCAGTAACTCAAACTGGCATTACCAACGTAAGTTATTGGTGAGTGAGGTCTTAAGCAACAAGAATCTTGAAGCATGTAGTCCTTTCAGAAGATATCAAGTTAAAAAACCATTAAGAGTGTTTATAGTAAAATGGGGACCCAGTCAACTTTAGCGAGATTTGTTTCTCAACAAAATTAACGTGCTCTGCAGCATGCTTTGGGAAAACTCGTCAGACAACATAGCCTTAAAAGACAGGAATCTTGGTGCTGAGATGTATATAATGGCATCAGAGATCATACAGCTTCTCCTACGACCGAATGTGTCTGATTTCTTCCCATGTCTTGCATGGCTTGATCTACAAGGTGTCCAGCGGGACATGAAGAAACATTTTGAAAAATTGGATGAACTTTACACGAACATATTCGAAGATCGAATTAAATCTAACTCAAAGAAGATCGACGATGGGATTGCCTTTGAGGGAAAGAAAGATTTCCTACAGATCTTGTTAGAACTCAAGGACCAGAAAAAGCTTAACTTCGAGCAAATAAAGGCACTTTTCACGGTAATCAAATAATTTATTTAATTCGATTATGGGATAATCACCTAAATGATCGATATAGTATAACTTTTTCATGTATTAATGACTTTTGAATTCACATAACATTTAAAGAGTACGCTAATACAAAATAAAACTAATTGATGATTTTGATGATTTGCTAAGTTTTGGTGATAACTTTGTTAACATTTCATTTGTTTTATTAATCAGAACATTGTGATTGGAGGAACCGATACTACGATAGCATCGATAGAATGGGCAATGACCGAGATTATCAGACATCCTAAAGTAATGAAAAGGATTCAAGAAGAATTAATACAAGTTGTAGGAGTAAATAAGATTGTTGAAGAATCCCATCTCTCAGAACTACAATACTTAGAGGCAACATTTAAGGAAGCATCGAGGTTGCACCCTGTAGGGCCTCTTTTAAGCCCACGGTCCCCACATGAGGATTGCATAGTTGGGGATACACTATCCCAAAGGGCTCTCATGTCTTTCTGAATATTTGGTCAATGCAACGTGATCCTCGCTACTGGGATAATCCCTTGGAATTCAATCCCGACAGGTTCTTGGCCAATGAGGAGACACACAAATACGGTTACAATGGGAAAAATATCAAGTTCGTTCCATTTGGATCAGGGAGAAGAGTGTGCCCGGGTATTTCATTAGCCGATAAAATGCAAATGTATATCTTGGCATCGTTCTTGCATTCATTTGACTGGAGTTTGCCCAAGGGTGAAGCACTCGACCTCTCCGACAAATTTGGCCTGACATTAAAGAAAATTAAACCACTCATACTTATCCCATCTCAAAGGTTGCTTAACGCGGGTCTCTATATGTAATATTCTGCTACTTGTCCGTAAGAAAATTTAATATCATCTTCAAGACCGCGAGTATAAATATCGATCTACATGTTGGATCTTCATCTGCTATGTTAATAAAATGTGTATGCATTACTGTTAATGTGTGTACGACTCTTGAATATAATTATCAGCTTATATTATTTGCATGTTAGTATGATCAAGTTTATATTCTTCAAAGCTTAGTTCTTACTTTCTAGTCCAGTATAGTCCCGTTCAGAACCATAATCAGATCCGAGTCCCATTCTTTCAACTAATTATTGGCATTTCCAAACACGAAGAATGACTTTGCTTTAGTTTTTTTATTTTTATAAATCTGAAAAAACTAGTAAAATCTAAGTAAGCCGGCCGGGGCTCGAGACTGAACTGGTTTAAACAAAACTCAACCGATTAATGTATGTTTGATTATAAGTTCCATTAACTGAAATCATCCTTATAACATCAACCAAAACAAATTATGTAAGTCCGCCCATTGACTCATCCCTTTGTCACTAAAGATGAAACAAACAATAACAAGTGCTACTGTATTTTTATAAGCAAGTGACCTTTTTTTACGGCCTTTTATTGATAACACTCTACCAAGAGACTCGAGGGACAAGAGAATTACAATAAAGTTTTGCAAAGGCTCTCGACAAGGGCATTTCCCCGTCATTAGCATGAAAATAAAAACAAAAATACAATAACATCATCAGTTCATGACCACCCCTAACTATGAAAAAAAAATAACACCATTAGTCCATAATCAGGTATAATAACCTTACAAAAAATAACACGATCGCTCCATAGAGAAACTATTATTACTTCAAAATTAAAAAATATTTGTGCCAAAAAATTAAAGTTTCAAAGACTGCAAATACATTTTACACAGATTGTGTTTGATTGATCATTTGCAGATCTTCCTAGGACTAAATTTTCATGGGATTATTTGTTGGCATCGAATTTAATCAAGAATCATAAGTCTTTGAAAGTCGAAAGACCAATAGTGTTAGTTAGATAGTTTGTAACCATATAGCGGTTACAAAGTTAGTTATTGGTAGTTATTTTCTAAAAGTCACAATGGTTCACCGCAATGGTTCGAACCATATATATATGTAAGTACATGACGTTTGTTAGTGTGGAATATATTAGTATCTTTTACAGAAAACTTCCCACCCTCTGTTTGTTATACCGAGTCCCTGCACACATTTCTTGTGCATACTCTTATCAATACATTGTTCATCCAAGTAGCATGATTCGCAAACTATGAAAAATTAACATGGTATCAGAGCCCATGGTTTAAAGATCCTGGAAGAAGAAGAAAAACTAAGAAACCTATGAAAAAATGTTTGCGAGATCATTTGCAGTCCAAGGAAGATATCGCTTTGAAGAAGAAGAAGACCCGAAAACAGAGCATGAAGATGATTCATGGATACGTTACAGTTTTGGGCAAAAAAAAAGAAGGATGTTGCAAGAAGAGAAGTCCAAAGGAAAGATGTCTTATGCAGATGGCAAGAAGAAGACACGGTGAAAGATGTACATGGGAATGGTGAAGTTACTATGAGGAAAACAATCCAAGCAAGGAAAGGCGGATGATGTGGGAGCAAAGGAATTGCGGGGAACACACACTGATCTTTGAGATGGATGTTGGCATAGAGGAAGAACTTAGAAGCACCGGTAAAGATATGTATAATGACGATGACCAAGAAGATTATCATGGAACAAAGAAAGGCAACACATGAAAGAAAGAACAAGTAAAGGCGATCGGAATTTAAAACAGAAGATGCAAAGGAGGAACGAGACTGCAAATCAACGATGAACAAGAACAAAGTGAAGATTATGATGTCTTTATTAGGGGAGTGAATGTTGGCATCGAATTTAATCAAGAATCATAAGTCTTTGAAAGTCGAAGGACCAATAGTGTTAGTTAGATAGTTTGTAACCATATAGCGGTTACAAAGTTAGTTATTGGTAGTTATTTTCTAAAAGTCACAATGGTTCACCACAATGGTTCGAACCATATATATATGTAAGTACATGTACGTTTGTTAGTGTGGAATATATTAGTATCTTTTACAGAAAACTTCCCACCCTCTGTTTGTTATACCGAGTCCCTGCACACATTTCTTGTGCATACTCTTATCAATACATTGTTCATCCAAGTAGCATGATTCGCAAACTATGAAAAATTAACATTATTCTCATATAGTGTTTCCAAAGTCTCAATTTGCTCCAGAGTTTAAGTAATAGTAGCTTGATACCAGAACGATATCACTTTCTGTGTATATTAGTAGTAGATATATGCCGAATTCATGGTTTGTAAAAAGATAAATGTTAATGATCGATCAAAGTGTTTATTGATATAAATATATATTTATGTTCTCAGCTAACCTAAAACCAAACAAGAATAAATTTAAATGTCTAGAAGCATTGCAAAATGTTAAATCGACTCGGTCACATTCAAAGACGCGACTTCATTAAATTTTAAATGGTTAATCTAGCATGATCTACGCCCCACACTCACTATCAACTCGATCACATTCAGACGTCACTTAATTAAGTTAAGATGACGACCCAATCTGACCCAAAATCAGATTTGACAAAGATGTTGAACATGCCATAAAAACTGGATCCTCATGTTCTGTTCGACTCAATATCAACCCAAAGTTCATCCGGGTATACAAATAGAGTGTTCAGCGACATAATTCTCATCAATACCACAACGCACCCTAAAAGGAATGAAGTCATGTCTTTGTATGTAACCGAGTTGATAGTGAAGGCAGTAGATTAAACACTTTTCCATGTACAATGACCAAGTTCATTGTACTAATATCAACTCCCAACCAATAGGCCAACGTTTATTTAGTATCACAAAGTTTAACCATCTCACGAATGCGCAAAACTTTTTTTCGACTAACATTAAAGTTGTATGAGTAGACCATTTATATAAAGTATGTATTATTTTCCTATTGTGTCCGAGGTATTCGTCTTTTGCCAATAAAATCATGAGGACACTAGTACAAAAAATGATTGTACCAACGAAGGTTCTGTACTTTTAGCAGCCTTCAAAATTTACTTTTTTCACAAGGAATTGCAATCGCAATAATGTCACAATCTTCTTCTACAAATAATTTCTTTTTTACTCGAGAGGTCCATGCGACCATTCTCTATCATCAATAATTATTTGATATCTCATCCAAAATCTTTTCCATTTTTGTTGTCTATAAACAAATAATGAATTTCAATTCTTACCTCGTCCCACATTAAGTGTCCACTATTACTTTGCAAAATCTTTTTTCTTTAACTTTGACCTTAAATATATTTGTTTGTGTTATATAAAACTTAATGAACATTATACAAATGAAAATACATTTAAAAACTTAATCCATTAATATATTTTACATCAAGTATTATATAGCATGAACAAAAATATTTAAAGTCAAAGTTGAAGACAAAAGACTTAAAAAAGTAATAGTGGACACTTAATGTGGGACGGAGGGAGTATTTGGTATCATCCAAAATCTATTTTCACTTTTGTGATATTTGGTATCATCCAAAATACATTATTTGCCTTGATAGTAAGTTTTATATCATAAAAGTAAAAGCAAATAATTTATATTTTTAGACAAGATATGATTAACAAATGAATTATTGGTATCATCCAAAATATGTTTCCACTTTTGGGATGTAAAACTTACCAACAAGGCAAATAATGCATTTTTTTAGAATCCATTCTCATTCTTGCAACTTATTGTTAAAATGTCGACACCATAAAATTATTCCCTTCGTCTTAAAATAATTGTCTCAAATAAAAACAGACAGTTTAAGAAAAACATAATTATTACTGATTCCAAATTATTATCAAAAAATAATTGAAATCCATTCTCATTCTATGAAAATAATGAATTCACACAATTTAAAATAATTATTACTGATCCCAAAAATAAAAGCATAGAATGAGAATGATTGATACAAAAAATATCAAGTAAAATAATGCATATTTTGAAACAAACATGTATATAATTTGTTTGAAAATTTGTTTCCACTTTTGTGTTGTAAAACTTACAATCAAGGCAAATAATGCAATTTTTTATAATCCATTCTCATTGTTGCAATTTATTGTTGAAATGTCAATACCATAAAAATTATTCCCTTCGTCTTAAAATAATTTCTCCAATAAAAAACACACGGTTTAAGAAAAACATAATTATTACAGATTCCGAATAATTATCAAAAAATAATTGAAATCCATTCTCATTCTACGCAAATAATTATTACACACTATTTAAAATAATTATTACTGATCCCAAAAATAAAAGCGTAGAATGATAATGATTGATACCAAAAATATCAAGGAAAATAATGCATATTTTGAGACAAACATGTATATTATTTATTTGAAAATTGTTTCCACTTTTGTGATGTAAAACTTACCATCAAGGCAAATAATGTATTTTTTTTATAATCTATTCTCATTCTTGCAACTTATTGTTGAAATGTCGAAACCATAAAAATTATTCCCTTTATCTTAAAATAATTGTCTTTAATAAAAACAACACATTTTAAGAAAAACATAATTATTACTGATTCCAAATAATTATCAAAAAATAATTGAAATCCATTCAAATTCTACGCAAATAATTATTACACACAGTTTAAAATAATTATTCCTGATCCCAAAAATAAAAGCGTAGAATAAGAATGATTGATACCAAAAATATCAAGGAAAATAATTCATAGTTTGAGACAAACATGTATATAATTTGTTTGAAAATCTGTTTCCACTTTTGTGATGTAAAACTTACAATCAAGGCAAATAATGTATTTTTTTTTATAATCTATTCTCATTGTTGCAACTTATTGTTGAATTGTCGACACCATAAAAATTATTCCCTTCGTCTTAATATAATTGTCTCCAATAAAAAACACATAGTTTAAGAAAAACATAATTATTACTGATTTCGAATAATTGTCAAAAAATAATTGAAATCTATTCTCATTCTACGCAAATAATTATTACACACAATTTAAATTAATTATTACTGATCCCAAAATTAAAAGCGTAGAATGAAAATGATTGATACCAACAATATCAAGGAAAATAACGCATATTTTGAGACAAACATGTATATAATTTGTTCGAAAATCTGTTTCCACTTTTGTGATGTAAAACTTACAATCAAGGCAAATAATGCAATTTTTTATAATCCATTCTCATTGTTGCAACTTATTGTTGAAATGTCGACACCATAAACATTATTCCCTTCGTCTTAAAATAATTGTCTCAAATAAAAAACACATAGTTTATGAAAAACATAATTATTACTGATTCCGAATAATTTTCAAAAAATAATTGAAATCCATTCTCATACTACGCAAATAATTATTACACACAGTTTAATATAATTAATGTATTACTGACTTAAAAAATAAAAGCGTAGAATGAGAATGATTAATACAAAAAATATCAAGGAAAATAATGCGTATTTTGATACAAACATGTATATAAATGTTTTGAAAATCTGTTTCCGCTTTTGTGTTGTAAAACTTACAATCAAGGCAAATAATGCATTTTTTATAAACCATTCTCATTGTTGCAACTTATTGTTGAAATTTCGACACCATAAAAATTATTCCCTTCCTCTTAAAATAATTGTCTCCAGTAAAAAACACACAGTTTAAGAAAAATATAATTATTACTGATTCCAATTAATTATCAAAAAATAATTGAAATCTATTCTTATTCTACGCAAATAATTATTACACACAATTTAAAATAATTATTACTGATCCCAAAAATAAAAGCGTAAAATGAGAATGATTGATACCAAAAATATCAAGGAAAATAATGCATATTTTGAGGCAAACATGTATATTATTTGTTTGAAAATCTGTTTCCACTTTTGTGATGTAAAATTTACCATAAAGGCAAAAAAATGCATTTTTTTATAATCCATTCTCATTTTTGCAACTTATTGTTGAAATGTCGACACCATAAAAATTATTCCCTTCGTCTTAAAATAATTATCTCCAACAAAAAACACGCAATTTAAGAAAAATATAATTATTATTGATTCCGAATAATTATCAAAAAATAATTGAAATTCATTCTCATTCTTCTCAAATAATTATTACATACAGTTTAAAATAATTATTACTGATCCCAAAAATAAAAGGAAAGCATGAGAATGATTGATGCAAAAAATATCAAGGAAAATAATGCATATTTTGAGACAAACATGTGTATTATTTATTTGAAAATATGTTTCCACTTTTGTGATGTAAAACTTACCATCAACGAAAATAATGCATATTTTTTATATTCCATTCTCTTTCTTACAACTTATTGGTGAAATGTCTACACCATAAAAATTATTCCCTTTGTCTTAAATAATTGTCTCCAATAAAAAACATACAGTTTAAAAAAAACATAAGTATCACTCATTCTGAATAATTATCAAAAAATAATTGAAATCCATTCTCATTCTATGCAAATAATTATTACACACAGTTTAAAATAATTATTACTGATCCCAAAAATAAAGCATAGAATGAGAATGATTGATACCAAAAATATCAAGTAAAATAATGCATATTTTGAGACAAACGTGTATATAATTTGTTTGAAAATTTGTTTCCATTTTTGTGATGTAAAACTTATGATCAAGGCAAATAATGCATTTTTTTATAATCCATTCTCATTGATGCAACTTATTGTTGAAAGGTTGACACCATAAAAATTATTCCCTTCGTCTTAAAATAATTATCTCTAATAAAAAATACATAGTTAAAGAAAAACATAATTATTACTGATTCTGAATAATTATCAAAAAATAATTGAAATCTATTCTCATTCTAGGCAAATAATTATTACACACAGTTTAAAATAATTATTAAGGATCCAAATTATTATTGATCCCAAAAATAAAAGCATGGAATGAGAATGATTGATACCAAAAATATCAAGGAAAATATGCATACTTTGAGACAAACATTTATATTATTTGTTTGAAAGTCTGTTTCCACTTTTGTAATGTAAAACACCATCAAGCAAATAATGCATTTTTTTATAATCCATTCTCATTCTTGCAACTTACTGTTGAAATGTCGACACCAAAAAAATTATTCTCTTCGTCTTAAATTAATTGTCTTCAACAAAAAACACATAGTATAAGAAAAACATAATTATTATTGATTCCGAATAATTATTAAAAAATAGTTGAAATCTATACTCATTCTAGGCAAATAATTATTACACACAGTTTAAAATAATTATTATTGATCCCAAAAATAAAAGCGTAGAATGAGAATGATTGATACTAAAAATATCAAGGAAAATAATGCATATTTTGAGACAAACATGTATATTATTTGTTTGAAAATCTGTTTCCACTTTTGTGATGTAAAACTTACCATCAAGGAAAATAATGTATTTTTTTATAATCCATTCTCATTCGTGCAACTTATTGTTGAAATGTCGACACCATAAAAAATTATTCCCTTCGTCTTAAAATAATTGTATCCAATAAAAAACACACAGTTTAAGAAAAAACATAATTATTACTGATTCCGAATTATTATCAAAAAATAATTGAAATCCGTCCTCATTCTACGCAAATAATTATTACACATAGTTTAAAATAATTAATACTAGTTCCAAAAATAAAAGCGTGGAATGAAAATGATTGCTACCAAAAATATCAAGGAAAATAATGCATATTTTGAGACAAACATGTATAATATTTGTTTGAAATGCATTATTTGCCACTACAAGAATTCTGTTGATTACTCACGGATGAAATTTGTGGGTAAAAGGCCTAAATCTGTGGGTAATCATCAAATAGCCACGAATTTCCCACAATTCTATATACATGGGTAAAACCTTCGAGGCTAAAAGTTCACCCACAACAATCCGGGTTTGTGGGTATATTTACCCGCACCATGTTTCGTGAGTAAGGTGTTTAAATCCGTGGGTAGCATGTCATGGGATTCCGCATATCACCACGAAAATACCCATACAGTTAGATGTTGGAATTCCATGGCTAAAATTACCCACCGTGTGTGAAATACAACTTTTGTGTCAAAATAGTTGTAGTTTCGAGCCCATTAATTGTATTTTACCGACAAAACAAATGCGGATACTTTTCGAGAATAAGCAAAATTATCTGCTCCATAAAGCCTATTATATATGCAGATTTGTAGTAGAAGATATAAATCATAACTAGCACAATGAAATTAGTATATAAGAGTATTGCATCCAAGTACTATCGACAACCAATTTATCAACAGATCATTCCATAAATCAACTATAAATAAATGTAGCTAGCTTTTGGAAGCTCCAAAAGTAGTGTAAATATACATTGTACGAGTAATATCTGTAAGTTACATGTCAATATACGTTTATTAGTCATATCCACGAGGCCGTTTCATCATTGGGTGCGGTGCTCGAACATAATTTGTTTCTCCCTTGTGTGGCCTTCGCATGTTGATTGTAAGAATTCGGAACGAACATCTTTCGTCACATCCTACGTTTCATACATATAAGTAGTTAAATAGTAGTATAAATCACTATATAGTATAAATTGTAAGTTACAAGTCTAAGGTTGATCAAGCTTAAAAGAAATCAAAAAGTATAAACCTGCATAATCAAAAGACAACCTAAATTCACAGCTTACATGTAGAGATGCCATACCATGTCAAACCCATGATCTGCAAAATAACAACACATACAAAATGTTGGATGAAAACGAGACACTTTCCAAAACAGATGTTTTTAAAAATGATTTTTTATATGAAGAGAGCCAAGCTAAGCACTTTGGCATTCACAATATTCAAAACATAGATTCACCAACCTCAAAGAACAAGATGTATTCGTGCCTTATATGAAGTGTTTGGAGTTGTTTTACTTATTAAAGTTATCACCTAAAAGATTAGATAATTTGACCACTTGAATGACAGTTAAGAGTTAAATCCAACCTCTAAAAACAAATTGGATTATTCATGGATTCAATCACAAGTGAAAATATATGCATAAAAGTTGAGGTTTATCTCGCAATGACACATTTTGTGACATGTTCTTCTCCTGCAAACCAAAAGATCGAGACATTTTATCAAACACTTACAATACACAAAGTTTCTTAACATGACTAAAATATAAATAAAACTTGAGAAAGCCAACCTTTTTTTCTGTGCCGATTATCTTCATCGCTTTAATCCATCCTCACCATGATACTCCTCCGATACTCTAAATTCTAAAATATCAATGATTTATAAACAAGGGTAAATGCACATGTGATCAGTACATAAAATAAATTGAAGTTATCAAATAAACGTAATTACTAATTATAAGCATCTAACTCTTAATTATGAGAGAATTTTGGGGTATTCAAATAACTGAATAAGGGTACATGTGTTGTGTACGTGAGATTAACTGTCCCTTTATTCGTGAATTTCAAAATTATCATAAGGGCACTAGATATTTGCTATTTGCAGGTCAAATTGCGAGACGGTTGTGCGTATATATTTTTTAATTTTGCACAAAATTAAAAATAGTATCAAAATCCTCATAAGTTGTTTATTTTATCTTTATTTATAACAATAGTGATTTAAACTTTAACCAATTAAGAATCTAATCATCTTTGTGTATGCTATTTTTAAACATCTATATAATATAAGACGAGTACCCGTACATAGCCCCAGGATTTTATAACGGCAGATAGTTTTCGTGATAAAAAAAAGTTTATGAGTTATAAACGAAAAATAATAAACGTTAGATGATTTGATATTAAATTTAATACTTTGAAACCCGCTTCGACCTGGGCGGTTCAACCGGTTGAACCGTTCTGGTCGAAAACGAGTCAACCTCCGAGTTTGAAGCGTTCCGGGTCAACCCGGTTTTTAATGTGTATTAATAGTTATTTAAAAAAATATGTCATATAAGTTATAGTTTTTAATATTTTCCTTTCCAAATTTCATATAAGTCATAGTTCTTTTCAAATGCATGACTTGACCATTTTTCAACATTTCAACATTTACCATTTTTACTTCATATGTAGTATAGATTATGAAGAATTTACTGAAGTTTGCAAAAAAAAAAATCGCTTAAGTTACTAAAGATTCAAAATTATCATCTATGTTACTGAACTTATGAAACATGACATTTGGAGGTTACTGAACCTATAAAAATAAACGTAAGCATCACTGAACTTGTAAAAACACGACATTTATGTTATTTAACTTATAAAATAATATACGTTCCAGTTAATCGGTTAACAGTGACATTATAGTATATGCTTTTTATAACTTCAGTAACCTAGATAACAATTTTGAAACTTTAATAACTTAGGCAAACTTTTTAGCAAACTTTAATAACGTATTTGTATATTAACCCTATCATAAACAAAGTGTCTTTTATTTTATAAAAGTTATGGAGGTCATTTGTATAGATACATTATATATTTTTTTTACATCATTTAATGTATTACTTAAGGTGTGAGATTACAAAATAAAGTAAGGCTTTTCTTTATTATTTGGATCATCTTTATTAACAAAAAAGGCAAAAATGTAGTTAAGGGCAAACTTTATAAATATGTATTACGAGCCGGGTATTTTGAAGTTAAATAACATGGGTGAAATCGTGGCTATCTGATTACCCACAAATTAGTCACGAAATATTAGCCACAACAAAAATTATATTCGTAATTTGTGGGTAAGCGTAAACTTACCCACGAATTAACCACATATTTACCCACACTCACTCAATTCATGTGTATTTTGTGGCAACTATAAGTAAGCGAGAATATTTACCCACAAATTAAACACCAAATATAAATTTGTGGGTGAGTTCATGGGTAATCCGTGTGAATTTCATGGGTAAATTAATTAAATATTTTAGTACTTTAATCGTGGTTAATCTATGGGTAATACGTGGGTAAATACCCATGAATTACTATTCATGGGTGAATCGCGTGGGTAATTGACTGAATTCTTGTAGTGTGCTTTGATGGTAAGTTTTACATCACAAAAGTGGAAACATATTTTGGATAATACCAATAATTGATAATCATGCATTTGTTATACATATCTTATCTAAAAGCATATATTATTTGTTTCATAAAATGTTCACTGAACGTTCAATTCGTTTAGAGCCCTAGTTAGTACCATCTCCCGTGTGCAAGGACGAATCTCCAACTTTTTGGTTTTGTAAGATATCATTTTGAAAAAGTGGCCAATTATGTATCCAAATTTATAATTTAAGTATAACTAAATAACTTTAGTTTCTAAATTACTTTTTTAAATATCAGCTATGACTATTTTACCCTTCTATCAATCAAAGATAAACCTTATCAAAGTTTAAAAAACACACCGTGATAATTAATCCTTATGACAATACACCTAATGATAATAACAAACATGAGTTGGTAAACAAAGGTTGTTGAAGTTTGAGAAATTAATGAAAAGACCGTGGATAGAAATTGAATCGAGGGGGGAGGGGGCGATTGATTGTTTAACTTTTTATCTGTTTTATGCTATTGAGAACTGAACCAAGGGCCCATGAATCAAATGTGCATGTTGGCTTTTTGTTTCTTCACATAGAACATATTTAATTATTCAATTGTTTGGCTTATGTGTTAACTAGACAAGTACCCGTGTGTAACAACGATATTTTATGATGAAAAACAGTTATAGTTATGATATTTTAGTTAAGTGTTTCGTATAACGTAAATGAACCAAAATGCAATTGAAAAAGGTTGTGTGACATGCGCTAATTCAATGCAAAGAACAATTTTTAACATGCATCAAAGAGCATATAAATACATTTAATGAAACTGAAAAATGAAATATTACATAAATTTTGTAAAATGATATATGTTATATTAGAGTTTGTGGATGAAATTAAAAAAAAAATTAAAATAATGGATTTAAATATTAAAAAAAGTCTCTTTTTTAGAAAGTACATTAAATAAAGTCATCAAAAGTTGTCACGCATATATTTTTATTTTTTTTAGAACATTGTTAAATCAAGTATTTCATTAAGACACTATTCTTTGAATTCTTTTTTTTTGGGAAGTAAATATAAGATTGAATTTAAGTTTTTTTTTAAAAAAGTATTTTTGGGATTAAACATTACTTATTTTTTAAGTATTTAAAAAAAACATTTACTTTATATATGGTAGAGATAGGTTGACTTAGTTAAGTTGTTAAATAATTTTGTTCTTGTATAATATCTTATGAAATTAGATGTTAAAAATCAAAACAGATTCAAACCAGAGAGCTAAGGGTGCATTTGGTTTGTAAGTGGGAATGAAATTAGATTCGGATTTGAGAAGGTTTGAAAAATAAGAGAAAGAAATGTGTGGTATATATAATTTATAAATTTATATTATATTTAAAACTAGTATTTATTATAAACAAAGAGAGAAAGAAAATATTATAAAGAAAAACTTTTAAAATATTTAGCTAATACTCCATCCGTCTTTAAATAAATATTCAATATTGACTTTTAAAGTGTTTTTTTTTTTTTTTTTCAACTTTAACCTTAAATTATTTCATTTGTGTTATGTAATACTTAATGAAAATTATTCCAATACATTTAAAACCCAATCCTTTCATATATTTTGCATCAAGTATTACATAACACAAATAAAATAATTTAAGGTCAAAGTTAAAAAATGAGACTTTAAAAGTCAATAGTGGACACTTATTTAGAGACGAAAGGAGTATCAATTAACATGTGAGACTACTAAAAAAAACTTGTACCTTTTCATCCAAACCCACTAATAAGGCTAGGAATCTAATCTATTATTCAATACCAATTGCTAGGGAAACAAATATTTACCAAACAAGTGATATGACATTACTTTGATTCTAAACCCTCTAAACCCCTATACCAAACAGGCTAAGTTTGGGTGCGTCTGGTATGCAAGAATGACAATGAAAGAATGAATTTTCTTTACAATAATGATGTTTGTTTAAAACTTGTGACATTCAAACTTGAAATAATATACAAATATGTTAAATACTTTATAGTCACCAAATAGGTAGGATATGATAGTTTCATTCTCGGGCCCATATTCTTCCTCACATTATTAACAAGATACTTAACTTAAATATGATAAACAAACCAAACAATGATATTAGATTTAATTACTTAACTTATGTCTATTCTTATTCCACCTTATATCGAAACTCATAACAATTGTGATTCATGAGAGCAAACCAAAAGAACCCTTAATTGTGGGAGGATTCCTCAACTCGAGACAACATGTATCAAGAAAGAAGCATTTTCTACCATGAATCTGTTTGATTTTGGGGCGAGGGAAAGAAAGTAATATAACATGTTAATTAGTATTTAGATAATACTTTTAAATCTGTTATGATTTCAAAAAATATTGACGTAATTATAAAATTAATAATATATTGACATAAGTACGAAGTTTTTTAAAGATATGGATGGAATTGACATCTATGCAAGAGCCTTTGTATTGTTGTAATATGGTATTATCTTTGTTTTTAAATTATTGTCAAGAGTTAAAAATCACATAGTTTATTATGCTTATTATTTCTCACATTTCTCAGTTTATCACTAAAACTATATATATCTTTTGTATAGAAAAAGAATACACTCGTGTTCTTTTCAAATAAAATTAGAGTAATCATTTTTTTTTTGCGTTGACCACAACCTATAGTCCTTTATCGAAAAATTGCATCATCCGACCTTAAGTGCCAAACGTTTTTTGCCATTGGTCCCTTCCTCTAACAGATGCCAACAACGCTCGTTAAATGCCCACAGGTGAAGGTATTTTAGTCATTTTACCCTTGACATCGTCTTCCTCCTTTACCTTATCTTCTTTATCTTCATTCATAACACTCTCTTACTGACCTCCATCTTCTTCTATATCTCCATCTTAAAAAACATTCAAACAAAAATTCGCATCAATGTGGGTTCGGGTTAGATAAAAGTCAAGCTGATATGGGTTGGGTTGAAACCCACCTTCAACCACCATCTTCACGAAGTGGTTTCGGGGTAGACAATGATGGAGATGTTTTTGCAACCCACCTGCAACCACCATCTTCACAACAGATCTAACATAGACGAATCTAGCGGCAACCGCATTCGCAACAGATATGGGTTCATGTTTACGTTTTAGGTGTAATTTGTTAAAAGTTATTTAGTTTGTCTCTTTAATGATGTGCAATGGATAACATATTGGTTTTTAAGGGCATTTATTATGATAAACCTTTATAAAGGTTTATAATAGTGTCAAATCATCCTGCATCATTAATTTATAAACCTTGTTCTTGTTATTACATTTCTATACTATGTATAAACTTTTTAAAGCTTTATAAAAATCTCACTAAACATCAATGCATTAAATTTAGAAGAGGTTCAAAATGCTAGACATTTTCATTTCACATAAGCATGAAATACGTTTTCACTATAGTTAACAAAATGATAGACCTCTTCAAATTTTCTTAAACATTTTATAAACCACCATAGTTGATGCTTTAAGAATATTTTTTTTTCTGGTTTTGTTTTTATTAAAGAAGATAATGAATGTGGTTGGTATCTTTCTTACCGCTTACGAAAGAAGGGGGTTTGTTTTTTGTTAGACACACTTTACTAATTAGTGGTGGTGGATGTTGTCTGGGTAATTTATTAAATTAGTATATTTAGTTTTCAAGTGTTTTTTAAGATGGAGATATGACAATAGATTATGTAAAATTGTTTTTTTGATAAACATTAATTTGTAGGTAAGCAAAAATAAGTGTAAAAAAAAGAAAAAAAAAATTAATCACAAGGTTTTAAACCAATTACTAATGAAGGATAAATAGTATGACAATAGATTATGCAAAATTGTGTTCAGAATTTCATCGTCAAATATGGTTTGCAACTTTTTAATGATAAAGCTTCAACGATCATAAATACGATCCTACTATATAGTTTTGTAGATATATTAATTTCTATTAGACATAAACCTAATTTAGATGGTCTCTTATATTGACATTACCAAATTTGATGTGGTTGTTTGACGAAGTAGCTAGTTTGATTATTGTGGTGTTTGTTCTAGTCATATAGCCACGTTTTATCGTTTGAGTTACAAAAGAACTAAAAAGGAAGGGACATAACTCATGCAGACATAGTAAGTCTCAATTGGTGTTTCTTTTGTGTTTTCCTTTCACTTGCATGGTTACGATATTTATAAAAGGGTTTACCTTTTCTAAAAAATATCTAAAAGTTAAAGTAAAGAGAACACGACATACTGATTAACAAACCCTAAAAAATCAGTTTTCTTAAAAAATCTGAAATTATTTTTCACAACTAAAGGATAAAAAAGTTAAAAATTTTGCTACAAATTATTCTTTTCTTGAGTAAATTACACCATTTGTCCCCAAACTACGCCCGATTCGCAAATTTGGTCCTTTATTCTCAAAATTACACTTTTAGTCCCGACATTTAATGTTTATTGCGCATGGTCCTTTTTTACTAATGTTCGTTAGCATTTCTCTTTAGCTGGAAAGGCAACTTCATCTTTTCCCGTTTGTTTTATATTCTTTTTTTTGTGTCGTATACCATCTGAAACTTTCCTCCATTAACATAAAGAACTTTCCCCCATCTTTCACAAACACAAATTCACAACCATCATTTTCCAACGAAAACAATACCTTTCTACTAAACTCTACCAAATTATTATAATTTTTTTGTTTAGTTGTGACTAATTTCCGGATGCAGCTAGACACAAGCGCACTTGAAGTTTTTGGGTGCGCCTGGCATTGTCTTATTCAAATTTTGTGTTTAGTTGTGTCTAATTTTTGGATTTTGTCTTATTCCCGATGCATCTAGACACAAGCGCATGCAAAGTGTTTGGGTGCTCTTAGCTTTGTCTTATTCGAATTTTGTGTTTTGTCAATTTATGTTGTTTAATTTTAGGATTTTTGGCTTCGGGATGCGCCTTGACACTAGCGCACTTGAAGGTTTTGGGTGCGCCTAGCTTTGTCTTATTCGAATTTTTTGTTTGACCAAGCGCACTCAATTATTTAATTTATGAGCTCCCATTGTCTAAACGGTTAGATTAGCCACGTGTAGCGTATCTAGCGGATCATAGGTGAAAAGTCCATTTTCGTAAAATACATATGCGTAGTTCACTTTGGTAAAGTACTCGCATAAAGGTTCTTTAATTTTTTTTCTCTCTATATTCATTATATCCATAATCATATTCAAAATTATTTGTTTTTTTTGGTTTCGTAGTATTAATATGATTTCTATATGTTTTCATTATTGTATAACCTCTTACCATTTGGATTGCCTTATATGGCAGTCCATTTTATAAGTCTATCGATCTTAAGATTAGAGCATAATATATGAGAGCATAAAGCACAAACAAAAATGTAATTATGTCTTTATTAATAAGGAACTTAAAGAAGAAAATAATAATCCTAGAAATCACACTCTTAAAACATCTCTCTCTTCTAATATGATGATTCGGTAAAATAATCGTTAAATATAGTGTTTTTAGAATCTGCCACTACATAATACGCAATAGAGAATAGTTTAGGAAATTGTTTGAGGATATACTTCTCAAATCCTATAGGAGTCCCCCCAATCATACTCACATATTCCCCGTCAGCAAGATGATGCGATGTATTCTTTATGAGTCGCAAGAGGTCATATATCTTTTTATTATCGTAAGTATAGCTAGGACCAACACCCCCTCCCCCTCCATTTTAGTAAGCCACTTGCCATTAACTTTAGATATCTAACTATAATAAAAACGATATACTTGCACCATTTGAGTTCACTCTTATGGTAACATCAACATTCTTCCATGAGATTGCAACACTCGCACGCTCTATAAACTATAAACACGTCTTATCTTCTCAGAAGTAGTAGTGATTGAACACGTCTTTGGATGAAATACTGGATAACAACAACCATATATAGAAGTTATCATTGTCTTAAGGATTGGTTTGCTTTTCATCATCCTAAATTTGTATTAATACAAATAAATTGTTATATTAAGTAACGACATACTTCTGTTCTAACTAGCATGCTAAGAGTTGTTCAACGAGATCAAATTTTCTTTTGTGCTAGAATTTGTATAACCTAACTAATTTTATACTTTAAGTTAACCCTTACTTTTAATCAAATTACACTTTAATACTTTGATTTATAAAGTTATAATTTTGCACATAATATCGACTAATTCTCGTCGCAACACGAGAGCAAATAAACCCTTGTTCATCAAATTCATAAACACAAAAATGAAAGTTAAAGTTTTTTTAATGCAAATCATTTTCGAATCCTAACACACCATTTAACTCATCTTCATCCATTTTTTTTTCTTTTTTTATTTTTTATTTAATTTCAATGTAAAACAATAAAGTTAGATAACTCCAAAAAACATTTCAACAATCCGAAAACCCAAAATTATTTAATTATTTTGTGATGAAAACCCAACAACAACATACATGAACAATAAAATTCTAGATCCTTACAATCCAATTAACCTTAGTCACAACCACAATTAACCTAAGTTCCATATATATATATATATATATATATATATATATATATATATATATATAGATTTGCTTCACATGACCAACCTTAATGTAAAAACAATAAGAACCAATCATATTTTACCAATTGTCCTTTTCATTTAAAAATAAATAAAACTAATATGAATATCTTTAAGGATACTTTGAGGCGTTTGGTTGGGCGATTTGGAGAATATTGGGCGTTCGATTTAATTCCTTCAAACGCCTGTTTGGTAACTCAAATGTAGGCATTTGAAGTAATTTAAAATTTCGAATTGCCAAAATAAAGAGAATCAAAATGCCTAAAATGTGAGAAATTTTAATTTGCTTGAAAAAAAAATTATAAACTTTTTTCTTATTGTTTTTATAAACTTTTAAATAAAATATTTATTAATTTTTTATAAACTTTTTTATAAACTTTTTTTTAATTTTTTTTATAAATTTCTTATAAATTTTTATAAACTTTTTATAAATTTTTATAAATTATTTAAAACTTTTTTTTTATAATTTTTTTTTATAAATTTCTTATAAATTTTTTATTAACTTTTTTTATAAACTTTTTATAAACTTTTTTCATAAATTATTTATAAACTTTTTTTTATAAATTTTTTAAAAACTTTTTTTATAAATTTTTTATAAACTTTTTTATAACTTTTTTATAAACTTTTAAGTAGAATATTTATTTATATTAAAAAATAAAAAATATTTATAAATTCATCAACCAAACATGCGAAGGTATTTTAAATTCCGAAATTTTAAATTCTTAAGAATTTAAATTTTCTAGAATTTAAAATTCCGGAATTTCAAAATACCCCAACCAAACGCTCCCTTTGGGTATTTTATACTCCCTCTTATCTTTTAATCCTAAAAGCTACCCTTTGTTTTCTCATAACCCACGCCCACCATCACACATATCTCTCTCTCCAAAAGAAAATCATTGGCTTATTTTCTCTCAAAAGCAAATCTACACCCGATTACATCTAGTTCTAATAACAAATTGATAAAAATGGCCATGGATCCTATTAAAATTCAAAACCGGTCTCTCGATTTTCTCTTTGATAAAAACGACGCCTCTCACTCGCCGGATCTTTAGCTGCTGCTGATTTTTTAGAATGCTAGCCGCCGGTGCAAACTGTTACTGGAAACGTGGACCTCCCTCCCGCTACAACCATCTTCAGTAACCACCATCACAAGTTAGTCGCCGCCACTCTCTGTCTTTTTAGCTGCCGGTGTGCCGACGATCTTCTGTTGTGAATTGTGAACCATATCTGACGTCTACCTTGCCGGAACTGAGAACCGCAACCGTCGGTGTCGTCAAATATCTCCGGTAAATGGGCCACTTTGCGTCTCATTTTATTCCTTGATGGATCTTTGGGAATCAGAGTATGATGTAGTTTAATCTATATGTACCATAAAGATTAATTTACGTGTATGAGTGTTTGTGTATTAGATAATTGTGTTGGAGTTTTTGCACATGTTTTGTTGATTTTGTGTTAATGGAATATCATTTTTGTTTACGTATATCATTGAAGTTTACAATTGGGCATTGAAGTCTATATACTTATATTTGTCCCAAAAAAATATGTTATACGTAGTAATAATTAGTGAGTCACTACAAATATATTAAAAAAAGTTGTGTGTCATTACATATGTGTCAAGAAAATTTGTATGATAAATATAGTGTGTCACTACAAATGTATTAAAATTATGTAATGTGTCAAGTGTACTAAAATTTTAATGAGTCACTATTAATGAATAAAAAAAAATGTGTCACTATATATATACTAAAATATTAGTGTGTCATTATATGTGTGTCAAGATATTTAAATGTATATATGTATTAAAAAATTGATGTATTAGTATACACTATTTCTGTATCAATATATGTGCGTCATGTATAATGCTACAAAAATAAGCTAACCATTGTGTATTAGTAAAAGGATGGAATATAAATTTAAAAAAAAGTGTTGTATGTACTGCTGGACCAAAAGAAAAACGAAATATTATAAAAAAGAAGATAATCAAAGCAAATCATGAAGGCACGTGCAATGTGTATAAATATCTCTATAATGGGTTAAGAAAATGACCCTCACATTGTGTTAAATTACAATAATGCCATTATTAGTACTCATTTAATTAGAATTAAATCTCATCTAAAATGATACATCCAACAGTCCAAATTGGTTCCTATTGTTTTTATTTTAAGGTTGGTCATCACAAGAACGCTATAATGTTTGACAAAAAATTAGGTATGGGTTTTATTTGTGAATTTGTTGTTGTGTTTGAGATTGGAAGAAAGTTTCTAAAATACTATTTAGTGTTCTTGACTTTTATTTTAGTGAAAAACAAAATTCTAAGTAGAAGTAAGGTATAAGACAAAGAAACCCAAAAAGTTTAAGATATTTCAAATTTGGACAATATATAACGGAAGCTCACTAGTGGTAGCCCGATCAAAAGTTGATCCATTATAAATAGACAACCATATGGACATACGGTGTAATTGTTAAAGTTTAAAACTGAAGGGTATAATTGTATGTAAATCACATGGACAAATTTTTTTAATTAACTTAAAATTCTCTGTCTTTGGTAAAACGTATAGTGAGAGCTATTTACGTAAAATATTACCCCTCAAGAGTTTTTGTCAAAAGTTGTTGGCAATGAAATAGTACACGGCGGCATACACCCACATAACATTTTTGTAAAAACGGATCAAATAATTCATATAGTACCAAAGTTGGGTAGAATGAGCAAAAGCAAGATATGGAAATATTCCATTTCTTATTTGTTGCCGTTATTCATATTGCTTTGAGGAGTAGCACAAGGGATTGTTCACTCGAGATCTCTATAATATGTGTTGTACTTTTTTAACTAGCGAGACTAAAGTTAAACACAAAATCCTAGATGATGACGATAAAAAATGTTATCAATCTAAAGAAAAGTTCAAGGGTGATATACTACACTATTCAAAACAAACCTGCTTGCTCATGATCTCGTCGAACAACTCTTAACATGCAAGTTAGAACTATATATGTCGTTACTTAATATAACAGTTTATGTATATTAATACAAATTTAGGATAATGAAAAACATACCACATCCTTATGACAATGATAACTTATATATGCGTTTGTTGTTGTCTATATGTTAGCCAAAGACGTGCAATCACTACTACTTGTGCGAAGATGGGACATATTTAAAGTTTATGCAACGTGCGAGTGATGCAATCTCAGGGAAGAATGATGATGTTACCATAAAGCGTGAACTCGAAAGGTGCAAGTATATCGTTTTTGGTATAGTTGGATTTCTAAAGTTAATGACAATTGGCTTACTAAAATTGGGGTGCTGGTTGTGGCTATATACTTGCGATGATGGAAAAATATGTGACCTCTTGCGACTCATAAGGAATACATCGCATCATCTATGTTGCTGACGGGAATATTTGGAGTCTGATTGGGGGGACTCCTATAGGATTTGATAAGTATATCCTCAAACAATTTCGAGAACTATTATCTATTGTGTATTGTGCGGTGATAGATTCTAAGAACACTTTCTTCGACGATTATTTTACCGAATCATCATATTAGAAGAGAGATGTTTTAGGAGTGTGATTTCTAGTATTATTATTTCTTCTTTAAGTTCCTTATTAATAAAGAAATAATTACATTTTTGTTTATCAGTTGACTGTGTATGATAACCTCTACTACTTCATGCTCTTATATAGTGTGCTCTTATATTAACATCGATAGACTCTATAGCCCAGGCCTTGATTAGTATAAAGAAAAACCAACATTACTGATTAGTATAGCCCAGGCCTTGATTACAATAACGACATACTGCAATTCAAAACAAGAACCATTAATTATACTTCCTTGCTTTTGCTGTTAATTAGTACAAGGTTGTTGGTCCATTGCCACTACACAAGTCCACCGACTGAAAAAGTACTCTAGTAAGTAATTAGTGACTCAAGTTTAGTCGCATAAAAACTTATCACTGTCCAACAAGACTTGTTGTCCATTTTGAAACTCCATTTCAAGCAAAAACATATATTGTCCAAAAGCTAGATACAAATAGCTAGTGCATCATACTATTTAAAAGCATGATTCTTTTTCTTTAATAAAATAATAAGTAGGTTTCCTTTACTATAACTCGCTAGATACAAATAACTAGTGGATCATACTGTTTAAAAACATGATACATTAAAAAAATAAAATAAAATAAACATGATACTAGAACAACTCTTGATACATTAAAAAAAAATAAAAAATAAACATGATACTAGAACATCCAACCGATCTGATTGTTTCCTTTAGTTATAACTCGCTAAAAGGGGAAATTTTGGGTTGACTTATACATATACAGACGTACAAAACTACCAAAGAGTATATAGTACCAGCTTATCCTTATGCTAGAAACCACTTATTTTGAGTTATTAAACTACACTCAAACATATCATGTCATTTAGATTGCATAAACATGATAGCAGAAACGACTGGGGTTTGAGTTTTGTTACTTATGTTTGTTGCACTCGGTGGATTAAAAGAGGGCATTGTTTTTGTACTAATGTGCTGATGAGTTTTGATAAACAGAGAGAGAAGGGAAATGATTATTATCATTGACTTAAAATGAAATGAAGGTACAAGTGAAGTATTTATACAGGAAAGGAAAGAAATACAAAGCTAACTAACTTTGACTACTGTTGACTATACTATTATACAAGTTACATATTGCTACATTTGTAAAGACATTTAGAGTGATGAAGATAGTTTGTGGATAATACTGAATTGATAACTTTGAGCTTGCTTGTATCTCCATTACCCCCCCTGCAAGTTGGCAGTGTGTAAGGGTCACAAATGCCAAACTTGGAAATACAATTATGAAATGGAGATCTGCTGAGACCTTTGGTGAGAGCATCAGCAACTTGTCCTTTAGAGGGAATGAAAGTAGGTGAAATAGTCCCATTCTTGATCTTATCTCTGACAAAATGACAATCAATTTCTATATGTTTGGTCCTTGCATGTTGAATGGGGTTTGATGCCAGAGCAATGGAGGATTGGTTGTCACAGTAGATGGAAACTGGTTTGGTGCAGGGTATCTGTAGGTCTTGTAAGAGGCTGAGAATCCAAGTTATTTCACATGTACGATCGCCAAGGCTCAGATTCGACTTGATTGAGGATCTAGAGACAACTGTTTGTTTCTTTGATTGCCGGGATATAAGACTTGAACCAAGAAAGATACGTAAACATGGTAGATCTCTCGTTGTAGGACAACTAGCCCGACCACTATCACAGATGGGCCTTGAGTTGAAAGGAGTTGTTTGAAGGGATTAGAGACCACGTCACGGACACATCTTGATATATCTTAAAACTTTGATTAGAGCTTTCGATGGGGAGTTCTTGACCGTGACTGAATTGACTGAGAGCATGAGCTGCAAAGGAGAGGTCAGGTCTGGTGATGGTTCTTGATTGGTTATTGATTGTGGCGGAATAATGGTGGAGGGATGGTTATTGTGACCGGAGTTTGTTATTGACCGGAGTTTGTTATTGACGGTTATTGTGGTGGAGTTTGTTGGATAGTTTGTTAGATGGTCGGAATTTGTTATTGACGGTTAGGAGCCATCGGAGATGGTGGTGTCTCTGATACCATTTTGATAAACAGAGAGAGAAGGGAAATGATTATTATCATTGACTTAAAATGAAATGAAGGTACAAGTGAAGTATTTATACAGGAAAGGAAAGAAATACAAAGCTAACTAACTTTGACTACTGTTGACTATACTATTATACAAGTTACATATTGCTACATTTGTAAAGACATTTAGAGTGATGAAGATAGTTTGTGGATAATACTGAATTGATAACTTTGAGCTTGCTTGTATCTCCATTAATGAGAAATGCCATTAGAAACTGAATTGGAAGGCAGGGAGTCGGGACGTGGGTTCCCAATAATTTCACATTCGGTATGACCTTTCCATGTTTAAGACAACAATTATCCCGCCTAGAATGGATGATGAGTATCACTCATTAACAAAGACAATCCACTTGCCTCCGAAAAGCACAAGTCTATAATTTCAAGTATTTACCAAGATCAATACAAGTCTACCGATAATGTTTTTTGGTGCATTTGTCCCACGAATAATACCGTTTATGATTTTGCATTCGGTATCTGTTGCAACATCTACTTGCAGTCCGATTTCGGGATCGTATTTATGAACAAACAACATCATGTAGACATCATTCAATTGAGAATACAAAACAGGAACAAAGAAGATGGGTGAACCCTTATAACTGATATTTATAAAACGTATGGGTTAACTCTATGTTACAGATATCTATCCCTATATATACAAGATGAAACGGTGTCTTCAAGAGACATACCGATTCATAATAACCGTTGTAACCCTAAACTAAACGTTGTAATCTAATTAACTGACTAAATAACTGTTTATTCTAACTATTGGGTTTGTTGGCTGCGCCCAAACCGAAACTAATCTCTGTGCCCTTTATTCGACCCAACTTGATCTCTTTGGCATATAAGGCATTAATACGTCCAACATCTGTTACTGGTATAAACTGGTATTTCTCGCCAAATAACGAAAACTTGGAATTTATTTTCTTTTCAAAAATCGTGCTCCTGAACCTACATTGGCTTTATATAAAGCAATTAGTGGCCTGACCCGACCTAAACATGTTTATAAATTGGCACACTAGCTAACCCGCCCATCATGCCACATTTAGTTAACTTATGAGTATGTCCTATCTATGGTCTTATTACATCAAAACACAACCTTGATACGTCAGCTGAAACATGCAATTAGAAATTTAAAAAATTTGTTCCTTTTGGGTAAGGCGGTTACCTGCAACAGATCCATGACATTCGACTGTTTGGTTTATATTTTTAAAAGCTTCTCACGAATGCACACTACTACAAATAAGAGCTTTTAGACCTTATATAGACCCTTTCTAAAAATCACATGTCTTTAAAAGTTTTTTTTACCCGCTCATACTCACTAAGTTAGGTACAAATGATAAAAACGGGTCTAAAACTGTTAAAAACATATTGACTGGTCACCTGTCTAAAAGATGAATTGTGTATTTGTTTATGATTTATTTGACATAATTTTTACATGATGCAGCTATAAAATGTGTTATGAAATTGCTATTTTTTCACTGAACACACTTCTAGTTTATATGAGGCATACTTGAAAACGGGTCTAAAACTGTTAAAAACATATTGACTGGTCACCTGTCTAAAAGATGAATTGTGTATTTGTTTATGATTTATTTGACATATTTTTTACATGATGCAGCTATAAAATGTGTTATGAAATTGCTATTTTTTCACTGAACACACTTCTAGTTTATATGAGGCATACTTGAATACAGTTCTAGTTGTTTCTACTTATAAACTTGTACACTGAAAAATTCACTAATAGCTATATAAAAAGATAACATTGACCACAAAATCAGATCTTGTATCACTGAAGTTTGTGTTGTTATATGTGGCATTCAGAGCATGCTTCACACTTTTATTTGGTAATAAATCTTAATGTAAGTAACTAAATTGGTCTTAAGAACGTAATTGTTAGTCTCATTTAATCATCATTCTCTTTTCGGAATTTGATTGTAAATGAATTGGTTTCGTACAACGTTTTGAAAGTCTTTCGACATGAGACGGCCGGGCACTATCCAGAACGTTGTCAAGTCAACATTATTAGTGTCATTTCTGCTATACCCATGTTTGCATATATGATATTTACTCGTTGCCTTTCTTTATAGACTATTGAGTTGGAGATCCATGTGTGCATATATGATATTTACTTGTTGCCTTTCTTTATAGACTATTGAGTTGGAGATTAGGTGTCGCGTGTCGGCTAAAGCAAGACTGCCATTAGGTCCAAATGCTTGGCAGCAAATGCGTGAAAATTACAAAACAATAGTACTTGAGGATCATAACTTTTCTGAGAAGCACAATATTGAATATGCTTTTTGGCAGTTTCATTGCACACGAAGTGACTGATTTAGGACTCTTTATTTTCCATATCTTTTCAACAAAGTATGGTGTCAAACAATAAAAGGGGGGCTGATTGGGTGATGGGTGTTAAGACAGAAGGTTAGTCATTTGTTCAACATACCTGATCGATGGGATTACAAACTGGAACCCTCAAACATCTTCTCTGCTTCTTCTATGCGTCGACACTTGTAGATAAATCTCCTATCTTCAGCCCTTGATCTGGTTCTGATGGAACAAAAACCTCCGAATCAAGATAAACATACACTCATGGGTCTACAATTAGACCGTCTTCCCACTCGCAATAACCTAACTTGATGCCTGCGGAATTAATCTTGATTCCACGCGATATCCGGTGTGTGATGAAGACACTGAAATTGCGCTTCACTTATTTATGGAATGCCGAGTGGCTGCTCATTTATGGAATCTTGTTTTGGTTTGGTTTTATGTGGGGGATTATCCTAAAGATATTCCTAGCTTAACTCTCATGGACTGAATCGGTAAACTTAACATGTTGGTAAAAAATTGTTTCAATGTGGAAATTCAAACAACAACTTGGATCATATGGACGTATAGGAATAGACCTTGCTTCGACCCGACGACTCATAGGAAGGATACTCTTGGCGATGAAATAAAAAATCTAGCACACTCGTGGATCGTTCACTGGAATAAAAGCTGATCCAAACTGGGTAGACTGGAATTGACATTGTGATTCAAACCATGCTTCTACAACTTTATTGTAATTATCATCTCCCTCTAGTCTCTCGCTAGAGTGTTTTTAATAAAATGCCGTTAAATAAAAGGTCACTTGCTATCTGTTTTCTCCCTTAGGTAGGGGTAAGGCTGTCTACATCTCAACCTCCCCCATACACCGGAAACGGTATTGGGTACCCATAACCCGTGGAAGACGGCATTGGGCGTTACATTACTTTTTTTTTCTTTTGCTATCTGTTTTCTCAACAGAGTTAACTTTCTCTGAAACTTTATACTGCATCTGTACATAGTTTCCCTTGGTTGCTGCTATGTGAGAGGAATGATTTCTGGTAATGGAACTGATCGATACTCAAGCATACATGAATCATATGAGTTCTGTTTAAACTAATTCAGTCTCGAACCAGAGCTTGAATGTTACTTAGGTTTATTAGTTTTTTTCTAAATTTATATAAAACTAAAGCAACGTCATTCTTCAAGTTTGGAAATACCAATAATTAGATGCAAGAATGCGACTCAGATCTGATTATGGTTCTGAACCGGACTTTACTGGACTAAAAAGTAAGGAACCAAGCTTTGAAGAATATAAACTTGATCACATAACATGCAAATAAGATAAACGTACTGATAATTATATTCAAGAGTCGTACACACATTAACAGTAATGCATACATCTTATTAACATAGCAAATGCCAAATGAAGATCCAACATGTAGGTCGAATATTTATACTCGCGGTCTTGAAGATGATGCTATTTTTTTTACATACAAGTAGCACAATATTACACACATTAATAGTAATGCATACACATCTTATTAACATAGCAAATGAAGATCCAACATGTAGATCGATATTCATGCTCGCGGTCTTGAAGATGATGTTAAATTTTCTTACGAACAAGTAGCAGAATATTACAAATAGAGACCCGCGTTAGGCAACCTTTGAGATGGGATAAGTATGAGCGGTTTAATTTTCTTTAATACCAGGGCAAATTTGTCGGAGAGGTCGAGCGTTTCACCCTTGGGCAAACTCCAGTCGAATGAATGCAAGAACGATGCCAAGATATACATTTGCATTTTATCAGCTAATGAAATACCCGGGCACACTCTTCTCCCTGATCCAAATGGAACGAACTTGATATTTTTCCCAATGTAACTGTATTTGTGTGTCTCCTCATTGGCCAAGAACCTGTCGGGATTGAATTCCAAGGGATTTTCCCAGTAGCGAGGATCACGTTGCATTGACCAAATATTCAGAAAGACATGAGAGCCCTTTGGGATAGTGTATCCCCCAACTACGCAATCCTCATGTGCGGACCGTTGGGCTAAGAGAGGGCCTACAGGGTGCAACCTCAATGCTTCCTTAAATGTTGCCTCTAAGTATTGTAGTTCCGAGAGATGGGATTCTTCTACAATGTTATTTACTCCTACAACTTGTATTAATTCTTCTTGAATCCTTTTCATTACTTTAGGATGTCTGATAATCTCGGTCATTGTCCATTCTATCGATGCTATCGTAGTTTCGGTTCCTCCAATCACAATGTTCTGATTAATAAAAAAAAATGAAAAAGTAATACCTATATTGATCATTTAGGTGATTTTTCCATAATCGAATTATTAAGCTTAATTAATTGCCGTGAAAAGTCGCCGCTCAAAAAAAAAAAAAAAAAAGTTACCGTGAGAAGTGCCTTTATTTCCTCGTAGGTAAGCTTTTTCTGGTAAAGTTGATCCAATTTTTCAAAATGTTTCTTCATGTCCCGTTGGACACCTTGTAGATCAAGCCATGCAAGACAGGGGAAGAAATCAGACACATTCGGTCGTAGGAGAAGCTGTATGATCTCTGATGCCATTATATACAACTCAGCAGCAAGATTTCTGTCTTTTAAGGCTATGTTGTCTGACGAGTTTTCCCAAAGCATGCTGCAGACCACGTTAACGTCTGTTGAGAAACAAATCTCGCTAAAGCTGACTGCGGTCCCGATTTTACTATAAACATTCTTAATGGTTTTTCTAACTTGATATCTTCTGAAAGGACTACATGCTTCAAGATTCTTGTTGCTTAAGACCTCACTCACCAATAACTTACGCTGGTCATGCCAGAATGAGTTACTGGAAAATGATATACCTTTCCCTCCATAAGTGATTATCGAGGCAGAAAGTGTTGGAATGCGGAGTGTGAAGTTATTGTCTTGGTCACGGAGCACCTCCGTTGCTATATCTAGGTTGTTTATGACAATATAACGCCTGCTTCCCAAATGGAACTTGAAGATGGGGCCGTAGGTGTGAGCCATGGTGGTGAACTGTTTGTGCAAGTCACGACCAAGAAATGGAAGGTACCCGACAATTGGCAACTCACGGGGACCTGGTGGTAACGGTGGTGACGAGCTTGAAAGTGTCAACTTGTACCATAAAGCAGCCAAAATTAGTACTGAAGTGGTGACAACTGCCATAAGTGTAGGCTCGTTGTTGCTCACCACTTCCCACACCCATGACTCGTGGTTGGTAATTAGTTTTGCCATTTATGCCAAGGATATGATGGAAAATATACACAACTAGATCAATGACTATCTGCTTTTATAGTTAGCCCAAGGCTATCTGGACAATGCATATTATAGGTCTAGTTTGTTTGAGATACTTTTATAGTTAAAAGTAACGGTTTAAACTCATTCACAATGAATTACTATTTCATATTGTTTTAAAAATGAAATTTTATCGATCATACTTCGTGTTCATTGCTTTCTAGAAACAAGGATTTTAAAATCATCCTGTTGCTGCGACATCCAAGTATGATCGATAAAATTTCATTTTTAAAACAATATGAAAATAACTCCACAAAATTGCAAAACTTTCATGGCTTTTTTAACTGGAAAATAGACATCTAACACGTTATATTTTGACTCATAGATTAGAGAAGTTAATTCGACGAAACACATAAAATCAATGTGATATCTATAACATGTGGTGTTTAGCACATGTGATGTATACCACATGTTATTATAGATATTTAATAAATAAATTGCTTCAATATATAAGCTCAAATACAATATATGATATATGGTTGAAAAAACTTGAATGTGTGTTTTCATTGCAAAAAGCGGAGAAACTACTTGATTCATACACAAATAGGTATGCCAATTTTATTGCGATTGTTTAGTGTTCGGACTTTGCATATTAGTGTTAAATCCTGTGTAGTCAATTTCGGTGGTATACCAGTGGTATACCAGTGGTATTTCGGATTTCGGTCCTCCACTGGTATACCAGTCACCGAAATTGGTCCAAATTTTGGTCCCGAGATTTTCGGTGAAATTTACCGAAATCTCACCAAATTGTCCAAATTTCAATCAAATTTGGTGGTATACGGTTTCGAGGTTTTCTTAATTTTTTTTTTTGTCCAAACTTAAACACAACATAATAAACACTAATTTTTGCAAGTATTAACACTAATCTATCAAATATTGACACTTTTAAGCTTGAATTTTGTATTTTGATTAAGTACTAAGTATTAATTATTATATAGATATAGATATTGCATAATATTAAAATTACCGAAATACCACCGAAATCCCAACGAAATACCAAAAATTTCATGTCTCGGTACTTGACCGAAACACAAAAATTTCGGTTATTAACTACACAGGTTAAATCACATGTGATACGTCATGGTAATTTCAATACTGAAAAAAAAAGTTAAAAAAAGAGGAACAAAAAAAAACTCTTTAGAAACTATATAAAAATGCCGGCCTATTAAAAGATAATAAAGACTCTGTCGCGACAGTATCATTTGTTTTGCTTAACAAAGATTTAAATGTTTTTAAATGCGTATATTTGCATTTTTAGACAAATTCAGTTCTCAACTAATAGGCCAACGTTTGTTTAGTATCACAAAGTATAACCATCTCACGAATGCGCAAAACTTTTTATGACTAGCATTAAAGTTGTATGAGTAGACCATCTATATAAAGTATGTATTATTTCCTATTTTGTTCGAGGTATTAGATGAGGACACTAGTACAAAAAATGATTGTACCAACGAAGGTATATGTATCATCCATGCGACCATTCTCTATCATCAATGTTTATTTGATATCATCCAAAATCTGTTCCATTTGTGTTGTCTATAAACAAATAATATACGCATATTTTTAGATAAGATATATGTATAACAAATTCATGCATTTCAATTATTTGGAATCATCCAAAATCGGTTTCAACTTTTGTGATATTTTATATCATCCAAAATGCATTATTTACCTTGACGGTAAGTTTTATATTGCAAAAGTATAAACAAATAATATATATTTTTACATAAGATATGTAACAAATGCATGATTGCCATTTATTGGTATCATCTAAAATCTGTTTCCACTTTTGTGATTTAAAATTTACCATCAATGCAAATAATGCATTTTGGATTATACCAAAAATATCAAGGCAAATAATACATTTTTTGAGACAAACATATATATTATTTGTTTGAAATGCAGTATTTGTTTATACTTTTGCGATGTAAAACTTATATCAAGGCAAATCATGCATTTTTTATGATATCAAAAATATCAAGATGCAATTTTTGAGACAAACATATATATTATTTGTTTGAAATGCATTATTTGTTTATACTTTTGCGATGTAAAACTTATCATCGAAGCAAATCATGCATTTTTTATGATACCAAAAATATCAAGGCAAATAATGCAATTTTTGAGACAAACGTATATATTATTTGTTTGAAATGCATTATCTGTTTATACTTTCGCGTTGTAAAACTTACCATCAAAGCAAATCATGCATTTTTTATGATACCAAAAATATCAAGGAAAATAATGCAAGTTTTGAGACAAACATATATATATATACTATTTGTTTGAAATGCATTATTTGTTTATACTTTTGTGATCTAAAACTTACCATCATGGCAAATAATACACTTTGATGATACCAAAAATATCAAGGCAAATAATGCAATTTTTTAGACAAACATAAATATTATATGTTTGAAATCCATTATCTGTTTATACTTTTGCGATGTAAAACTTACCATCAAAGCAAATCATGCATTTTTGATGATACGGAAAATATCAAGGCAAATAATGCAATTTTTGAGAAAAACATATATACTATTTGTTTGAAATGCGTTATTTGTTTATACTTTTGTGATGTAAAACTTACCTTCATGGCAAATAATGCATTCTTGATGAGACCAAAAATATCAAGGCAAGTAATGCAATTTTTGAGACAAACATATATATTATTTCTTTGAAATACATTATTTGTTTATACTTTTGCGATGTAAAACTTACCATCAATGCAAATAATGCATTTTTGATGATACCAAAAATATCAAGGCAAATAATGCAATTTTTGAGACAAATATATATAATATTTGTTTGAAATGCATTATTTGTTTATACTTATGCGACGTAAAACTTACCATCAAGGCAAACCATGCATTTTTTATGATATCAAAAATAACAAGATGCAATTTTTGAGACAAAAATATATATTATTTGTTTGAAATGCATTATTTGTTTATGCTTTTGCGACGTAAAACTTATCATCAAGGCAAACCATGCATTTTTTATGATATCAAAAATATCAAGATGCAATTTTTGAGACAAACATATATATTATTTGTTTGAAAATGCATTATTTGTTTATAATTTTGCGATATAAAACTTACCATCAAAGCAAGTCATGCATTTTTTATGATTCCAAAAATATCAAGGCAAATAATGCAATTTTGGAGACAAACATATATATTATTTGTTTGAAATGCATTATCTGTTTATACTTTTGCGATGTAAAACTTACCATTAAAGCAAATCATGCATTTTTGATGATACCAAAAATATCAAGGCAAATAATGCAATTTTTGAGACAAACATATATATTATTGTATACCCTATCAAGATCAAAAGACCAAACATGACCTTGTCCTTGAACATTAGGCTTATCTTCTAGAAATCTCAGGTTCAGAGTCTCTTCAATCTTCTTAGCAGATAAATTGTATACCTATAAGCCTTACTATGGTGAGTAACCCACAATATACCCTCATCGACTTTCTCATCAAATTTCCCCAATGGATCACCGGTGTTCGAATGGTTACTTGACATCCAAACGGTTTGAGGTAATGTATAGCAGGAACCTTCCTAGTGAAAAGTTCATCTGATGTCTTGAAATGAGGTCGAGTGATGGATACCACGTTGAGTACATAGCAAGCCATGCTAAGCGCTTGATTCAAAACATAGTGGGTAATTTAGAGTCTTCAAGATTGATCTTGCCTCTATTAAGGTCCTATTCTTTCTTTCAGCTACCCATTTTGTTGTGGGGTTCTTGGAGTGCTATAGTCCCTTTTATCCCTTTAGACTTCTGAGTTCTATTAATCTGACATTTTGAACTATGTCCCATTATCACACCAAATTCCTTTAACCCTTTTGGTCAATGGTTTTCAACAAGGGTAATAAATTCTTTTAAAACTGGAGATGTTTCATCTTTAGTTCTCAAAAGAATACCCAACAAAATCTGCTATAGTCATCAGTGATTACCAGACAGAAATACTTATGATCAATACTCCTGACTTGGGTTGGACCAAACAGATCCATATGTAGCAACTGAAGAGGTTCTGAAATTATGCTCACCACTGTAATGGCTTTGTATGAGGCTCTGTGTTGCTTTCCTTTGTTGCAGGCAAGACAGTTATGTTCATTGGTGAAAACTTTGGAAGGAAGTTCTTGAACAAGACCCAGTTTAGAAAGTTTGTTTATGGTCTTGAAGTTCACATGAGCCATCCTTCTATGCCATTTGGTAGACTCATCCAGGGATGCTTTTGCCACCAAACAAGTTAGATCGCCTTCTGGTTGTACATCATTTAAGTTGAATGTGTATAGATTGTGATTTCTAGGAACTCTCAGTAATTGTTGTATCTTACGGTAGTTTGAAGTTTTAGAAATTTGTGAGGCCGAGAACAAGTTGAAGTGTTGCGGTTCCTTAACATAGTACACATTCTCAAAATCCAGTTGAGGTGTTTTGATGGTTCCTTTCCCTGTGATTCTACCATCACTTCCACCAAAAGTGACATTGCCTTTCATTTATCCCTTTCCATTATCCAAGATCCATACTCAACTAGGGTATGAGTAACATTGATTGATTCAATAAAATAGCAGAATAATAACATCAAATCAATATCACTAATAAGGTTTTCTTTATTGAAAAATATAAATTACAACTATTACTAATGTACACACGCTATAATCGTGTGTCTAGACTCTCATTAGAGATGAATACTATGAAAATGAAATGAAATGGATGAAAGGGATCATTTGTAACTAGATGCCTACCCTCTTTATATAGGACAGGGAGGTTACAAAACCCTAATAATAGCTTACTAAGAAAGCTACTAACTATTACATAATAACCCCTCGTTGTTCCTTCTTTCTTCATTCTTGCTTGTAGTTTTGTACTCTGCAATTCCCAACAATCTTCCCCTAAACTGGAATTTGACTAGGTTAAGTTCCAGTTTCTTGATATGAAAAAACAACCTAGTCAACTAGGATATAATGCTTGTGGAAAGGATGTTTACAAATTTTTCTTGGAAAATTAAGACCTGGAAAATTCCAAAAATTTATAAGTAGCACAGAAAACGAGAAAAAGTAGCATGCTGTTTCTGCTCCTCCTGACGCCGTCAGGTTGCGACCCTGACGCCGTTAGGTTATCTTGATAGAAACTAGTTTGCGATTTTCTGGAAAAAATTATGGAATATTTATATCTTTAGAATCTGAAAAAAGTCCTGCAAAACCATCCATTATGACTCGATACAAGCATTTGAATCGAACAAACGCACATTGTTGAACCTAGACCTTGATAGATCTTAAAGCACTCGTAGATCGATAGTAATGCTTATGTAATCACAAACACACTATAAGACAGTCTCTATAACTTGTATTCAAGCGAAATTTAAACACAAGAACAAACACAAATAAATAAGAACACTTTGATCCTCTATGGATCTTTTATTAATACTAAAACTTTGTTTTCAACTAACCCATGACTCATACTATTGTGTTCCTTTCATACACAAGGAACCCTAACCCGTTTCCCAAGAAACGTATAAACATAAAACTAAATAAGATATACATTATAACTTCCTAATAAAGCTCATGCATATCTTAACTAACTATAGAATACGCGAAATATCTATATCCATGAAACCATCTACGGTTTCATTACTTGATGAGAATTAAGTCTTGATGAGAATCCTTACACTTTGAGAATCCTTCAAGAATAACTTGACATAATTCCTACTTAGTAGAATTCCCAACACACATGTATATCTTAAATAATTGAAATTCTCATGTTTAAGTTTCTTTTGAAAATGTGTAATCCTCCTACACTTATCCTTATGTAAAATACATTTATATGTTATTAAGGCGAGGTTAAAGACAAAATAAAGCATTTTACAAGTTAAACATGAGAATAAACAATCAATAAAAGATATCGATGATAACGCTACACGCGTCGTCGGGGTCAAGGAAACTTCCTTTTCTTGAGCAAGTTTTATAACACCTAGGCGGTGAACCTAATCGTTGTAGTGTAGTAATTAGGGTAAGCCACGGGTATTGATATCGTTCTCTAGGGAATAGGAATGCTAGTAAGAAGTTACTACGCTAAGGTTAAGGTCGAGGAAGATTATTTTTGTATTTTATATTTTATGAAATGGAAAGGTACGAATCTCGGGTATTGGATTTGGGGGTTGGTATTTCTACCGATTACTCTACTATTATCTAATTACCTAAACTAAGGTTGTGGGAGTCTATGTCTAATTAATGTGTGCTCGTATGATAGTTTAAAGATGTGTTTACTTAGGTTATACTACTCCTTAATTATCTCCTATTGATGGTTGAGTTGTCACGTCCTTATTCTTAGTTGCGTTGTGTGTCTAAAGTTGTAGGGTATCGTTTCTCCTAACTCTTTGAACTTACCAAAGGGTCTCGTCTACAAAACCCACTAGGGATGATAAACTCTTACTCTAAGGCACTCTTTGGATAATTTAGCCTACAACTACTCGGGTAATCATATTCTAAGGTTCACAAAGATGAATCAAGCATTAAGTACATAACGAATGACCTATCGCATTACTAGATCATTGATCAACTAAGATAAGAAACAACCAATCAATATTCAATAATTAAGTTTCATACTTCCTAAGCAAACACACAAATAAATTAGCGGGACATGGAGAACATGCAAGCATACACACAAATAATCAAAGACATAATTGAATTAATGAAGTAAATACTTATCTTGATGTAAGATAGGGTTTAAAACCCTAAAATCTTGTACAAGACACCTTAAGTTCGGTTTTAGGTTTTCACTCCAAAGACTCTCTCTAAAAGCGAAAAATTCGGATTCTATATATAAGATTACATATCGACGGCGTCACCTTATGTTTCATGACCGTCGTGTCGCCGTCATTAGGGTTTCGTCTTGGCCACGTTAACTGCGACGGCGTCACCTTATGTCGTGACGCCGTCCTCTTGACTTCGGCGTCGCCAGGTTGCATCTAGGCCGTCCGGGTAGCAACGGCCTACTCTTTTAAAGCCCGCGTCGTCATTTGAAAATAGGGTATTTGGCTCTTTGTATCGTCACAAAATCCTCCGACGGCGCCGCAATTAACACTGACGCCCGTCGCCTGCATTTCGGTGACTTTGAGTGTCTCGATTCGACTTTGGCCATTTTCTTCATATATTCGCCTTTTCGTCCAAATAAGTGCCATTCCAGCATTTTGCCTTCAAGAGACCTAAAAAGTGAAAAGGAATGATATTAAGCAATAACGGATACAAAGTGATCAAATAAGGACTTAAACGACCCTCAAAATGGTACTTTTAAAACCTTATCAAATATCCCTACACTTGTTATTTGCTTGTCCTCAAGCAAATGTGCTTTAGCCAATTAATTTATAAGTTAGGGTCATGAAGCATTAATTCAAAATGGTCCACAACACATATAAGCTCATAAAAGTCATAACAAGCACGGAAATTATATACTATTACCTCACATGGGGTGTTTGGATACTCACATCTCTCGGTGTATATATGAAATATAACAAATAGGAAATGGAAGATAAACACTCATTAACCGGTCCTAGTACATAGATTACCATAGGCTTGAGAATAGATCAAACCTCCATCGCTTTGGCGTAAGCACCTAGGAAAGACTATCAAAGAGGTCTTTTAAAGGGTTGTAATGTTAGGCTTATGGTAGGGAAACAAGGGTTTGGTGGGATAGGCTATTTAGTGGTGGCAAGTCAAAAATCTCTATGTTAAATGCATACGAAGAATGGCGTTGCTAAGCCAAGACTCGACACTCTAAAACTCTAGGTAACGGAAATAAACAAACATAAATTTAAAGTATAGATGTAGGATGGTAGCCCGTATTTTTTTTACACTCTATATTTTTTTTTCTTTTCTCTTTTCTATTTTTTTTTTTTTTTTTTTTTTTTCACATACACTTTTACTCTACCATCCTCTACGGTAACATCAAAATGATAGGGATTTATAGGCACATCCCTACACTTGAGTTTTATTACTCTAACACTAATTTGACACGAATTGAAAAGATCAAAACACTTGGGGTACATTATTACGCAAACAAAGGAATTTGAATTTAACATTCCCTTCCGTCATTTCATAAACTTTAACTTTTCCCATGAATCCCAATCGTCCCAAAGCGTATACAAAGGATATGACTCGACTTAGCAACTTATGCAAGCAACTAGATAATTGAACTAAGGGTTTAGGGTGATAACAAACATTTGCACTAAAAGTGAGTGCATAAGGGGTAGGCTAAGGCGATTTGGGTGTATATTTGGGGTGGGGTGTAAACAATGCTCTTCATTGATATTCGGAAAACCGAAACATCACGAGAACCGCGAAAAGGATAGGCTACGAGGGGTTAACTAGGGTATCGTGTACTAAAGATGAGTACAACGCAAAGGGTGTGGGGAATTACTCAACCGATATGGAAGAAGTAATTATATTACGGTATCAAACAAGGGTTATCCTAATGCCTCTTATCATTTAGTTATTCCTAACTACACAAGTGTAGCCTCACTTGCGATCTCGGAATGCATCACAAAACAAGTTCTAGAATCTAATATACTACCAGTTCACACTCTAAGCATTGAAGATGAATGCTTTAATTCCTACTAATCTAAGGCGGTCCTCGCATTTTGGGTGGAATTTGGGTGGTAAAGGGTTTTGTGCTAATCATGCAACTTCCTATCCGTGAGGCGCTTTTGTTAAGACTAATGGCCCACTCCTATATGTCTTGAAAAATTTTAAATTTGGTGCCAAAATTACCCTAACCGACATTTTCTCATGGTTTATTACGCAAATGCAATTGGACAAAGCAAATAATCAAGGATAAGCATAGTTTCAAAGTTCCGTTTATTTTCCCTCCCTACACTTAAACCGAACATTGTCCCCAATGTTCCCGAAAGTATCAAAGTTATGATAATGGAAGGTAATTAAAATGAAAGAAACTAATACTCCCTAATTAACTCGGTAGGATCCGTGTAAAGTGGTGGTTAAATCCTTTTCAAGAAGAATTATTGCGTGAAAAGCTCCTTCCAATCTTATGTAACTTCTTCTTGACAAACTAAACGCACACTTGAAGAAAACAAACGAAACCTTGGCGTAAAATCGTGGTAATAATATATATAAGACTCGATTTAAACTAGGATATAATGCTTGTGGAATGGATGTTTACTGAATTTCTAAGAAAATTAAGACCGAAAATTCCAAAATTTATAAGTAGCTCGAAAGCGAGAAAAAGTAATATGATGTTTTACTCCTTCACCGTCGGTTGCAATCTGACGTCGGTTATCCCGACAAAAGCGGTGCGATTTTCGGAAAAATTACGGAAAATTTACATCTTTAGAATCTGGAAAAATTTACGCAAAAACATCCATTATGACTCGATACAAGCATTTGACTCGAACAAACAAACATAAATATCTTTTAGTTAATTGTTATTCTCATGTTTACGTTTCTTTTGAAAGCGTGTGTAATCCTCCTACACTTATCCTTATGTAAAATACCTTTATATGCAATTAAGACAAGGTTAAAAACAAAATAAAGCATTTTACAAATTTAAACATGAGGATAAACAATTAATAAAAGATATCGACACACAAATGAAAATGAAAACAAATAAACATGGGTTGCCTCCCAAGAAGCGCTTGTTTTGTTCGAGTCACGAGCGACTCTACCCTTATTTAACAGATAAAGGGAAGTTTTCCTACACTTAAGTTTAAGTGCGGGTGATAGTAGCAATACACACCCTTAGGGTGGAAATTTGCTACGTGAGGAGAGGGTGATGGGTGATTTATATGCTCAAAGGAGTGTGCTCCATTCATTATAACATTACCTAAGTCTATTGGTGTAGTGGTGAATCAAATCTCCTCCTAAAATGGATCATCTTCTATCAACTTCAAAGATTTTTAGTTAAGGATCCATCTTGACCTAATAAACCTGGTTTAAACCCATAGTGTTTCTTGTTATCAACCATGAATGGGTGATATAAGTGTGTAAGGTCATGGGTCACTCCTATATTAGCTTCTACTCTACATGGCTTAGAGTCTACCACCTTTATGAAGCAACTACCGGATTATTTATTTTGATGGGTGGATTGGGGCCTAATTCAATTCCAAGATTCACATCTAAAGGCGGAAAATTGGGTAAGGTTTTTGGTTGAGGCTCCGGTTCATCAAAATTAGGAACTTTCCTAGGACTAAGAGAGAGGTCATGACAACAAGCATTTAAACCTATATTCCTAGTGGCGTTTGGTCCAAAGGTTCTACAATCGGGTTCCTATAGTCTCTTTTACTTCTTCGGGTAAGTTATAGGTGATGTGTGTTCCTCAGTGATGGTAGGACTTGTGGGTTATCCGATGGGATTGGATTTTCTACTCATCCTCCATCTTATCAAGATCACCTATGTATTCATTTTGTCTTGTGGTAGCGCCTAACCATGACATGCACCTTGGTACCTCAACTCTAATCATCTCCTTCCTAAACAACCTTTCCGATCGAAGTTTCCAAATTGAAAATAGGTCTAAAGATTCGTTTTTTGGGTCCCATGTTCCACTTCTAAATTGGGCGTGAATCTCAAAGGTTTCCCATGCATTTCGAACACCACATCCCCAAATATCCCCATCCGCTACATAGTCAAGTCTCCTTTGGGTTTCGTGGGCGATACGAGTGTAAAAGATTTGTAGTGGAAATAGTAAATCAATATCATGATAAAGGACTTTTTGTAATAAATATTTAATTCGAGTCCACGCCTCAGGAAATGATTCATCATGATATTGTTGGAACCTCAAGATCTCATTTTGGAGTGGAAAGGGTAGATTATGTAGTGGATTTCGTTGATTGGGTGATAGTTTTGGCAGATTCGCGTTCTCCATAACGGCTAACGGAATAGTTAATGAAAATGGTTACGAACAAAGGTCACGAAGAAGGGGGATAGACTAAGAAGAAGCTAAAATGAGAAAAAGTTTACTTGATAGGAATCAAGCAAAGAAACCTAAGCGAGGTGGACTACTAACTAGCTATTCTATTCCCGGCGCGCGCAAAAACTTGATAACGCTACACGTCGTTCGGGTCAAGGAAACTTCCTTTTCTTGAGCAAGTTTTATAACACCCTAGGCGGTGAACCTAATCGTTGTAGTGTAGTAATTAGGGTAAGCCACGGGTATTGATATCGTTCTCTGGGGAATAGGAATGCTAGTAAGAAGTTACTACGCTAAGGTTAAGGTTGAGGAAGATTATTTTTGTATTTTTATATTTTATGAAATGGAAAGGTACGAATCTCGGGTATTGGATTTGGGGGGTTGGTATTTCTACCGATTACTCTACTATTATCTAATTATCTAAACTAAGGTTGTGGGAGTCTATGTCTAATTAATGTGTGCTCGTATGATAGTTTAAGGATGTGTTTACCTAGGTTATACTACTCCTTAATTATCTCCTATTGATGGTTGAGTTGTCACGTCCTTATTCTTAGTTGCATTGTGTGTCTAAAGTTGTAGGGTATGCGTTTCTCCCTAACTCTTTGAACTTACCAAAGGGTCTCGTCTACAAAACCCACTAGGGATGATAAACTCTTACTCTAAGGCACTCTTTGGATAATTTAGCCTACAACTACTCGGTAATCATATTCTAAGGTTCACAAAGATGAATCAAGCATTAAGTACACAACGAATGACCTATCGCATTACTAGATCATTGATCAACTAAGATAAGAAACAACCAATCAATATTCAATAATTAAGTTTCATACTTCCTAAGCAAACACACAAATAAATTAGCGGACATGGAGAACATGCAAGCATACACACAAATAATCAAAGACATAATTGAATTAATGAAGTAAATACTTATCTTGATGTAAGATAGGGTTTAAAACCCTAAAATCTTGTACAAGACACCTTAAGTTCGGTTTTAGGTTTTCACTCAAAAGACTCTCTCTAAAGCGAAAAATTCGGATTCTATATATAAGATTACATATCGACGGCGTCACCTTATGTTTCGTGGCCGCCGTCGTGTCGCCGTCATTAGGGTTTCGTCTTGGCGCGTTAACTTTGTGACGGCACCACCTTATGTCCGTGATGCCGTCCTCTTGACCGGCGTCGTGCGGGTTGCATCTAGGCCGTCGAGTAGCAACGGCCTACTCTTTTAAAGCCCGCGTCGTCATTTGAAAATAGGGTATTTGGCTATTGTATCGTCACAAAAATCCTCCGACGGCGTCGCATTAACACGACGCCGTCGCCTTACATTTCAGACTTTGAGTGTCTCGATTCGACTTTGGCCATTTTCTTCATATATTCGCCTTTTCGTCCAAATAAGTGCCATTCCATTTTGCCTTCACGAGACCTAAAAGTGAAAAGGAGCGATATTAAGCAATAACGGATACAAAAGTGATCAATAAGGACTTAAACGACCCCTCAAAATGGTACCTTTTAAAACCTTATCAACGACACATAAACAGAAAATTCAACCACAAAGGTCATAAATAAATCACACCACATGCAAATATACACATACACATAAAATTGTTCAAAGCACCACAAAGTCAATCATGTCTAGATTATTACATGCCCAAATAAAAATTGTCTCAACAACCAACCATAAATATCCATAAACAATCCAGAATCAAACACATGAGTCACTGGGGAGGGGGTCCATAGCGGTAGTCATAACCAGGAGGGAGGTGGCCTAGGTATCTATAAGGCGGGTAGTCCTCCTCCCGCCCAGGGAATGGATCAATCTGCAGGTGTGGGTCAAGCTGATCACGCACGGACAAATGATGCATCTGTCTGACAGTATGATCATATGTCCATCTAGTCCTCTGATCTTGTTGTGTCATCCATGTGTCCATGCGGCCCATCCATGCTTCCTGGTAGGCCTGCCAATCTCCACTGGACATGTGCCTGTAGGCGTCAGCGGATCCTCCCGCTTCACCCCCTGCTGGTATGCTGGCATCTGCTGCTCGTCATCATCCTCATCATCACCCTCCTGTACACCAGGTTGAGCACGAAACAATGCGTAGCCCCTACCATAATCCATGATGACCTCCATCGCCTTTAGGGACTTAGCTCTGATGACCCTTGGTGCTGCCACCACATTAAGGTACGCGGGTACCTCCCCTGCCAAGATGCCAAAAGACTAGGCCAACCGGGTGACAAGCATGCCTCCATACACCTTATCCTCAAACCTCATCCCACTAGCAGTCCTCAAGTAGTCGGCCAACCAGAATGGGATGTTACAGTGCACACCCTCGGCCAACATGCGGTAGAGATAGAATAGGTCTGGTATAGTGACACGATGACTCGTGCCATGGCATCCTGTGACAGAGAAAGTGAGGCAACGGTGCACGAGCCTGATTCGTGGATCCCGGATCTGCGAGGCGAGAGTACTACCAGTAACGTACTCCCCGTTAGCTATCGTGTTCCAAAACTGAATACCCATCATATCGTCCCTATGGGTAATCCCAGCTGCCAATCTAGCCCTAAAAACATCACTCCCAGCATCCCCAGCGGCATACAGTCCCAAACTCCATCCAAACTCAAGTACCGACATAACTCTCCATTCTCCACCTAACCTAAATCGGACCCCCTGAAACTCAATGTTATCCCGACATGAATTAATATCCATCAGATAAGATGCGTGAAATTCACGCACCAATTCCCCATACACGGGCTCACGCATCCTAAACAACCTTTCCCACTGGGGATCAGTGAACTTGTCCCTCCTAAAACTGTTCGAGAACTCCCTAGCTAGATCATGCTCCTCAAGAAATCCCTAGTCCACAACAGCCCCTGAGTCAATAGTTTGATGAAGTAAATCGTTGTAACGGGTTTGGCACCCTTCCTCAACAAATACTCCCCACCCAGCAATCGTGTCAGCTATGTTTTCCTGGGCACTAGAAGACTGTCCCCTAGTTCTCTTTGATCTTTTGCTCATCTGAAACAGGAAATCAAACAAATGGGGAACAAATGAGTAACATTCATGGTGCTAAAAACGACATCACAGGGTTCTGACGGCATCGCAACTTAAAACTGACGCCGTCACCCCGACAAAATTTTTGAATCCGACCTTTGCGAGGGAAAAATCCAGGTTTTCAACCATAACCCTTGACCCAAACACCCTTGTTTCAGCAACAATGGTGCATTGACGAGGTGGTTTTTATTCCTAAGCCGTAGGCTACTCGCATAATCAAACCAACATGACAACACTACAATTCGTCAAATCTTAAGCCTAATTAACAAGATTAATGGTCGAAATTTAGCATAGAGCAAATCAAATGGGGATTTTCGGATTGAAAGGGGAAATCAAAATTGAGCATGAAATTGAGCAATTGACTAGACAAAGATCAATGTATATTGCTTACCTTGTGGAGATTGATGCAGCAAAATAGTGAATTTGGTGTGGAGAAAACGTTTTGGTGTGTGTGGGGCGGATAAAATGTGTAGGGTAGAGAATGAAAGGGATGGTTGGTGTTTTTATCCGTCTGATCTGGCTTAGTGACGACGTCACACTTTACACGTGTGAGTCACGCCAAATTTTTGCGAAGAGAATGGTTTTGCTATCCGCTTGGATAAAAATTTGATTACTATCTTTGACTAAGATTTTAGTTTTTATTTTAAGATTTGTTTTGTCAATCCATTCATAATTTCCACAAAGGTAAGCAACACACTTTTCAAACTGTCTTTCAATTGAGATTCCAGACATACCGAAATGAGGATTCTCTGATCCTGGTTTAAATCTGAAAGATCTTTTCGCAATATTTGGAAAGTTAGGCAGTGACACTTGCACCCTTCCGATGAATATGTTCCTAGAAAGCAAAGAGGGAGTGCTTGGGTAGGAATTCAAAGGCTGTGATTCCTTGGGGGGAATTGCCCTGTGTAATGGAATTGGAGAGGGTCTGGGAGTCATTCTAACATGCTCCGGTATCGCGTATACCTTTTCTATCTTTTTCGGTATACTATTCTTTGTGATTTCCTCACGGAGTTTCAGCATGAAGTCGTCAGCCAATCCTAAGAAGGTGTCGTGAGTTTTTTTCATTTGAACCTCGAGGCGTTTTATTTCCTTTTCTTGCTTGTGGACAAACGTCAACATTATGTCCTCGAATTCATCTTGCCGGGATTTTCTTGGGAGTAAAAATTCCTTGACCGTGTTCACATGCTTATAAGCATTGGTGGTTACTTCCATCAACTCATTCACTTGTGCCTCTATGTTCATGAATATCTGTGCTTGGGAATCTAACCCGTTTTCCTGAACTACTCTAATTTCCCATCCTTCCTCTTCATATTGAGCTAGGTCATCAATGACCTCCCAACATGCTTCAGCGTTGAGGTTACTTAGCCTTCCACCCGCGGCGTAATCAATGTTTCGTCTAAGGGAGGGGCTGACGTGATCATAAAAGAGTTGGACTTGAAGCCAAAGATCAATGGCGTGATGAGGGACTTTATGGAGTAAGTCCTTGAATCGAGTCCATGCTTCGTAGAGAGATTCACCCTGACGTTGTTGCAACATCAAGATTTCATTCCTAAGCTTAGTGGTTCTCCCCGGTGGGAAACATTGAGCAAGGAAACGAGAGGTGAGATCATCCTAACTTGAGATGGAGCCGGCGGGAAGTCGCTCAAGCCAATTACTAGCTTGGTCCCGTAGAGATAATTGGAAGAGACGCAAGCGCGTGGTCTCCCGAGTAGTAGCATCGAGGTCGATGGAATCGACAATTTTAAGGAAATCCTTAAGATGCTGATTAGGATCTTCGGAACGAAGTCCATGGAATGCACATCCGTTTGCACCAACCGGATGGTGTCGGATCGAAGGGCCGTAGTTTGGGCTTAGTCGGAAGCTCGGTGGTGTTTCTATAACCTAGGTGGCTTGATCTTGAGTATTCACCAAGAGTACGGGCTCTTGGCGGGTCATTTGGTGGTAGGTTGATGAATGGTGGTGGGTTATCACCTTCCATGATGAAATGGGGTTTACGAACAAAGGTCACGAAGAAGGGGATAAACTACGAGGAAGCTAAAAAAAGGAAAAATCTTACTTGATAGGAATCAAGCAAGGGAAACCTAAACGAGGTGAATTCCTAACTAGCTATTCTATTCCCGCAACGGCGCCAAAACTTGATACGCTTACACAGTAGCGTTCGGGGTCAAAGGAATTTCCTTTTCGTCGAGCAAGTTTTATAACACCTAGGCGTTGAACCTAATCGTTGTAGTGTAGCATTAGGGTAAGCCACGGTATCGATATCGTTCTCTGGGGAATAGGAATGCTAGTGAGAAATTACTACACTAAGGTTGGGGTTGAGAAATATTGTTTTTTAGCTTATATTTTTTTGAAAATTGAAAGGTACGAATCTCGGGGTTTGAATTTGGGGCTTGGTATTTCTACCGATTACTTCTACTATTATCTAATCTAATTAACTAATCTAGGGGTAGTCTATATCTATTGTTGTGTGCTCGTATGATGGTTTAAAGATGTGTTTACTTAGGTTTTATTACTCTCTAGTTATCTCCTATTGATGGTTGAATTGTCACGTCCTTATTCTTAACGCGTTGTGTGTCTAATTTCGTAGGGTATCGTTTATCCTAACTCTTTGAAGCTACCAAAGGTTAATGGCTACAAAATCTCTAGGATTCATAAACTTAACACTAAGGTACTCTTTGGATGTTTAGCCTACAATAACTCTAGGTGACTATAAGCTAAGGTTCACAAAGATTAATCAAGCATTAATGAAACAACGGATGACCTATCGCAATACTAGATCAATAACAATTAAGATAAGAGAAAACCAATCAATATTCAATAACTAAGTTTCATATTCCCTAAGCAAACACACAAATAAATTAGCCGGACATGGGAAACATGCAAGCATACACACAATCAATTGAAGACTTACTTGAATTAATGATGTAAAACACTTATCTTGATGTAAAATAGGGTATGGAACCTAAAATCTTGTAAAAACGACCTTGGTTCGGTTTAGGTTTTACTCCACAAAACTACACCTTTGGCGAAAAATTTGGTTTCTATATATAAGGTTACAATCGCGACGGCGTCACTCTTTAATTTGTGACGCCGTCGGGTCGCCGTTATTAGGGTTTCGTCTTGGCCACGTTACCATCGTGACGGCGTCACCTTATGCCCGTGACGCCGTCGCCTTGAGTCTCTGACACCGTCTGGATCAAATCTAGGCCGTCTGAGCTGCGACGCCCTACTCTTTTAAAACCTGATGCCATCACTTGAAAATAAGCAATTTGGCTACTGAGTCGTCACAATGTATGTCGCGACGGCGTCACAAGTAAAGCCTGACGCCGTCCCCTTATGTTTCAGCAGCCTGAGTGTCTCGATTCTTGACTTTGTCCATTTTCTTCGTATATTCGCCTTTTCATCCGAATAAGTGTCATTCCAACAATTTGCCTTCAAGAGACCTAAAAAGTGAAAAGGAATGAAATTAAGTAAAAACAGATACAAAAGTGATCAATTAAGGGCTTAAATGACCCCTCAAAAGTGTACCTTTTAAATCCTTATCAGTCTACAATCACGAAGTCCACCGGGTAGACAATATTAGCCACTTCTACTAAAACATCCACTGCTATTCCTATGGGGTAGACATATGTGTGATTTGCTAAGGAAAGTCTAAGATTGGTCTTGGCCGGCTTTTTCCCTAGTCAACTTTCTATACACTGATAATGGCATTATGTTTACATCAGACCCTTGATCAGCTAAGGCATTTATATTATCAATGTCACCTATGCTACATGGTATCACGAAGTTACCAGTGGTTTCTCGCTTTTTAGTTAATGGTTTTTTTAGAATCAGCTCATACATAGGTCCCATAGGCATTGTGTCATACTCCTTCTCTGTTATTTCTCCTTCTAGGGCTTTTCTAAGAATCTCATTATACCTAACGTTGTTCACTTGGTTAACAATGGTTTTCTTATTAATTTCATGCTTAAGGTAGTACTCAATGGTCTCGGGCTCATCATTGGTTTTAGCCTCCTCTTCTTGCTTTTCTCTGTTTCCTTCTCTTCCTTGTCCCATCCTCATCGAGGCACAATGGAAATGGCATTAACAAACGAAGTCGGAGGGTAATCATTGCTTCTTACTAGTACCTTTTCCGGAACTTTTGTTTTGGTATACTCTTTTACCAAGTTCATCATTTCGTCATCTTGGCTCGCATCTCTCTCTGCCTATAAACCTCCTTTTTCAAAATTTTCTAATCTCTCCGTATGGGCTGCCATATACTCCCTCATTTGTTCCTTAAAGCTCGGTGAGAGTGGTATTGGAGAAGTAGAACGGAAGCGCCGTTCGGAATTGAGATTTTGCTCACGACTCGGGGATTCAGAGAAGGGTGTTGAGTGGTTGGTGGACCTAGCGGAATTAACCATTCCTCGAGGGATTCGTTCAGGGGCTCTCTTTTGCCTTTCGATTAGATAGTCAATCCTTCTTTCAAGAGCACTCATTTGCTCTTCAGTGATGTTGGGAGACTCATGAGGAATTGATATGGCATTAACCACTTTAACGAGGGTTTCAGGGGATTCATTCCAATTTTTGTAGCTTTGATCGGCAAGCTCTTCTATAATATCCCATGATTCCTTAGCGTTGAAGTCACTAAGCCTTCCACCAGCGGCTCGATCAATGGATCGCCTTGTGATGAAGTCGGTATGGTCATAGAAGATTTGGATTTGAAGCCAAAGATCAATCCCATGGTGAGGGAATCTTGGAGCAAGTCCTTGAATCGGGTCCATGCGTTGTAGAGAGATTCGCCTTGAAGTTGCTGGAGCATCAAGATGTCTCGTCTAAGCTTAGTGGTTCTCCCCGGTGGGAAAAATTGAGTAAGAAAACGAGAGGTGAGATCATCCCAACTTGAGATGGAGCCGGCTGGAAGTCGCTCAAGCCAATTACTAGCTTGGTCCCGTAGAGAGAATTGGAAGATACGCAAGCGCGTGGTCTCCCGAGTAGTAGCATCGAGGTCGATGGAATCGACAATTTTAAGGAAATCCTTAAGATGCCGATTAGGATCTTCGGAACGAAGCCCATGGAATGCACATCCGTTTTGCACCAACCGGATGGTGTCGGATCGAAGGGCCGTAGTTTGGGCTTGGTCGGGAAGCTCAATGGTGTTTCTATAACCTAGGTGGCTTGGTCTCGAGTATTCACCAAGAGTACGGGCTTTTGGCGGGTCATTTGGTGGTAGGTTGATGAATGGTGGTGGGTTATCACCTTCCATGATGAATAGTGATAGGGTTTAAGAACAAAGGTCACGAAGAAGGAGGATAGACTACGAGGAAGCTAAAATGAGAAAAAAAACTTACTTGATAGGAATCAAGCAAGGAAACCTAAGCGAGGTGAATTCTAACTAGCTATTCTATTCCCCGCAATGGCGCAAAAACTTGATACGCTTACACAGCGCGTTCGGGGTCAAAGTAACTTCCTCTTCGTCTAGCAAGTTTTTTAACACCCTAGGTAGTGAACTTAATCGTTGTAGTGTAGTATTAGGGTAAGCCACGGGTATTGATATCGTTCTCTAGGGGAATAGGAATGCTAGTGAGAAATTACTACGCTAAGGTTGAGGTTGAGGAAGATTATTTTTTAGCTTTTTATATTTTTTAGAAAATGGAAAGGTACGAATCTCGGGGTTTGAATTTGGGGGTTGGTATTTCTACCGATTACTCTACTTATCTAATTATCTAATTAACTAAGCTAGGGGTAGTCTATGTCTATTGTTGTGTGCTCGTATGATGATTAAGAATGTGTTCACTTAGGTTTTATTACTCCCTAGTGATCTCCTATTAATGGTTGAATTGTCACGTCCTTATTCTTAACGCGTTGTGTGTCTAATGTCGTAGGGTATCGTTTATCCCTAACTCTTTGAAGCTACCAAAGGTTAATGGCTACAAAATCTCTAGGATTCATTAACTTAACACTAAGGTACTCTTTGGATGTTTAACCTACGATTCCACTAGTGACTATAAGCTAAGGTTCACAAAGATTAATCAAGCATTAATGACACAACGAATGACCTATCGCAATACTAGATCAATAACAATTAAGATAAGAGACAACCAATCAATATTCAATAACTAGGTTTCATATTACCTAAGCAAACACAAAAATAATTTAGCCGGACATGGGAAACATGCAAGCATACACACAATCAATTGAAGACATAATTGAATTAATGAAGTAAAACATATAAGCTCAGGGTGCAGGATTACTCCCCTTTACCCAAAAAAGAATTAATGAAGTAAAACACTTATCTTGATGTAAAATAGGGTATTGAACCCTAAAATACTGTAAAAGACAGCCTTAGTTCGGTTTAGGTTTTTACTCCACAAAACTACACACTGAAAACTGAAAAATTCGATTTCTATATATAATGTTACAATCGCGACGGCGTCACTCTTTAATTGTGACGACGTCGGGTCGCCGTCATTAGGGTTTCTTCTTGGCCACGTAAACTTCGTGACAGCGTCACCTTATGCCCGTGACGCCGTCGCCTTGAGTCTCTGACGCCGTCTGGATCAAATCTAGGCCGTCTGAGCTGCGACGCCCTACTCTTTTAAAACTTGATGACGTCACTTGTAAATAAGCAAATTGGCTCTTGAGTCGTCACAAGAAGTCTCTGACGGCGTCACAAATAGAACCCGCCGCGTCGCCTTATGTTTCAATGACTGAGTGTCTCGATTCTTGACTTTGGCCATTTTCTTCAGTATATTCACGCCTTTTTGTCCGAATAAGTGTCATTCCAACAATTTGCCTTCATAAGACCTAAAAAGTAAAAGGAACGAAATTAGGTAGTAACGAATACAAAAGTGATCAATTAAGGGCTTAAATGACCCTCAAAGTGTACCTTTTAAATCCTTATCACCGTAGATGCCTTGATTTTAGAATTTCTTCAAGTTTCCTTCAAATTTTAGTTTTTTTCATCTTTCCGTTCAGTACCATTTTAATCCAATTCTATATATATGAAGCAATTAATTATCAAATTCATATAAAATGATGGCATTAAACATAAGATAATGATAATCAAAAAATGTTATTATTCGATGTTACCACTTTTATTCATATATTAGTTATTTTAGTTATATCTACAATTAATTTAGAAGCCTTCGTATCTAAAAGTTTTGCTTTTTCCGGTATGATTTAACTCGAAAAAAAACATTCATAGCTGCCTGCCAACTACAGGAAAAGAAAAGAGCTGGTCAAAAGAAATATGCTCCCAACATCATAAACTAATCAAACATTTAAGCAAGAGTTATGCGACAACCATGGTCAATGACTTTGTCTAACAAGTGACTAAGGTACTTCTGGATTTACATGACATAGAAAAATTATTTCTTTTTATTAGAGAGCATGTTGCGGAGGAGTTATAAGCGCCGTTAGCCACCTTTTTCAACCAGTGGCACCGCCATTTGTGCACCGGTAATGGCGCTAATATAATGGTGCGCCGTTCGTCCTTGCGTTGTTGCAATGGCTGGTGCCGTTGGTATTTGTCTTTTCTTTTTCTTTGTTCTTTTTTATTTTGTGAGTGTGTGAGGTATTTTTTGTGTGGCGTTTTGTGAGAACTATATGTATCAATAACTGTTATTGGGTTTTTTTGCTAGGGAAGATATTTTAGTTATTATGTGTTATTGAAGAGGTGATAAAGTGATGCTGATGTGGCACACCGATAAATGTTAATGGTGATGTTCCATACATCTAGCTCCGTTACTTGCTTAATTTCACCATTGCTTTATGACTTTCTTTTCAGCTACTCATATTTTACTTTAAAGTTTTATGGGTAAATTGATGTTACATTTGCAATATTGGAATTTGGATTTGTATCCGCTAGACTCAATAAAGTTTATTGTTGAACTATGTGTGTATTTTTTTTTTGTATATATATGAGTATGAAATAAGTGAGAGTGAAAAAAATTAATGATTTAAATTGTAAAAACGTGTTAAAATATCTAAAAAAATTGCATTGCTTTTTATAAATAGATGTATTTTAGTCTAACAACTTTACTCAATTTTAAGTTATTAATTTTTAAACAAGTGTATTTTACATTTATAGGTAGTAAAGATAAAACCGATCGATGAAGCTCTTATCTTTAACATCTTGCAATCTACCGACCATATTTGACATAAAAGTTATGAATTAAATTTTGTATTGTCTCGTGTAAATATTAATTCCCATTTATTATGAAGTGGTGATTGGGTGGTGAGTATAGGCTTTTTTTCTAGTAAAATCAAAACATGAAAATTCGGTTTTGAGTTTTCAAAATTAAAGCATGTTGGTGAGTTAGATATCTTCAGTTTGGATTCGTTCGATTTTGAAAACATGATTGTGAACTCTAAATATTTATACATGTAAGTGACTACAAAAAAGAATTCGAAGATTTATGCTAAGTAATGGACACAATACATGTAACTACTTTGATGTAGAAATACTGAAGTGGAAAATATGTCCTCACATGATTTGAAAAATGTCGCATACTAGAAACATTCCTAGTTTGCTAGTTTGTCTTAGAAAGTATGCTCGATAACACTCTATCGGATTGGTAAACATCATTTTAGAAATCAGTATATATATTTTTGATGTTTTATCACTAATAAGAATAAAAAATAAATAGATAAATGGATTTGATTTTCCGTGTTTAGGTTCTTCGAAGAAGCAGAGACTTTAACTCAAAATTATGTGCCCTAACCAAGGATATGGTCCCCGTGACCGTATCTTTCGCTGGCTATCACCAAAATGGTGTACGTATGAGTTTTGAACGACCTTATTTGAGAACTGAAATATCTAGAAGGGGCGTTGTTGGGGGACCCTTAGTCGTTAGTGGCATCCCCTAAGTCACTTTATCCACATTGTGGACAGGAAAAAGTAGTTTTTTTTTTTACCGTTTTCTATTTCGTATTTTCTGTCTGTTAATACATTTGACTTATTAAACTTTATATTTTTTATTTCGTACTTTCAATTTTGTAGTTTTAAACTAAAAACAATAAAAAAAATTTTAAAAATAATAATAGTAAATAAAAAAAGAAGAGGGGTGCCAATATCCCTTGTATGTATAGAAGTTCAACCATTAGATTTAGACCACATTGACGGTGCATGTTCGATATATTATTATTATTATTATTATTATTGTTATTATTAGAGTAAATTGCATAAATGGTTCCTGTGGTTTGCTCAAATTGATTTAGTCTCCGAGTTTTCGAAAGTGTAGGCGGCCTCCCCGAGAGGAAAAGTTGAGTTCATTTTCGTCTCGACCAAATTGAAATGGTGAAATACCCTCGTCTTCATCCCTTTGAATTTCCAGGGACGAAATCTGCAATTTGAGCAAACCACAGGGACCATTTATTTTTTTTCCGAAAATAATATTTTTTCGAAAAAAAATTCGATTTTTTTTTTCCAAAAATAATTTTTTTTCGAAAGTTCTGAAACAAATCCGAAAAGTCACAAATACAAAATATTTTGAAAAAATTTGGAAAAATATTCGAAAATAATTTTTTGACTAAAATACACGGTTGCTCCCTAAACTTGGCAATACGCTTCTCGTTGGGACAAAGCTGGCCCTTTTCATCGTCGGGGTCCCTTTTCAACTTTCTTACTCGTTACATGTCCTTTGACCATACTGCCGTTAGTCAAGGACGTCAGACCTGTTAGATTTGGCTTAACTTCAAGGGCACATTTGTCATTTCATCACATGGCCATTAATTACCGTCTCAGCCCACTGGTTAGCTACAGTAAAACCTCACTAATAAAAGGAAAATTTTATCACTACTCATCCTTTATCTTTCCTAACCACTAAAATCTTATCTTCTTCACCGACGGTAAAATCTGAAAAAATGGTGGTGTGTTCATGCAACAGAAGGGCCGTCATTAGAACTCTTTGGAACAACACGAACCAGGCGGGAGGTTCTATGCTGTCCAAGACAGTTGGGACACTTTATTTTATTTCATTTTAAAGTTGGCATGCAGTGGTTTACCTTAAAATGTGTTGATTATAGTAATATATTTGTTTTATTATAATTGTGATTTTATACAAGTGGGTTTAGTTGGTGTTTATGCTTGAAACAGATGCTCACATTTTGATAATCAATTATAGGCTACAATATGTCCGTTCATTGGGTGGTACGATCCACCCATGCAAAGGAGAGCAATGGATGTTATCATCTACTTGCAGAGGACTATCTACAGGAATGAGTTCGCATTACAAGAATGCGAAGCCGTCCTCATTTCTGAGACTATGGAGGCGGTGAGCAGCGGTGACCGTGCAACGAGTGCAGTTGCTCACCAAGCAGCCTTGGTTGATCTCCTTGTTGAGAAGGAGAAAGTTTGCCTTCTCAGGAACTTTTGTGTCTTGTCTTGGATGGTCATCTTCTTGGTTTTTCTATGGTTCTTCTTCTTCTATAGGGTTTAGGTAGGTACTGGTTTTTATGTTTTGAATCGGTGGAAGATGGTCTAGTTGTGTTTAAGAAGTTTTAGTGTACGTTGACTAAGAATAGTCTTTTGGTGTATAATGTTTGGTCCTTGTACATTGGCAATATATTTCTTTTATGCTTTGGACCTTATACTGTGTTGCATTTACTAATAGGTCCTTTGCCCCAAAATTTATATATCACTTGCCACACAAATACTAGTAGAATGATCAAACTTATAACACACATACAACTATCAAAGATGGATGAATGATCTGAGATGGATGAACAGACACCAGTTTCGAGTATCAACATAAACTTGATATGGTGTTGTTCATCCATCTTTGATCCTTCATTCAAGTTTGTGATAATAGAACACAGATCCAAGTTGAACAGATCCAAGATTCGTAGACATATGAAGTCTCAAAGATGGATGTACATGCACCACTTTTGAGTATGAACATAAACTTGATATCGTGTTGTTCATCCATCTTTGATCCTTCATTCCTGTTTCTGACAATAGAATTACAGTATCCAACTCAAAACACAGATCCAAGTTCAACAGATCCAATATTCATAGACTTGTGAAGTCTCAAGGATGGGTGAACCGACACCATTTCTGAGTATCAACATAAACTTGATATAGTGTTGTTCATCCATCTTTGATCCTTCATTCAAGTTTGTGATAATAGAATAACAGTAACCAACTCAAGGATGGGTGAAGAGTAAATGACTTTGAAAAAGTCAACAGTTACTATGCGTTTGAACTAGTAACTATACGTAGATATACATGGTAAAGTGGCAAATCAATACAATAAAAACACAATTTAACCCATAGACTAACATGTCATGATTTCATACATAACCCAAATGGATATATTGCCAAATGCATAAAATTTTGTAGTCTACAAAGTTCAGAAACATACATTGTTGACAAAGACAAAGTATTTTAGTCTACAAAGTTCAGAAACACAAGTTCAGAAACACCACCATTTTTTTGATTTTACCTGAGTCGGTGAAGAAGATAAGTTTTAGTGGTTAGGAAAGATAAATGATGAGTGGTGATAAAATTTTCCTTTTATTAGTGAGGTTTCTTGTAGCTAACCGATTGAAATGTGTGATGATAATTAATGGCCATATGGTGAAATGACAAATGTGCCATTGAAGTTAAGCCAAATCTAACAGTCGGCGTCCTTGACTAACGGCGGTATGGTCAAAGGACTTGTAACGAGTAAGAAAGTTGAAAAGGGACCCCGACGATGAAAAGGGCCACTTTGTCCCAACGAAGCGTATTGCCAAGTTTAGGGACCAACCGTGTATTTTAGTCTAATTTTTTTTCAATATGTCCAAATTTGAAAAATTATTTTTGTAAAAGAATTTGAAAAAACAATTTAGAAAAAAATTCCAATTTTTTTTTTTTTTTGAAAACAAGTATTCTGAAAATATTTTTGGAATTTTTTTCCAAATTATTTTTGAAATTCCTTTTTCCAATTTTTTTTTTCAAATATGCGAAAAATTTCTAATTTTTTTTCAAATTTTTTTTCTTTTTTATTTGTTTTTTCAAAATATTGAAATATTACAAAAACGTAAGAAAAACAGACAAAATGTAAGAAACACGGACAAAAATGTAAAAAAAAGACAAAAACGAATAAAAATAGACAAAACGTAAGAAAAATGGATAAAAACGGACAAAAATCTAAAAAAGTGGTAAGAAAAACGGACAAAAACGGATGAAAACCGCTAAAAATTTATTTTCGGAATAAAATTATTTTCGAAATTTTTTTTCGAAAAAAAATTATTTTCGGAAAAAAATAAATGGTCCATGTGGTTTGCTCAAATTGCAGATTTCGTCCCTGGAAATTCAAAGGGGATGAAGACGAGGGTATTTCAATCATTTCAATTTGGTCAGGGACGAAAATGAACTCAACTTTTCCTCTCAGGGAGGCCGCCTGCACTTTCGAAAACTCGAGACGAAATCTGCAATTTGAGCAAACCACGGGGACCATTTATGCAATTTACTCTTATTATTATTATTATTATTATTATTATTATTATTATTATTATTATTATTATTATTATTATTATTTTCTTCGAAAGGCATTCGATATATTATTATATGTAAGTTCGTGTCGTGGTGCACAGGCTATATATAATATGTATGGAAATTACTCTTGTGTCCAAATCGGCCTCCGATTTGCTTAATCCTGGAATAGTTTGAGATGTCAACTTTATCTGTTTCTAGTCCTTCCTTTTGTTCATCTCCATTGTCTTCAGCTGATAATACACATAGCACGAAGCAAGATGTTATTCGCAACAGTGTAATCTTCCATGATAGTATATGGGGGGATCAGTTTCTTGAATATGATGAGGTTTTGCATATTTTTACTTGCATCGCATACTTTTGTTATGAACGGAACAAGGTATACTAATTAATTATTTTATGTACGCAGAAATTCAATGCAGCTACAGAGAAACAACTAATTGAGGAGCTCAAAGAAGAAGTGAGAAAAGAGCTAATGATAAGAGCTAGTAATGAAGCAAGCCAAGATATAAAGCTTATACAATTTATCGATGTTGTTCAGCGCCTGGGCCTAGCCTATCATTTCGAAAAGAGATCGAGGAATCCTTGCAACATATCTATGTTACATATGGCGACAAGTGGATTGGCAATAACAACATAGAAAGCATTTCACTTTGGTTTCGACTGCTAAGACAACATGGCTTCAACGTTTCATCCGGTATTTAAATAAAACTTAAGTACCTTGCATAATAAGTGACTCTTTCACGGCATTACCTAGCCATTGTACCATGACCCAACTTACATAAAACATATCGATATCAAACGTATTAGCATTACAAAAAATTGTCATTTGGTGACACATAAAGAAAGTGTCACTAAAGTAAAAACATGTCACTAAAAAGTTAGATTTACTGTTTGTGTCACTAGAACCTCTATCAGTATAATCAACCTTCCTTGAGTGGAGTATGTCTAAATTCATCCACTTGGTTTGCTCGTGTTACAGATATATTCAAGAACTACACAGATGAGAAGGGAAAGTTTCAGGAATCGTTATGTGATGATCCTCGAGGAATGCTTGCTTTGTACGAAGCAACATATCTAAGGGTTGAAGGAGAAGGCGACTAGATGACGCAAAGCGAGTTCACTAAAATCAACCTCGGCATTATATCCAAGGATCTATCTTGTGACTCTTCTCTAAGAACCGAAATACAACAAGCACTAAAGCAGCCACTTCGTAGAAGGTTGCCAAGGTTAGAGGCGGTGTGTTACATACCAATCTACCAACGAAAAGCTTCTCATAATGAGGTCTTGTTGAAGCTTGCAAAGTTAGACTTCAACGTGCTTCAAGATATGCACAAACATGAGCTAAGCCAAATCTGCAAGTACGTACATATATAGCGAGAAAAATTCGCTTAGCCATATCATTCAACTTAGGGTTATTATACAAAGAAGTCACTAAAGTTTGCGCAAAAGTTGTCCTAAGTAACTAAAGTTTCAAAGTTGTCATCCAGGTTACTAAACTTATGAAACAGTCATTTTGAGGTTACTGAACATATATAAGAATATACGTAAACATCACTGAACTAATAAAAAGATGAGATTTATGTTACTTAACATATCAAAAAAAGTGCGTTCAAGTTACTCGATCAACACTGAAATTATAGAAGTGTATGCTTTTCATAAGTTCACTAAACTAGATGACAACTTTGAAACTTTAGTGACTTAGGACAACTTTCACTCAAACTTTAGTGACTTATTATAACTCGATCAAGCATGAATCAGAGGGTGTTTTACATGAGCTGATTTATCTAACTGTATCTATGTTTCATGCATGGTTTTATCACTTTATGATTTATATTCGTAACTTCCATTTATGTCTCAGATGGTGGAAGGATCTGGACATTCGAAACAAGTTACCTTATGTTCGAGACAGATTGATAGAAGGCTACTTTTGGATACTAGGAATTTATTTCGAGCCTCAGCATTCTCGTACAAGAATATTCCTAATGAAAACATGCATGTGGTTAATTGTTTTAGATGATACATTTGATAATTATGGCACTTACGAGGAACTCGAGATGTTTACACAGGCTGTCGAAAGGTAATTAGTGTGCATTTGCCCTTGGACTAAAACAGATCCTTGTGCATATCTATATTAACTATAATTAATCATTTATTTAGTGCTAACTGTATATTATATATCTTAGATGGTCCATAACCTGCTTGGATGAACTACCAGAGTACATGAAACTAATTTATCAGGAACAATTGAGTGTTCACCAAGAAATGGAGGAATCACTTGAAAAGGAGGGAAAAGCATATCAAATCCTTTATGTTAAGGAGATGGTAATTAAATTTCATATTCTCTAACTTGATAATGACTGACTTTCATAATTTCAAAATATTAGTCTACATCCATTAATAACTCCAAACAACGAACGCAGGCCAAAGACGGCACTCGCAGCCTTTTATTAGAAGCCAAATGGTTAAAAGAGGGGTACATGCCAACATTAGAAGAGTACCTTTCTAATTCACTGGTTACTTGTGGCTATGCCTTGATGACAGCAAGATCTTATGTTGCCCGGGACGATGACATAGTCACCGAGGATGCCTTTAAATGGGTGGCCACACATCCTCCACTTGTGAAAGCTACATGTAAAATTTTAAGACTTATGGATGATATTGCCACCCACAAGGTACGTACATACTAACATACATATATACTCGATATGATCATGTTCTTAGCAAAAACATATGGTGTTACATAGCAACTATATAATTTTTGTAGGAGGAACAAGAAAGAGGCCATATTGCTTCAAGCATCGAATGCTACCGAAAGGAAACTGGTGCATCAGAGGAGGAAGCATGCGAGTTTTTCTCGAAACAAGTTGAAGATGCTTGGAAAGTTATAAATCGAGAGTCGCTCAAGCCTACCGATGTCCCTTTTCCTCTCCTTATTCCTGCAATCAACCTTGCACGTGTGAGTGATACCTTATATAAATACAATGATGGCTACAATCATGCTAGTAAAGAAGTCATCAGTCACATCAAATCGATCTTCGTTCACCCTATGATTGTCTAAGATTCAAGTAGCCTTAACGGAACTTGTTATTTCACATATTCCTTTATAATGTTATGTTACGTGAGTCTTGTGAGGTCATTATCTGTTTTGTTGCAAGTTTTCTTTGTCCATTTTACATGTGTGTACTCTAGCACACACATGACTTTCCTTTAATAAATTTTCACTAATGTACGATGCAAAAATCATCGACTTCAATTCTGAGCTCCAATATATGTTGTCATGATTGTGAAAATACAATTTCACATCGGTAAAGAACAAACTCAAAGTTAACATATAAGTTTGGTGATCGAGCTACTCCTTTTTGTCAAATGGTTTTAGAATGCAGTCCTAGCTAGACTTATATATATGTTGAGTTTTAATGAGATTGTGAGATATAACGATCACAAAATTGGTATCCGAGCTACTCCTTTTGTCATATGGTTTTAGAATGCAGTCCTAGCTAGACTTATATATATGTTGAGTTTTAATGAGATTATGAGATATAACGATCACAAAATTGGTATCCGAGCTACGGTTCTCCGGTGGTGATGCGGATGGTGTTTCACGGATAAACTCCGATTGAACGGTATTGGATGATCCTGGTATACTTTATGAGTTTCTGTCAAAGAAAGCCAGTAAAAACGGCGTGTTGAAGTAAAAGAAGTCGGTGGTATTTAAAGGTGGGACCATACACTACTATTGTTGAAGGAGATGCATGGTGATTTGGGTTTGAATGATGCAAACTCATATGTGATCTATCTGCTTTTGTATGAAGGTATAGCTCTTATCAACATAATTCTGCAGATGACTTAAATATTTACCAATTATATTTTTCTCCGTGTAGCACGGGTACACATGTCCCAATAAGAGAATCGGGTGTCATAACAAGTCTTAACTTCGTCCTCGTGCCACCTCAGTGCCACATCAGCATCTCATTTTTCTACAACTAACCACAACAAACCCCCTCCTCACTCATAACAAACCTCAACCTCTTCATTTGGGGCTCACCACTACCACTTTATTTTTTTTATTCAATTTTCATTTCCAAATAAACTAAATAAATTCATTTCATTCAAATTAAAAATACAACACATAACTTAATAAAAAACGTACTAAACATAAAAAAATATACGAAAAAAAAACATACGCAAGAAATACATGAAATTATAACGAAACTAATTATCCGGATTATGTTGTTGAAATTGTGCCTATTGAAGTTGTTGCCAAACATGCTCGATGAGACATCGTTGAAGCTTTGCGTGTTTGCGATTATCACGTAGTTCTTTGGCTTTTTTTCTTTGCACTTGGCAACGTTCAATCAATGTCTGCTGTAAATTTGGTGTTGGGGAAATATACGTTTCAGCAATATCTGACATCGCAAAGTTTTCATCTTTCAAAATCATGTTATGCATTATGATGCACGCGTACATGATTCTCCGTAACTTGCCAACAGTCCATGCACGCGCCGGTTGGGCAATGATATGCCAACGTCCTTGGAGGACACCAAAAGCTCTTTCGATGTCTTTTCGAGCACTTTCTTGTTTCGCTTTGAATGCGGCATTTTTGGATTAGTTGCAGCTGTAAATGACTTGACGAAGATGCCCGCTCCGGGTAGATTCCGTCGACTAGATAATACCCTTGCTTAAATTTACACCCATAAACTTCAAACTCAACCTCGGGCGATGTCATCAAGCAAGTCGTCGAATAACGGAGAATTATTTAAAACCGTTAGATCGTTATTCGCACCCGCTACCCCAAAAAGCATGCCAAATCCACAAATCGTATGAAGCAACGACTTCAAGCATTATAGTGGGATATTTTTTTCACCTCTATGAAATTGGCCTTGCCATTCTTTGGACGATTTTTCCATTCCCGGTGCATACAATCGATGCTCCCCAACATTCCGGAAGCCCATGAGCGAGTGTTATGTGCATGGTATATGTGACGAATGTCATCCTCATCTGGTTTTCTTAAATACTCCTTAATAAATAGTTCGATTATGCACATAAGAAAAAATATAGGCAATCGCGTGCACGGTGTTCACCTATTTGTAAATACTCATCTAATGCATCACCGATATCACGTAAGCCAATTGGCGTAGGGCACATGTGCATCTCATAATCACACTAAAACTCATTATACCCCTAGCATCGGGTCGCACTCTAAAGAAATCAAAATGCTTAGGAAGAGGATGATGAGTTTCAATATATGTTTCAATACCTTGTACTATTTGTAGAAATAGACGACGGCTCATCTGAAATCGGCGTCTAAAATTAACGTCCGTATATTTTGGGTTGTCGCCAAAATAGTCGACAAGAAGGCGTGCTTGACAATTTCACGTTCACGAGGGACATATTGACGACGCTTTGAAGGACCGGGTGCTTGTTCCTGCAACGTTTGCTCCGCCTCGAACTCTTTAATAAACATTTCTAATTCCGTTAACTCTTCAAGATCACTATCGCCGGAATAAGATGATTCACTATCGTAACTCATGTTTTCAACAAGTTTGAATGGTTTTGTTTTGCTTGAATATGAAAAATTGTATGAAATGTTATGTTAATTTATAGATGGAGTGGTGGGTTTTTAAAAAAATAATAAAAATAAAAAAAAAAAATAACTTTTTAATCCGTTGTGTAACGGATACAAATTTTAAAAACAAAACTTGTGTTGCCTTTTGTCAGAACCTTAGCTTCGTCGTCCCCACGATTTCAAAGTTCACGGCGGCCGACGGCGAGCCACCCCGGTGTGGCGGCGAGCCACGGCGGGGCTCCACGTCACCCACGGCGAGCCACAACATCTCCCACACCGGATGCTCTAATAGTATCTCCACTTAGGATTCCATGTGTCATTTAGATGTTGGTGATTTTGTAACTTATGCGTGTCGTTATAAGCGCAAGTACAATATATGATATATGGTTGAAAATACATGCATGTGTACTTTCATTGCAAAAAGCGAGAAACTTTTTGATTCATACACAAATAGTTATGCCAATTTTACTGAGATTGTTTAGTGTTCGGAATTTTCATAATAGTGTTAAATTGCATGTGATACATCATGCTAATTTTAATATTGAGAAAAAAAAGTTGAAAAAATAAAGAAACAAAGAAAAGACTCTTTAGAAATTATATGAAAGTGTTCTACTGAAAGATAATAAAATATCTGTCGTGATGGTACAAGTTGTTTTGCTTAACAATTAATAATACATGAGATTTAAATCTATACTACATATAAAATTAAATTGGTCAAATGTTGAAAGTTGAAAGTTAAAAATAAAAAATGCTCAAAGGTGATAGAAATGTATAGTATAATTAATACTATTATTAAAACTCTTCATTACTTAAAAGTACAATGATATATTCACATTGTACAATCAATTAAAAACATATCTACCAAGTTAAATACAATCAATTAAAATACCCCTTACTAAAAAATACAATAAAATTTTCACAATATACAATTTAAACAAGTTACAACATAATCCAAAATATAAAATAATTAAACACACTAATTAATGTTATTTTTTAAAACAACCTAAAATGAAAAGTACATGTTATTATACACATTATACACATTAATAAAACACACGGAGCTTTATACAGGCTAATAAATTGATGGTACATATAGTTTTGAAAACCGAAACGGACCAACTGATTTAACCGGGAACCGGTGTCGCCATCGATTTGGCTAATCAATAAAAGTCATCCGAAAACGAATCAAGAGGACCCGTTGAAACCGATACAAACTGGTGAATCGGGTCTCATCGCGATCTATTTTTCTGGTTAATAGTCACAGGTTACTCGCCGCCGTAACGCGCGGGTACCCTGCTATACTATATATAAAAGAAAAACCAAAAAGTTAAAAGTGAATAGTTGAAACTAAAAAAGAAAATGTTGAAAATATATATTTCAAAAGAAACTACTAATACACATTGAAAACCAGGTTGACCCGGGACGCTTCAAGCCCAGCGAGTTGACCCGATTTTGTTTGACCCATTTTCGACCCAACCCGTCGGGGTTGACCCGGTTTAAATCGATCCGTTTTTTTACCAGAACGGTTCAACCGGTTGAACCACGCGAGTCAAACCGGGTTTCAAAACATTATGTTTAATCCCCAAACCTTCAAACTTTTATTATTTTTCGTTTATAACCAATAAACTTTTTTTTATCATTAAACGATCTATCGCTATAAAATCTCATTGTTATGCACGAGTATTCGTGTAATATAACAAATACATACATTCAATTATTTGGTATCATCCAAAATCTATTTCCAATTTTGTGATGTAAAACTTGCCATCAAGGCAACTAATGCAATTTTTTATAAGTTATTCTCATTATTGTAACTTATTATTAAAGTGTCGATATCATAAAATTACTAAATATCTCACCACTAAACCATAATGGCATAATCAAAATCAGGCCGTCACGCGTGGTGCTTATGGTGGTTAATAAAGGGCTACACGCGTGTAAATAAAGTTAACAAAACACTATAATTATTTTGATTGAAGTGTTTAACATATTCCATGCACATAATTAAATCTACTTTTCATTTTTTAGCGTTTATTCAAAAGGATGCCAATTAGTTTATTTTGAATTGAATCATATGTTATAGTTTGTGTCCATAAAGTAATATATGAATTACCTTTTCAGCAATAGTATTAAGTGCGGAGCTTGAACATTTATGTTGGAAGATCCAACTTGCAAAATATTGATTTTTTTTCAAATGATAAAAAGACCAGAGAACCTCCAATGTGATTGGTAGGAGGGTTGGTTTAATGCTAATATGAGTAATTTGAAGTTTTCGAAAAAGATTGACGTAATTATAAGAATATTAACGTAATTGTAAAATATTTTAAAGATATTGATGAAAAATGACAAGTGTAATCCACAAGCTATTTTTCTTTCATTCATAATTTTTCTTCATCTTTGTCATTTATTATTCTACGTGTCATTTTCATATTGTTAGGAAGAAAATTAGTAAAAAATGTTATGAAGAAATATCATTTTCCTTCGAGATATTCTCCTATTAATCTAAATCATCTAGGTTCAACTATTGGGAAATTGACATGCTCACTTTTTTTTTTTTTTTTTTTTTTTTTTTTTTTTTAAGTTGAAAAGCTGTGTATAAATCTAATTATATATATTAATTATTTCTTTTAAATAATTGTAGCTTTTGATTATTATAATTTGGATAGGATGGGATGTAGGATGAGGTGTTTAAAGGGTATGTTTGGCACATGAGATTATGAATATATTATGTTTATTTTTTTAAAAATAAGTTATTTAAAAATAATTTTTGTTTAGCAGACATAACTTATAAAAGATTATTAAAAAAAATTAAAATAAAAAAATAATCTTCCATAATATCCGAAAATAAAGGTTCTTCATGTAATTTATAAAAATAATCTCTTTATAATCTTTTTCAAAGAACAAAGACCAAAGATCGATGATGATGATCATCATCAACACTATCTATTTTTGCCAAACATACCATAAGTATTAACGTTTCTAGACATTGCTTATTTTGTCTAAGTTAGAGTATGAAAAGTTGCGAATAGAAAATTCAATCTGTGTGTAAGTTTTACGTATCATTTTACTGGAATTTTCAATCTATATGCTTGTTTAACGTATCTTTTTGCTTTATAAATATCATGATATATTTAAATATCACACATTTAAAAACTAATTTAACGTTTGAAATAATATGTTGCATACACAACCCAAATGAAAGTTAAAATTGTTGCAACAAAATAGTTAAATTATAAATATTCGCAGCAACGTGCGGCTTATGACCACCCTAGTCTACCTTTATACTCAATTTTCAAAGAAGTTTGGTGAAATGAATGGTAAGTTAGACTAAGGATCAAATGAGAAGAATTCTTAAAATAAAAAGAATGATGAGAAATAAATATAACTACACATTAGAAATGTATCAATTTGAATTAGATGCATCCCTAGTCTTTTAAATGCATCATAATATATTTTATAACAAAAAATTAGATGCATATACATATATTAGATGCATTTCATTAAGTTAAACGAATCCTATCTATTTTTCGTCCTCTGCGGGTCAAATTTGTTGCTAGTACTAATTCGAATCGTTTTTACTTCAAAATCACTTTTGAAACTAATTATGATGCATCTAAATGAATAGAGATGCATCTAATTCAAATCGATGCATCTCAAATATGCGATTATAATTATTTCTCATTCTTCTCATTTTAAGTTTTCTGCTCACTGTATCCTTACCCTGGTAAGTTATTGTTATTTTTTTTCTCTTTTCACAATTGATGGAGCATTCCAATTATAACTCTTAGAATTGTTAATATTTCGATTATGATATTAGAATGTTACAATTTTATGATTCAACAAAGAAAAACAATGATTTGGATTTTATGTAAGATTTTCGCAAGCTTAAGATTTATAGAATCCCGATCTTGACTATAGAATTTTAAAATTTAATCCGATCCGATCTTACTTTTCTTAAACCGCAAATTAAAAAATCACAAAATTATGGATTACTATGTTTTAATAGAATTTAAAAAGCAACTTGTGATTCTTTTTAAATATTCTATATTTATAATTTATAACAACATTTTCGTAAAACCTTTATACAATTTTAGCACTTCAATAAAACATTCATATAATTTTGGATTTATGATATATAACAATTTATAGATTTGAATAATATTACAAAAACTATTAAGAAAAACTATTAAAAAAATGACATTATAGTAGGATCTTAGGTGTCACACCTCCAAAATATCTCTTAGAGTTGTTAATATTTAATGTTACAATTTTATGATTCAACAAAGAAAAACAATGACTTGGATTTTATGTAAGATATTCGCAAGCTTAAGATTTATAGGATCCCGATCTTGACTATAGAATTTTAAAATTTAATCTGATCCGATCTTACTTTTCTCAAACCGCAAATTAAAAAAATCACAAAATTATGGATTATTATGTTTTAATAGAATTTAAAAAGCAACTTGTGATTCTTTTTAAATATTCTATATTTATAATTTATAACAACATTTTCATAAAACCTTTATACAATTTTAGCACTTCAATAAAACATTCATATAATTTTGGATTTATGATATATAACAATTTATAGATTTGAATAATATTACAAAAACTATTAAGAAAAACTATTAAAAAAATGACATTATAGTAGGATCTTAGGTGTCACACCCCCAAAATATCTCTTAGAGTTGTTAATATTTAATGTTACAATTTTATGATTCAACAAAGAAAAACAATGACTTGGATTTTATGTAAGATTTTCGCAAGCTTAAGATTTATAGGATCCCGATCTTGACTATAGAATTTTAAAATTTAATCCGATCCGATCTTACTTTTCTCAAACCGCAAATTAAAAAATCACAAAATTATGGATTACTATGTTTTAATAGAATTTAAAAAGCAACTTGTGATTCTTTTTAAATATTCTATATTTATAATTTATAACAACATTTTCATAAAACCTTATACAATTTTAGCACTTCAATAAAACATTCATATAATTTTGGATTTATGATATATAACAATTTATAGATTTGAATAATATTACAAAAACTATTAAGAAAATGACATTATAGTAGGATCTTAGGTGTCACACCCCCAAAATATCGCAGCGGAAGTTAACCAGAGTGTGACTTCATAACACAAAAACACAAGATATAAAGAACGACCTCTAAATAAGTTGTTTAAAAAAGTACACATTCGATCAAATAAATAGTGTTTTACAATAGCCTAAGAGTTTCACAAAATATAAAGAAGTTTTTGTTTTGCAATCGAACGATAAATAATGCAATAATCTCCGTCATAATGAAATCCCAAAATGCGAATCTATGCTATGCTCCATGCAGTAGAGCTAGTGAAATCAAGAACATGAAAAATACATGTTATTTTAAATTGCATGTGATGAAGAAAGAAAAGTTCATCTGAGATTATTATTTGAGTCTCTTGTTTGCTGAGGATAAATTTGAGAATAAAGTGTAGAGGTGCTGATTATATCGGTCTTGTGAATAATCTTTTGACGATGTATTTGACCTTTTTTGAATCATAAGTATATGTGTTTTAGATTTTTAGTTGCTAGTAAATATTTGAGAGAGATCAAAAGTGTCGTATAAATGGTTAAATTAGTGTTTTGAATATTACAATCATTTAATTATAATTTAACGAGGCATTTATCAGACCTGTGCGTCGCATAGTTTTTTTTCCCAATAAACTATTGAACTCTTGCTTATGTGTTAAACTTAACTTTTTTTAACTTGTTATTATAATTTACAAAGAGGTCCGAGAAAAATTATGTACTTTTTTTTATATTCATTATTCAAGGTGCATGCGATGGAGTGCTCTTATTATCTCATAGCATATTAAACTATTCGCATGCCATATAATTATACTATACGCCATTCGATGTGTGGCTCAAATATTCAATAATCTATAAATTGGGCTAAAAGTGTTTGGTTCATGTTTACACCATGTCAAACGGATCAATTCATGTCGAATCTCATCTCATTTATATATTTCATAAATTGCTCAGTGAAACATTTATCATTTAGTACTAAATAAGTCACGTAAACTATAGATACTTTTGTAGATCTTGATGTTAACACATTTTTTGAGAAAAGTAATTAAATATATCAATATAACATCTATACCTAATTGTTTGAAGTAATAATTGGAAACACTTAGTTATGGTTCATAATAAATTTTTTTTAATTATGATAACGTTATTGAAAAGATTGTAAGCGTCTAAATATATTATGAAAATCATTATATGATCTAAAATAGCAAACAAATGTGAGACATTGTATCATCTGAATACTTGATTTACCACAACGTAGTATAATTTATTATATTTCGAAACTCTGTACAACTAGTTGATATGAGTAATTAGCCGATGGCATAATACAAGTCATTATAAACTTTAATGATACAATGTAGACGAACAACACATAAATTAAATAACGTAGTAGTCATCGTTTTTTATCTCATTATTGCTTGCAGCACAATCGCATTATTTGAGTATTGGTATTCTTTCAAGTTGGTAAAGAAAGTTAGGATGATATCGTAGAGTGTTACTCCCTCCGTCCCATATTAAGTGTCCACTATTCATATGCACAAAGTTTTAGAAAATTCCACTAACTACATTCTCCACCAATCAAATATCATTTTCACCCACTAAAGTCTCTTCTCATTGGTTGAAATATTCTATGGACACTTAATTTGGGACAACTAAAGATTCCATTGTGGACACTTAAATTGGGACGGAGGTAGTATGATTTTTGTTCATTTGATGATGTAATATTGGTTTCATGTAAATCGTACAATTTATATTTGAAATAAGTTGTGTATGTAACATCTAAGGACATGAATAGCTTATTAGCATTCTATAATTATATTGTATTAATCAAGCTAATTAGAAGAGAAAATAAACGGATGCATCTAAACACCTTTGCGTTATTTGGGATTGCATATATTAATTAGACAAATCTTACTGCAAAACTCTAATATTAATTAGACATGAATAGATCTATTGCAATCACTAAACATGACTGAAACTAATCGGCTTAAACGTATTTGGCCAAGTCTTCTTGTGTGCTTGAATATTGTCATGTGTCAACGGTATCTCGGGTCTTGTCATGTTGTCCCTCGATCAATTTTTTTTTTCAACTGCCAGCTTTTAATTTCATCTTCGTATACTTCAGTACTATAAGATTCATAATAGCAAAAGATGACAGGTATTACATTTAAAACCCACCCTTTAGAGCATATGCAATGGTTAACGCTGGACCGGCGTTATTTGCCGTTAACCGGCGTTAGCCACACCGAGCTCCGCGTTAAACCCACGTTAAATGGCTTAAGTTACCACTCTAACGGGCGTTAAAGGGTAGGGGAAAAAAAATTCATTTCACCCTCCCACATCATTTCAAATAAATTTTTACTTATACCCCCTCAACCTATTAAAATTCAAATTTAAATTATACTGGTTAATTCTGAGTGGGTTAAATTTAAATTCCAATTTGAAATTTAAAAATCAAATATGAGCGATTTATTCAAATTCAAAATCAACTCGCCTATATATACAACTCTACGAGTTGTTTAGAATACACAACTTACACACACAAGTTACACACACAACTCACATACACAAAAATGTCTACAAAGATTTTTCTCGGCAATTCCCAAGTCCATAACGATTGCGGAAACTAGCTTTCCAACTCCAACTCGATTGCGAAACCAGCTTTCCAACTCGGAAGAATTTGAAGTTTACTCAACCCCTTTGAAGATGTCTTTCGGTTTTCCAACCGGCAAATGTATTTTTAAACTCTCCACGTTAACAATCTAATTGTTAACACTCCACTTATGAACAATCCAATTGTTAACACTCCATTATTAACAATTAAAGTCTGTGATCCACATTGGATCTTAAAATAATCCATTTGGGTTAAGTGAGGCTTCCTTCGTTAACTTGAACAAGGCGAAGAAAACTATAGAGATTATGGAAGAAGCGAGCCGCGAGAAAGCTGCTCGTCGTGAACAAGCAAGGAAGTTCAATATCTTGAGATAACTACTTTGACATCATGGAGACAAAGCTTTTAATGGCGAGTTTTATTCCTCTTCAAGTGACGAGGGTTGGGACTTAGATGATTCGTTTTATTAAGTTTTAGTAGTTTTATTTTTACTCAATCTCGTTGTAGTTTTAATGCTTAATGTAATTCGTGTTTAATGTTTAATGTACTTTGTGTTTTAATGTTTAATGTAATATGTTTTTTTTAATAAATGAAGTGTTTGTTTTAGTTTAGGGGTTGAATTTGAAAATATCAACTATTAAACCTTAACTTGGGATGTTATGATTGTGGGTGTATTTTGGGTGAGTTAAAGTGAAATATTAAAGCTGATGTGGCGCTAACGTGACAGGGTGTTAATGTTTAACTTGTGTTATCAATGCAAGTGCTCTTATAATATATTATCACATGTTGACATAATGCTTTATACGAAAATTCGTCCCCGGCAACAGTTGTTTCTTATATACACTATAAATCTGATGAACATCTGCATAAAACGTTCAAAACATAGTTTTCTAAAAGGAAAGATAAAATACATATTTGACATGAGCAAGCTCACCTTTCGCATCGAAAACAAAGAAAATGCACCATTCCTCTTCTCCCGATGCATATGTCTATCACAGTAGTAAAATAAAAGTTAATCTTAGTATAACAATGATAATAATAGAAGCAACATGTTGAAAAGAAAGAAAAATATGTAAAATAAATCATACCATTAACACCAAATTATAATTCTTCTTTCTTCTTATATTTGTTTTTAAAATGTATCATACTTGTCACTATTTGCTTTTGTGGGTATCTTTTTTTCAAATTCATTATTTCTCGGGTATTTTGCGAAAATTTTGGATATTTTTGCACCTCTTAACTAATAGAAATTTTTTTTCCCGAAGGGCAAAAATGTCACATAGTACCATAAGAAGGATGAATTTGAAAGAAAAATACCCACAAAAGTAAAAAAATTTATTCGCTAACTATAAAAGCAAATGATGGCAAGTATAATACCTTTTAAAAATATTTGCCCCGACTATAAAAGCAGGTAGTCATTGATCAAGTTGTATATATCCTTCTGCATAAATGGCAAATCTAATGATCAACCACGAGTCATGGTTGTGGGTAGTAGTGAGCAACAACGATCTTACACTTAAGGCAGTGGTCACGATTTCAGTACTAATATTGCTGGCTGTTTTTTGGTACAACTTGACACGTTCAAGCTCATCACCACCATTACCACCAGGTCCCCGTGGGTTGCCAATTGTCGGGTACCTTCCATTTCTTGGTCGTGACTTGCACAAACAGTTCACCACCATGGCTCACACCTACGGCCCCATCTTCAAGATCCATATGGGAATCAGGCGTTATATTGTCATTAACAAGCTAGAGATAGCAACGGAGGTGCTCCGTGACCAAGACAACAACTTCACTTTCCGCATTCCAACACTTGCTTCCTCGATAATCACTTATGGAGGGAAAGGTATATCATTTAACAGTAACTCAAACTGGCATGACCAGCGTAAGTTATTGGTGAGTGAGGTCTTAAGCAACAAGAATCTTGAAGCATGCAGTCCTTTCAGAAGAAATCAAGTTAGAAAAACCATTAAGAATGTTTATAGTAAAATCGGGACCGCAGTCAACTTTAGTGAGATTTGTTTCTCAACAGAAGTTAACATGCTCTGCAGCATGCTTTGGGAAAACTCGTCTGACAACATAGCCTCAAAAGACAGAAATCTTGGTGCTGAGTTGTATATAATGGCATCAGAGATCATGCAGCTTCTCCTACGACCGAATGTGTCTGATTTCTTCCCCTGTCTTGCATGGCTTGATCTACAAGGTGTCCAACGGGACATGAAGAAACAGTTTGAAAAATTGGATCAACTTTACACAAACATAATCGAAGATCGAATTAAATCTATCTCAGAAAGGATAGATGATGGGATTGCCTTTGAGGAAAGAAAGATTTCCTACAGATCTTGTTAGATCTCAAGGACCAGAAAAAGCTTACCTTTGACGAAATAAAGGCACTTCTCACGGTAACTTTTTTTTTTTTTTTTTTTTGAGCGGCGACTTTTCGCGGCAATTTATTAAGCTTGATATTTCGTTTATGGGCAAATCACCTAAACGATCGATATAGTATAACTTTTTCATGTATAAATGACTTTTGAATTCACATACAGTTTAAGAGTACGCAAACACAAAAATAAACTAATTGATGATATGCTAATTTTTTGTGACAACTTAATTGGTTAACATTTCATTTGTTGTATTAATCAGAACATTGTGATTGGAGGAGCCGATCCTACGATTACATCGATAGAATGGACAATGACCGAGATTATCAGACATCTTAAAGTAATGAAAAGGATTCAAGAAGAATTAGTACAAGTTGTAGGAGTAAATAACATTGTTGAAGAATCCCATCTCTCGGAACTACAATACTTAGAGGCAACATTTAAGGAAGCATCGAGGTTGCACCCTGCAGGCCCTTTCATAAGCCCGCGGTCCCCACATGAGGATTGCATAGTTGGGGGATACACTATCCCAAAGGGCTCTCATGTCTTTCTGAATATTTGGTCAATGCAACGTGATCCTCGCTATTGGGATAATCCCTTGGAATTTAACCCAGACAGGTTCTTGGCCAATGATGAGACACACACATATGGTTACAATGGTAAAAATATAAAATTCGTTCCATTTGGATCAGGGAGAAGAGTGTGCCCAGGTATTACATTAGCCGATAAAATGCAAATGTATATCTTGGCATCGTTCTTGCATTCATTCGACTGGAGCTTGCCCAAGGGTGAAACACTCGACCTCTCCGAGAAATTTGGCATCGCATTAAAGAAAATGAAACCACTCATACTTATCCCATCTCAAAGGTTGCTTAACGCGGGACTCTATATGTAATATTCTGCTACTCGTAAGAAAATTTAGCATCATCTTAGAGACCGCGAGTATAAATATCGATCTACATGTTGGATCTTCATTTGCTATGTTAATAAGATGTGTATGCGTTACTATTAATGTGTACATGTGTACGACTCTTAATATAATTGCTCCATATCAGTTTATATTATTTGCATGTTAGTTTGATCAAGTTTATATTCAAAGCTTGGTTCTTACTTTTTAGTCCAGTATAGTCCGGTTCAGAACCATAATCAGATCCGAATCACATTCTTTCATCTAATTATTGGCATTTCCAAACTTGAAGATTGACGTTGCTTGACATTGCTTTAATTTTTATATAAATTTAGAAAAAACTAATAAAACCTAAGTAACATTCAAGCTCCTGTTTGAGACTGAATTAGCTTAAACGGAACGCAACCAATTCATGTATGTTTGATTTTTAGTTCCATTACCAGAAATCATTCTTCTCACATGACAGCAACCAAGAGAAACTATGTACAGATGCAGTATAAATTAAAGTTTCAGAAAGTTAACTCTGTTGAGAAACGAATATTTTAAGCAAGTGACCTATTTTTTTAACGGCATTTTATTGATAACACTCTAGCAAGAGACTAGAGGGAGAAGAGAATTACAATAAAGTTGTACAAGCATGCTTTGAATCTCAATTCTACCAGTTCGGATTAGCTTTCCTATTCCTGTGAACGATCCACGAGTGTGCATGAGTTTTTATTTCATTGCCAAGAGTATCCTTCCTAGGAGTCTTCGGGTCAAAGCAAGGTCTATTCCTATACGTCCATATGATCCAAGTTGTTGTTTGAATAACCACATTGAAACATTTTTTTACCAACGTGTTAAGTTTACCGACAGAAAGGGGTAGAAGTACAAGACAGACTCTATATCGATAATTAAATGAAAGCAGTAAAGGTCGTGGAACGAGGCTCGTGTTTAACACCATTCCCTTAAAGCAGTTAAGCCGTCTGTTTCACAAAGTACAACGTCCAAAGCATTGTACTGACGGACTGACAACTTCACGAAAGATCGTGAAAACTTGTGCGTTTCGATCGAAGAAATTCTTTGGAATTTATACGTATTGGAGCGATATTTTCCGTATAGAAAAGCGAATGAAGACCCGTTTATTTTATAGGCTAAAACCTATATTGGTCACCAAGATAAAATATTTTCTGAAAAAAGCAGATATGCAAATCATTAAAACAATAACACGATTTGCATATATATTATTTACGACAACATTCGATAAAGTTTGTCAATAAGTTTCATATCTATTCCAAAATAGATTTACATAATTTAGGAAAATGAATCTCGAATTTACGACAAAAGATACTTGCGTATCACGAGGTTTCGGAGCTGCATTCGTGTCCGTAGGTCAGCGGGTGATAACATCAAATAGTCCCGATTATTAAGTGTTAATTTCCCCCGATAATGCTCGTATTTTATATCATTTATATGAATTTACGCTTGTTTTCCTCTATATTTCACTTTCAGGTATATTACGAGCATTGAAGCTAAATAGACGCGGATTTGGAGATTTTATTGAAGATATATGATAGTATGCCCATTTTGAAGTAATTACGGTGTAACTCTTGTCTCATGTTACGCCGTAACATTTGCGTGACTCACAAGGCCAGCTCAGCAGCTGATTACGGCGTAAATCCATCTTAGGATTACGCCGTAACTCTTTCCAACGATTACGGCGTAATCATGATTTTGTAACGTATATTGAAGATACGGCGTAACTCATTGCATGTGTTCGCCGTAACCAACTATAACTAGAGAATTATTACGGTTTATATAGGTTACGATGTAACTCTCAACAAGTTCGCAGTAACTAGATCCGCCTATAAATACCAGCCCTAAATTCTGAATTTCACACAATTCACTCCACACCACAAAGCAGAGAACGTGAGTAGGGGATTGAAGGCAGATCTTGAGAAGCATACGGAGCCATCTCCAAGGGAGAAATCAGTCCCTAACGATAAGCATTAGCTATTTATCATTTCTTTTACTTTCAATTCATGTATTTCATTATCTGAAACGTTGAATTGATTGTTTCATTTAATATGATCGGCTAAGCACCTCTAGTGCTAGCCTAGTTATGATTTATTAATTGTTATGTTTAACTTTACATTTCTTCCTTATAATTTTTTCTAGTGTATGCATGCATAGTTTGCTGGTTGCTACCCTTGTTTTGGTAGTTTTGAATGGCGGTAGTGTCTAGTTGCTTAGGAAAATTGACCAACTGGCCCTAAGTAGGTAGATTGAGTGGGAAGGGTAAGAATTGACCAACTGACGACCCTTCTTCGCTTGTGCGAATTGACCAACTGATCACCTGCCGTTTGGATGAGTGTCTAAGATGCTAGCTCCCGGGCACCCATTGTTATGAATCTTGCATGTAGCGGAACTTAATGACTTGGCTTAGGGGACTAAAAACAACTGGACTTTCAAGGGTAGTAGCTTGATCTCCGGTGGAAACCTTTGTTGATAGATTAGGACGAACTAACCAAATGCTGTCCTAGCGACCTAAACCCCCACTTGAAGCAATTGGAAGTAATTAAACGTGAACATAACTTGATAGGATGAGTAACTAGGTTAGCACACTTCTCCTCTATTGATCACAACCTTTTCCTTTATTTGCTTTCTTTATTTTCTTGCTTTATTATTTTATTAATCATTTTAATCTTAAAACCATTTAAAACTAGTTACACCTAGACTTAATTAGAATCCGCTCACATAGCTCTTGGGACGACCTCGGTTTTACCGATTACTACACTACACACGATCGGGGACACTGCCCTTTAGTGCATAAGGTAGACCTTAGGTAAACGAGACACTTATAAATATTAAAACCTGGTCAGTTAAACCTGCATCAAGTTTTTGGAGCCGCTGCCGGAGAGTTATATTAGGATTTTTATTTAAGTCTTTATTTTTAATTATCGTTTTCAATTTCTGATATTAAGGCTCTCACCATTAATGATTATCTTACCACCTCTAAAGTAAAACAGGGGATCACCATTCCAGCTCTTGAAGAAAATGTTAGATTCAAATTCTGGGGACTATGTCTGAAAGAACTAAAGAGATGTAGCTTTTATGGAAACAAAGATGAGGAAGCATACGAGCACATCTCTAAGGTATGTGAAATTGCTGACTTGTTCCATGCACCAGGTGTCTCCAGAGACCATATTATGATGAGAGCATTCCCATTCACTCTCAAGAAAAGAGCTAGAGATTGGCTGAAGAAACTGCCTTCTGGATCTATTACAACATGGAACGCATTCAAGAAGGCCTTTCTTAAAGAATATCGAACCCCTGCAAAAATCCTTCAGCAAGTCAATGAAATTAGAAGATTCTGCCAAAACAATGATGAACCCTTATTCACAACTTGGGAAAGATTCAATGAAGCCATCCTCTCATGCCCCGAGCATAAACTCAACTAGCACGAGCAACTACAAATATTCTAGAACGGGCTTAATATCAAGACTCGACAAATATTAGACTCTAAAGAACCTATCCCTTTGATGACTGCTGATAAAGGATGGACCAGAGTTGAAGAAGTTGCTCTTCATTCGTCATTCTGGAATGAAGATTGGAAAGAAAGCCCGATGGAACTACAATCGGTAATTAGGAATTTGGAAGAATTCGAGTCGACATGCACTCCACTCGAAGAAGTGAAGATGGTTAAACATAAGTTCGATAGCCCAGTTGAAGGAAGAGTGACAGATCTCGAAAAGGCAAAAAAGCTTGTGAAAGAATCTAGCGAAAGCAAGAGGAAAGTGAGAAATTGGTATGGAACATCAAGAAAGACTACGACCATGTACTAAGGACTCAAGCAGCTGCTATAAGAAGATTAGAGAATCAGGTCGGAAAGCTTGCCAAATAGGTCAAGATCAGAGACGAAGGAGAACTTCCTAGTACAACTGAAACCAATCCTAGGGATCTGGCCCATGCTATAACAACCCGAAGCGGATTAAACTACAAAGAACCAGCTTATCCCTCAAAATCAAATGTTCAGAATAAATAAATCCCTCAAGACAACAACAAGGAAACAAAGGATACTCAAAAAACTTCGTCACAGGAAAAAGTTCGACCCTATGTTCCACCCATACCATTTCCTGGAAGAATTAAGAAGGAGCAAGAACGATTACAATTTTAGTAATTCATGTAGAAATTACAACAGCTCAGCATAAACATTCCTCTCGTGGAAGCACTTGAACATATGCCAAAATATGCTAAATTCATAAAGGACCTCCTCACTCATAAAATACTTTCTGATCAGACACAGGTTTCCTTGAATCAAAGGTGTTCTGCTGCACTTCTAAAAGATATGCCTCTCAAAGAAGAAGATCCTGGGAGTTTCACCTTACCTTGAACCATCGGAGGTATCGTGTTTGAAAAATCCCTTGCCGACTTAGGAGCCGGCATCAGCCTTATGCCATTCTCGCTTTACTCACGACTGGAATTGGGAAGCCTGAAACCAACTAGAATGTGCATTGAGCTAGCCAATAAAACAACTCAATACCCTAAAGGAATTGCAGAGAATGTCCTTGTCAGGATTGATAAATTTTTTTCCCGGTCGACTTCGTGGTCCTTGAAATTGAAGAAGATAATGTCCCCATTTTACTCAGAAGAACCTTTCTTACCACATCACACGCCATGATTGATGTTTTTAACAAGAAAATATCTTTGGAAATTAGAAATGATAAGATTACCTTCGACCTAGAAGATCGATGAAATACGCTTCTTTCACTAACGACAACCTTGACGACCTCAATCTAGTCGAGGTTAATGTTCAGAAACATGCTCAAGAATGCTTTCAGCCAGACCCCTTGAAATCACTAGTATTTGAAGACCATAATAACACATCTAATGATGAAGAAGACAAGTGGGAAGGAAATACTATGGATAACCAAACGTTATGTTCTGCCAACATCCCAGAAAAAGGTGATAATAATCCCAAGCTCAAAGAGCTCCCTTTTCATTTAGAATACGCATTTATTGATGATGATCCTAATATTATTGTCGTAATTTCTTCTATATTATCTAACGAGGAAAAGAAATTGTTATTACAGGTTTTGAGCAAGCACAAAGGAGCTATTGCATGGAAAGTTTATGACATAAAAGGAATTAACCCTTCATAATATCCTCACAAGATTCTATGGATGATAATTTTAAACCAGTAGTGCAGCCACAAAGGAGATTATACCCAAAAGTTCAAGGTGTGGTCAAGGATGAAATCATTAAACTCTTGGATGAAGGTCTAATTTACGCTATTTCCGATAGCCCTCGGATTAGTCCTATTCATGTTGTGCCAAAGAAAGGAAGAATGGCCGTGGTCACTAATGAGGATAACGAACTGATCCCTAGAAGAACGGTTACTGGATGGAGAGTTTGCATCGATTCGAGAAAATTAAATGGCGCAACGCGAAAGATCACTTTCACTCCTTTTATCGATCAAATGTTAGAAAGGCTTTCGGACATGATTATTCTTGTTTCCTTGATGGATTTTCGGTATTTCCATTTCAATCGCTCCAGAGGATCAGGAAAAGACTACTTTCACTTGCCCCTACGGAACATTCGCTTACCGAAGAATGCCTTTTGGGCTATGCAATGCCCCTGCCACATTCCAACGTTGCATGACGACAATCTTCTCAGACATGTGCCAAGATTTCATGGAAGTATTTATGGATGATTTCTTGGTCTTTGAAACTCTTTCTCATCTTGCCTTAATAATTTACCTAAAATGCTTGCTAGATGTGAAGAAACCAACCTTGTCCTAAATAGGGGAAAATGTCATTTTATGGTAAAAGAAGGAATTATTTTGGGACATAAAATTTCCCAAAATGGGATTGAAGTCGATAAAGCTAAGGTCGACGTTATTTCTCGACTCCCTTACCCAACCAATCTTAAAGGAATTAGGAGTTTTCTTGGGCACTGGGTTTTATAGAAGATTTATAAAGATTTTCAAAAGCGCTAAACCTATGTCCCAAGTTCTCATGAAGGATGCAAAATTTGACTTTAACGATGAGTGCAAAAATGCTTTTAATATTTTGAAAGAAAAATTGACTACAACTCCTGTTATCATTGCTCCGGATTGGAACAACAATTTCGAACTAATGTGGGATGACAGTGAATATGCGGTGGGGGCTGTTTTAGGACAAAGGATAGACAAAAAATTCAAACCTATTTATTATGTTAGTAAAACCTTAAATGAAGCACAAGAACATTACACGACCACCGAGAAGGAACTTCTTGCAGTGGTCCATGCCTTTGATAAATTTAGGTCTTACTTAGTAATGTCTAAAACGGTTGTCTACACTGACCATTCTGCTTTGAAGTACTTGTTCAGTAAACAGGATGCCAAACCAAGGTTGATAAGATGGGTACTTTTTCTACAAGAATTTAAAATAGAAATCAAGGATAAGAAGGGGGCAAAAAATTTGGCAGCTGATCACCTATCTCGATTAGAAAACCTTGAGTTTGAGGAGCTTGATGTAGAAGCTATTCGTAATTCCTTCCCTGATGAGCACCTTATGTTGGTAAGAATAAAAGATCCTAGCCTCGAACCATGGTATGTAGACTTCGCTAATTACCTCACGGCCAGAGTTCTGCCAAGCAACAAAACTTATGATCAAAAGAAAAAGTTCTTCTCAGATTTAAAATATTACTTTTGGGATGACCCTTTCCTATTTAAATCTTGCCCTGACGGTATAACTAGGAGATGTGTTTTTGCTAGCTCTCGGGCACTCATTGTTATGAATCTTGCATATAGCGGAACTTAATGACTTGGCTCTTTCACGAGATGTCTTTCAATTTGAAGAAGGAAGGCGCTTTCCTTCGTTGAACACAAGACAGACGGGGTAAATCCAATCCATAATTCTTTGATCCCAATTCAATTGTTGTTTGATGTAATAATAGAGGTGTCGAGCTCGGACTCGAGAAAGATGACATGCGGTTTAGGGGACTAAAAACAACTGTACTTTCAAGGGTAGTAGCTTGATCTCCGGTGGAAACCTTTGCTGATAGGTTAGGACGAACTGACCAAATGTTGTCCTAGCGGCCTAAACCCCCAATTGAAGCAATTGGAAGTAATTAAACGTGAACATAACTTGATAGGATGAGTAAATAGGTTAGCACACTTCTCTTCTATTGATCACAACCTTTTCCTTTATTTGCTATCTTTTTTTTTCTTGCTTTATTAGTTTATTAATCATTTCAATCTTAAAACCATTTAAAACCACTGACACCTAGACTTAATTAGAATCTGCTCACATAGCTCTTGGGACGACATCGGTTTTACCGATTACTACACTACACACGATCGGGTACACTGGCCGTTAGTGCATAAGGTAGACCTTAGTTAAACGAGACACTTATAAATATTAAAACCTGGTCAGAAAAACCTACATCAGCGGGCTCGCATGAGTTTAGAAGCTTCGAACTCATTTTGGCCCAAAAATCCTGAAATTTCCACCCCCCTGCGCGCGCACGTAGGTGTTGGAGTAAAACCAACTAAAAGATTTTGATAGCCAATACCAAGATTTCCTTATAGACATGCTTTCATTTCCTTCTTTGGGCGATGTGGGATACTCTCCAAAACCCAATTTTGTGTTTCAAGTGACTCGCATTGAGAAGCGATATCTCATTCATTTCAACTCCATTTGGACACGCTTTAGCTCGTTGCGAAGCTCTCTTCAAGGAGAACGCAAAGCTACCAAGAAATATAAATATATATAACATATACATATATTAAATAGTGTCCAAAAATTTGCAAAACTATTTTTCCAACAATCCCCCACATGAATGGAGATCAGTCGAAAACACACAAAAGTTTCGGTGATATTTTTGCGGTTAAGTCTTGCATAGGATAGGTAGGTATAACCCTTTGATCCTTCCCTTGTGAGATACACTTAGTCTCCTAGATCTGAGTAAACGCGATGTCCTTGAACTCATCATCCATTTACGTAGATGACATTACACTTCACACAAGACTCTCCCTGACACTGTTAAGTCCTCATAGTCATGTTCGTTATGGTCATGAACTCTAGCCTGGTTTTGCAAGAGCTCTTAGGAATTGCGCCCCCTACAATTCCTTTCGAAGCGACCGCACTTCTCTCTCACATAGGTGATTTCATCTTGAATCAGTAAAAACATATTTTTGTGATTTCATCTCGAATCATTATGCTTTTTGATTTCATCCTGAATCATTAAAGCCATATGTTTAACCTCTCAGCAAGTCACATTTGTTCTATGAATGGACTAGGAAGTTACAATATTTAGTAAACCCCCCATTTTGATGTGACTTCCCCCACATTTCTATGATTAGATCGTCCTACTGAACCCAGATCTTGGGATCTCCAGTCAACTAGGTTAGGTTTTCCTTTATAGAAACTCATTCCTTCAAGAGCTTTAGTCCCATTCCTTTAGACGACTTACTAACTAACTCTCTGCTTAAGCCTTTCGTAAGTGGATCTGCGATGTTATCCTTTGACTTCACATAGTCTATTGAGATAACTCCTGTTGAGAGTAGTTGTCGTATCGAATTATGTCGACGACGGATATGTCTGTACTTTCCATTATACATTATGCTATGAGCTCTGCCAATTGCCGATTAACTATCACAATGTATACTAATGGCCGTTACCGGTTTAGGCCACCTTGGTATGTCCTCTATGATATGACGTAGCCATTTCGCCTCTTGCCCGCATTTATCTAACGTGATAAATTCTGATTCTATCGTGGAATTAGCTATAACAGTTTGCTTGGAAGACTTCCAAGATATAGCTTCCCCTCCTAGTGTTAACACATATCCACTAGTCGATCTAGAATCCTTTATGTTAGATATCCAATTTGCATCATTGTATTCTTCTATAACAGCTGGATATCTATCATAATGCAACCCATAATCGCGACTGTATCTCAAATAATAAAATACCCTAGTCATAGCCGCTCAATGTGTATAGCTTGGATTACTAGTATACCTACTTAGCCTGCTAACAACATATCCCAAGTCTGGTCGGGTACCTGTCATTAAGTACATTAACATGCTAATAATTCTTGAATACTCTAATTGGGCAACACTTATGCCTCTATTTTTAGATAAATGCTTACTGGTGTCAATTGGAGTTCTAGCTAGGTCAGAATCCTCCGCATTTTGAGTATTAAGAATTTTGTCCACATAATGTGCATGACTTAACACAAGTCCATTTTTGGTTCGTATGATCTTTATTCCAAAGATCACATCAGCCAAACCCATATCCTTCATGTCAAACTTTGATTTCAACATGTATTTAGTAGATTTGATCATCTTGTCGTTACTGCCAACGATAAGCATATCATCAACATATAAACACAAGATTACCCCATATCCACTATTTGTGTCTTTGACATAAACACACTTGTCGCATTCATTTATTTTGAATCCACTCTCTAGCATGGCGTGGTCAAATTTTTGATGCCATTGTTTGGGAGCTTGCTTTAAGCCATATAATGACTTAACAAGCCTACAAACTTTGTTCTCTTGTCCAGGAGCGATGAAACCCTCATGTTGGTTCATGTAGATTTCTTCTTCTAAATCTCCATTTAGAAATGCCGTTTTCACATCCATTTCGTAATCTTCCAAATTTCTTAAAGCGGCTATAACAAGTATCACCCTAATCGGGGTTATTCGCGTAACAGGAGAATACGTATCAAAGTAATCAAGACCTTCTCATTTTATAAATCCTTTGATTACTAATCTTGCTTTGTATTTGTCAATGGTGCCATCAGCTTTCATCTTCTTTTTGAAGATCCATTTATAGCCTAGTGGTTTACAACCATGAGGTAAATCCATGATCTCCCAAGTATGATTTTCTTGAATAGAATCTATTTCTCTTTTAATGGCTTCTTTCCATTGAGGCCCTTCTGAGGAAGTAACCACTTCTCGGTATGAAGTAGGTTCGTTTTCAACCATAAAAGAAACAAAATCGGGTCCAAACAATTTCTCCGTTCTTACCCTTTTGCTTCTTTTAGGTTCAACCTCTTCTTCCTCAGTTTGATCTTGTCTCTCATCTTGGAGATCATTATCATTTCATTGTCTCTTATCTTGGACAACTTTGTCATCTATTCTAGATGAGCTTTCAGTTTCCTTTTTTAAACAAGGAAATGTATTTTCAAAGAATGAAGCATTCCTTGATTCCATTACTGTACCCTTTTGTATATCCGGATTTTCTGAATCATGTACAATGAAACGATAAGCACTGCTATTCTTAGCATATCCGATGAATATACAATCCACAGATTTAGGTCCAATCTTTTGGGCCTTGGGAGTCGGTATAACTACCTTTGCTAGACACCCCCGCAATGATATGATGGTTTTCTCCCATCCATAATTCATAAGTGGTCTCTTCTTTTTCCTTACGAGGTATCTTATTTAAAATATAAGTAGCCGTTAGAATGGCTTCCCCCCACATGTCGTGGCTTAGACCAAAACTTATCAACATGGCATTAACCATTTCTTTCAAGGTATGGTTCTTCCTTTCGGAAATACCGTTCTGCTGAGGTGAATAGGGAGCATGAACTCGCGTCTAATTCCATGTTTTGCACATAGATCAACGAATTGAGAGAAATATTCACCTAATCTATCACTTCGTTCCACCTTGATTTTCTTACTAAGTTGATTCTCAACTTCATTTTTGTATAGAACAAACTTTTCTATAGCTTCATCTTTACTTTTCAGTAAGTAAACATTGCAGTACTTTGTACAATCATCAATAAACGTTATAAAGTACTTACTGCCACCTTTTGTGGGTAGTGATTTCAAATCACATATGTCAGTGTGTATCCTATCAAGTGGTTCAATTTTTCATTCAACCGATTTGAAAGATGATCTTGTAAGTTTGGCTTCAACACAAGTTTTACAATTATATTTTGAGTCAATATGGAAATTAGGTATGCAATTAAATTCAATCAAACGACGCATTGAATTAAAATTTACATATCCAAGACGGCCATGCCACATATTAGAAGACTCAATCAAGTAAGCAGAAGAATTCATTTTGTTGATATCATTCTACATTGAGCTTAAACATACTATTCAGGGCATATCCCCTACCAACATACATTTGATTCTTAAACAGAACAAACTTATCAGACTAAAAAACAAGACGAAAACAAAACTTGTTCAACAGCCAACCAGACACAAGATTCTTGCGAATCTCTGGAACATAAAAGACATTATTCAACTTGAGCTCTTTATAGGATGTCATCTTCAAGATTACATCTCCTTTGCTCTTGATATCAGCAGTTGCAGATTCTCTCTACTATCAACTGCTCTAAAAGAGTGAAACATACTCTTATCAACACAAACATGAGGGGTAGCCCCAGTATCCACCCACCATTCCATGTTGTTGGAACCTACCAAGTTAACTTCAGAGATCATGGCAATGATTTCAGACACCATAACAATCATGTCCACATCTACATTCACCATATTAGCCTGGCATGGAGTCACTCGCTTCGGTATCTTATAGTTAGCGACACGATGACCGGTGGTCACAATTGAAACACACCCTTGGAACTTCATTTCACAATTGCGACTTTAGGAGCAAGGTATTTAGACTTCCTTTGCCCTTCTTGTCCTTCTTTCCTTTTCCTTTGCCTTTAGCTTTGACATTAGACTTTGAAGATGATGAAACATGCTCAACCATATTTGCCTTTGCGAATCAGCGATATCGTGTTTTTGAGCCGGGTTGTTGTCCTCTTCAATACGAAGACGAGCAACCAAGTCTTCAACACTCATCTCCTTTCGATTATGCTTGGTAGTTCTTGAATTCTACCCGACTTGAGGTAAGTTTTCAATAATAGCAAGAACTTGAAAAGTTTCACTCAAGGTCATTCCCTCGGCATGAATGTCATGTAGCAAAACCTGCGGATCTTTAACGACTTATCACATTCTTTGAATCAACCATCTTGTAATGCAAAAGCGAGCTACAATGAACTTCTTTGTACCGGCATCTCGTTTTGTACTTGCGTTCCAATGACTCCCATAATTCTTTGGCGGTCTTGGTCTTGCGTACACGTTGTACAAAGAATCAACCAAAACATTCGAACATAGTTGTGACACAAAAATCGAATGTTTCCATGCTTCCAAGGCTTGAGCGACCTATTGATTAGAGGATTGACCTTCGCGGGAGGATCCACGTTAGGTAGGTTCTCTTTTAAGAACCGCGCAAGGTTCAAAGTAGTGAGATAGAATAACATATTTTGTTGCCACTTCTTAAAATTCTACCCATTGAATTTATCTGGTTTCTCAGCATGATTAGCAACCATGTTAGTAAATGGCGCACCCGTTACGTTCACAGGAGTAGTCACAGGAGGGTAAAAGTTTTTGTCATCCAGAAAATTCAAACACAAACAGTTAAACAAACTGTTGTAAATGGTATCTACTTCTACCAGATCTGATTCAACAAAACTCTATCTTGGTTCGATGGATCGAGTAAATCAGTTTAATAGAAACTCAAACTTGGTTTTGTTATAAACTGCTAAAAACAACTACTTAAAAAAATGTTATAGATCTGTAATCCAAATCTGTAATTTTAAATCTGTTTAATTGAAATTGATTTCCTAAGAAACTCAACAAGGTTTCGACATAAAACAATTTATGAAAATCTGTTAATAATTAATCCGATTTTAACAAAGTGTTTTAAATTTGGTTAAACTGAATCTGTTTTAAGACTGTGAGAAACGGTGTACACTTTTTATAATAAATCATATTATAATTAACATAATAAACTAAATACAGACAGAAAAGGGTAGAAGCATAAGACAGACTCTATATTGACACATATAAATGGGATCAATCTCACTAAAAAAGAGGGTAACATCTATAATTTGCATTGAAGATACTTTTATATTGTTCAGTTCCATCAGTTTTGATACTTACCTAACTCTCATACGTCAAGTATGGTACATCAGGGAACTTATAACTGAAATAGAGTTGTATGTGACTATATGTTTATAAGTTTATGGTGCTTTCAGTTATAACGCATTTGTTTGCTTTCAGTTGAATCCCTTGAGAAAGAAAGGAGGGTGGGTTGAACAGTGAACTATAAGAATAATTTCAAACAAAAACTTATAGATCAACCATAAATGTCTACGGAATCCTGACAAAAGGTCATCAGTAAGTAATTTTTAGGAGCCGACAATGAACTTGTATATGCTCTCGACGTGAATCTATTGTACAAAGATGCACAAGTATAGAACAGATAAAAAATGGCAATCAAATTTGTTAAGGATGCATATGCATTGCAAGAGTATTGCTGATGCCTCTTGTTTCTGTTGGAAAAATGAGTTTTGCAAAGTGGTTTTTGCAAAATTTGGACATTATTTGATATATGTATATGTTACATATATTTGTGTTGATTGGGGGCATTTTGTTCTCCTCAAAGAGAGCTTCGCAACGAGCTAAAGTATGTCCAAATTGGAGTAGAAGTGAATGAGATATCGTGTCTCAAAGTGAGGCACAAAATCTGGAAAACTAAACTATCCCACATCGCCTAGAAGAGGAAGTTGAGACTAGTTTATAAGGAAATCATAATATTGGCTATCAAATTCCTTTAGGTTGGTTATGCTCCCACCCCTACATGCGCGTGCGGGGGGGTGTCAAAATGGGATTTCCCGGCTAAAATAAGTTCGAAGCTTCTGAACTCATGCGAGTCCGCCCGACCTACGGACATGAATGCAGCTCCGAAATCTCGCCTACGCGAGTATCTTGTTGCTGAGAATTTCGTTTCACTATTTGATAATTTTCCATAATTCTGTAATCTATTTTAGGAATAGATTTAGACTTTATGACTAAGTCTTAACAGATATATGCAAATCGTGTTATAGAAATAACAAATATACATAATTTTTATTTTTCTGGCATATATTCAGTCTTGGTGAACAAGATAGGTATTGCCTATAAAATAAAAATGTTCTCATTCAGTTTTGATCATCCAAAAACACAGCTCATTACGTGGAGATTTCCAGCAGCCTTCTCGATCAGAAACGTACAACTTTTTCGTGAATTTTCAGGAAATTTGTCAGGTCCGACTGTGCAACAGTTTGAACGTTGTACCCTGGGAAACACGAGCCTCGTTCATGACCTTTTACTGCTTTCTTTTATATATATCGCTATAGAGTCTGTCTTCTGCTTCTACCCCATTATGTCTGCTATTTTTTATCTCTGTTAATTTATTTTTTGTTATTATAATCTGATTTTCATTAATAAAAGTGTACACCGTTTCCCACAGTCTTAAAACAGATTCAGTTTAACCGAATTTAGAACACTTTGTTATAAAATCGGATTTATAATTAACAGGATTTTATAAACTTTTTTCTTTCGAAACCTTGTTGAGTTTCTTTGGAATCCGTTTCTTTTAAACAATTTTATACATACAGATTTCGCTTTCAGATCTATAACGCTTTTTTAAGCAGTTTATCTTATCATTTTATATCGAAACCAATATTGAGTTTCTAATAAACTTGTGGAAACATAGAGGGGGGAGGGGTTAATACGTTACCGTTTAAAAACTTTAGATCTTTAGTATCAAATCGCTTATGAAGCTTGTTATAATATGAAAGTACCAATTATTGTTTGTGACTAATATAAATGATAGTAAACCAAGTTGTCACACAAGCATGAACATCAAACCACATCACAAACAATAGTATAGTGCAAGTATAAAGGTAAAGAGATAAAGAAAGGAAAGTGCAAACCCAACACGAGGATTTATAGTGGTTAGGTCTCGGATCTCCTCTCCGCCTACTCCACTCCCAGTACCCAACTCGAGAGTTACTTCACTAAATCAACAAGCTCCCTTCTCGGTGGAGAAAACCTTACAATCGTCGCTTACACTTTTTAGGTACAAAGCTAAATACGGGTTCTAGTTCGAGGTAGAACCAACCTAACGTCGCCTATAAAATATTTTCGACACTAAGCTAGATGTCGAGTTCTTTTACAATGGTACAACCACTCCTAGTATGTTTTATGTCCCAACATAACAAACCTTGTGTTTTATGGCACAAACACATAAACCATCTAATTTAGTTTGGTGAAAGTGTTGTGATGATGCAATGATATTTAACACTAATGATCCATGACACAAATGTCTAATGGATATGAATAACTACTTCTAAATGATATTCCATTGATAGGAAGCCTTCATGATGAAGATCACAAGTTTCCTAAACTTGTTGTGATAGATATTCAGCTTGTGGTGAGTGGGGATGGCTAGATCTCCAAGCTTTCCTTGGTTAATCAAAGAGTATACTTACAACAAAGATGAATGTTAGAAGAATTATGATCATGATCATTAGGGTGTTTAATGTATGTTACTATATTGTTAATGATTGATCTAAATGTATGCAAGAAGGTGGAGAAGATGTGATTTGAAGTGGTGAAGAAATGAGAAAACAATGGGCTTCTATTTATAGGCAAAAGTGGTCAGGAGCGTCCACGGACCAAGGAGCCCTTAAAAGGGTTCCGCCCTTTATAAATTTTGGTGCCGTGGGTGCCTGACAGGAAATCTAAAAAATCTTTCTTTAAATCTTTTCAAGATATTGCCATATCTCACCAAGATCACATTTGATATATTAAGTGACAATCTATCCAAAATATTCAAGAGATCTTCCAAGGATTTCAAGGATGATGCATGCCATGATGTAATTTGTATTTCCATTTTTAGATTAAAAAGTTTATCACAGTAAACTTGGTAAAACGTATTATGTAACTTGTTAATAAAATGTCTAGTTACCTCTTGAAATACTTGTGAATTCAAAATGTAAAATGAGGTTCGAAATAGAATTATTAACCTATTAAAATACTTAGTGACTCTAAACGTATTTTAAACATTCTAAATGATTTGTTAATGTGTTTTGTGGAAAACTAGAAGGAGGGGGGGGGGTTGAATAGTTTTACCAATTAAAACTATTTGGATTGACTTATGTCAATCTATTTGGTTGTATGTGTTGGATGTTGATAAACAAGCATATAAAAGATTTGTAATGAAAGAAAAGAGTAAGAAGCACAAAATCACAACGCAAGTATTTATAGTGGTTCAGCTACAAGGTCACCTTCCTCGCCCTACTCCACTCCCCGAGTCACCTACTCTATAGTTCGTAATCACTACACCAATCTCCTTATGGCGGAGAAGCCTTCACAACGTCGCCTACCCTTTTTCAGGTGCTAGGCTAACCACCGGGTTCTTTCACTCCAAGGTGAACCACTCCTACACAACGTCGCCTACCCTTTATAAGGTACTAGGCTAAGTACATAGTTCTTTCACACCTTAGGTGAACTACACCTTCACAACGTCGCCTACCCTTTATTAGGTACTAGGCTAAGCACCTAGTTCCATTGCAATGGAGGAACTACTACCACACTACACCAACGACTAATCCCAAAGGATATCTACTCCTTTACAACATCATCAAGGATATCAATATCCTTGGATCCTATACTAGTCTATCTAGTACATCGAAACACACCATATCAAATGTACATCTAAGGCACCTTTCACTAATGCCTTTGACTAGATCTACAAGACACCTTTCACTAATGTATTGTGTCTTCACTTCTAAGCACCTTTCACTAGTTCTTCCTTGTCTTGACTTCTAAGCACCTACCACAAGTGCTTATCCTATAGACGATAGATACCCTTCACTAATATCTTCGTCTTGAAACTTGAGACATCTTTCACTAATGTCTTCAACACTACACTTCTTTGAAGAAGAAAGGAATCATCAACAAGAAGACTTGAGAGCCTTGATGATGAGGAAGCATGGCAACTCATGGACTTGAGCTTTTTCGAATTCAAAGGTGGTGATCTTGCCTTTAAGAGGAACCTAAAAGATCACACAAAAACAAAACTACAAACATAGATCTCTTGGATATAAGGTTAGTGAGATCTAACCCAGGGGAGAAAGTGTGATAGAAAGAGGCTTGAAAGGGGTGAGTAATAATGAAGAAATGGCTCAGTATTTATAGAGGAAAAATCCTACTGTTCCCCGGATCCCACGGATCCCTTCCACTTGGGATCCGGCTAGCACAAAGCTAGGGATCCGTGGAACGCTCCTCTTTACCCATGGGTATTTTTGGTTATGGGTCATGGGTTATGGGTTGATCCATGGTTTTCTTTCTAGATACAATGTACCTTAACGATACATTCACTAGAACAAAAAGTGGATTTGGCCACATCGAATATGTGTGACGATATACATATAGTCACACATGATTTTTCGGCCGTGTGTGACTAAAGGTGCCGCGACCATAGGTACTCTATGGTCACGTGTTTGACTTTTTTTTAGTCTCTATTGGAAAAGAGTAACCAAAACCGTAACATGTGTGACTAATTAGGTACAAATTTTGTAGGATTAATCCGTATTCGTGACCATAAACACTGTATAGTCACGCAAAGCATGTTTCTTTTGGGTATTTAGTCACATACAATTAAGCATAAAGTGGCCAAAAGTGTTAATAAGTGTGACCATATAGTGTTTAAGGTGAAGAAATATGTCTTTTGTGTGACTATTGATCATCCAATGGCCACTTGAATTTTATGTTTGTGTGGCCTTTTGTAACATTTAGTCACACAAAGCATGTTTGTTTTGTGTATTTAGTCACATACAATTAATCATGAAGTGGCCAAAAGTGTTAATAAGTGTGACCATATAGTGTTTCAAGTGAAGAAACGTGTATTTTGAGTGACTATTGATCATTCAATGGCCACATTAATTTTATGTTTGTGTGGCCTTTTCTAACATTTAGTCACACAAAGAATGTTTGTTTTGGGTATTTAGTCACATACAATTAATCATAAAGTGGCTAAAAGTGTTAATAAGTGTGACCATATGGTGTTTAAAGTAAAAAGCGTGTATTTTGGTGACTATTGATCATCCAATAGCCACATGAATTTTATGTTTGTGTGACCTTTTCTAACATTTAGTCACACAAAGCATGTTTGTTTTGGGTATTTAGTCACATACAATTAATCATAAAGTGGCCAAAAGTGTTAATAAGTGTGACCATATGGTGTTTACTGGTGAAGAAATGTGTGTTTAGTGTGACTATTGATCATCCAATGGCCACTTGAATTTTATGTTTGTGTGGTCTTTTCTAACATTTAGTCACACAAAGCATGTTTCTTTTGGGTATTTAGTCGCATACAATTAAGCATATTGTGGCCAAAAGTGTTAATAAGTGTGACCATATGGTGTTTAAAGTGAAGAAATGTGTGTTTTGTTTGACTATTGATCATCCAATGGCCACATCAATTTTGTTTTGTGTGGCCTTTTGTAATATTTAGTCACACAAAGCATGTTTGTTTTGGTATTTAGTCACATACAATTAAGAAAAAAGTGGCAAAAAATGTTAATAAGTGTGACCATATGCTGTTTAAAGTGAAGAAATATGTATTTTGTGTGACTATTTTTCATGCAATGGTCACATGAATTTTTAGTTTGTGTGGCATTTTGTAATATTTAGTCACACATCGAATTAAACAAAGAGTGACCAATAATGATGATAAGCGTGACCATATTATGTGAGTGCATCTTTTAGTCACAGGGTTACTAATGCTAGTACTAAGTTAGTAGTCTTTGGGCGAGTTAATCTTGCTAGTAATAAGTTAGTCTTGCTAGAGCAAGTTAGTCTTGCTAGTACTATGTTAGTCTTCTTTGGAATGAGTATATATATATATAACAAAATTAAAACCAAAAGAAATTTCAAATTGAATAAAACTCGAATGTATATAATCGAACCAAATATATTATTGCAATGTACATAATCAAATTCTCAAAACTACCATAATTCTCTATTTTTGCCGCTTGTGATCTATCGACTTGTTCCTTGTCTAGATTACGGAAGAGACTTGTGTACTTTCATCCATAGCTACAAAGAGAAGATCCATAGATCTGATGTCGACAAGCAAATATAGAAAGTATAAGAACAAGGATGTTGAAACTGAAATGACTAGTATCAAGGATGAAAAACTGCAACCATGTTTGACAATTCACCTCGAACACCTTCAATAACTTATGATGATATCATGTAAAGATATATAATTTGGATGGTCACTATCGTATATGAAACAAACTACCAGGTATCTGGAGTAATGAAGGAGCACCAACCTGTTCGGTTTAGCTGAGCCATTGTCATCTATCCTTAAAAATTATTTTAGACCAGGAAATGAAACGACAATGTCTTGATATGTTAGCAGGTTTGCATTTAAACTTTTTAGGAATCTGTCGTCACACCGACAAATGAGATTCGAAACGGGCACAACCTAAACAAACAACAATCAATTCAAAACTACATAAGAAAGATGCTCTAGCAACTAATTTTATAACAAAAGCTACATTTGCTAAAAATTGTGGGCTTACACATTGTATCTTCACAGTAGGCCGTATATGAAAACATGTCTTTTGTCTCTCATCTTAGTGTAACAAATCTGCAAATGAAGATCAGACCTTTGACATATGAGGTTCATAACTACAAGTATTGAAGAAGTACCTAGTGCCCACCATGGCTGCAAGTACAACCCATAGGTAATCGCACACAAAATGTCCATCAGTTATTTTTATGCAAATCTATTAGCGGAAAAAAGTATCTACGACTTAGGATCTTCAGATTATGGGTCTTGAATGGTTCGATAACACCGTCCAAATTTAGCTTTCCGAACCTAATGGCGTGATCATAGGTAGCAGTTGCCAAAATAACTGATGGTTGGTTGAGTCATTGCTTAATCCCTGTTAAACATCAAACAAAAATAGTAAGTTATCAAAAAAATCTAAGACGCTCAAAATATGAGAAACACACGAACCAAAAAATCATGCAGTCACTGCACTTGTGTCAAAGGAAATTTGTGTGATGAACAAAACACTAACACTACCAAAATTAATTTGTGTAAACAGTGGTGGAGCTGCTAGTGCGAGCAATTGCATACATGTGTTTATTTAACTCACTATCTTCCTCTTTGATCTCATTCATCACCCAAAATGACCACATATGCAATGAGAAATCTGTAATAATGATATACAAATCAGCAGGACACAAATTTGATTACGCATTCAGAGTAGGCTAAGCAATTTGACGTTCGATCTTGAAATTAGTCGATGACATACTATACATTTGTTTGATTTTCATTGTTTTCTACGGTAACTTTCCAACCTGCATAATCATGCCCCTGCGGCTGTTGTTGGCATGTGGCACCAAAGAATGTGTGGCATCCCGGTTGAGCATAACTGAAACAACAACAGGAATGACTATATCAGTATCCATAGTAGCAGAAACGAAAAAGCATTTGAGAGGAAGAACAGAAGCGGTACTCACGATGCAATGATATTCAACTTGCAATGGTATTCAAATCCACCAACTTTCATCACAACCTATCATTCTACTATAACAGTGACTTCTCATTGGACTATATACTTCTCATTGGACTATATATTCTTTTCTTTTTGCAAAAAAAGATTGATTATGTGCACACAAAGAGCCAACTGGAACCAGCAAAACATTTTATACACATGGACATAAGTACTCGACAGTTTAAGTTATAGAAATCATTTGAACACGATTGTTGTACTTACATGACTTCTCTATGGAGTGGAATAATCCGCGTAAGCGTGGGATTTATTGTGCAAGCATCACATACTTGGGAAATTCCTTTGTAATCAACGAAGCGGGTCTCTTACTCATTGGTATGATGAACAAAAGTACCACCTGGATAATTTAAGTAAATGTTGAATTCAGTTGGCCAAAATAACAAATTCATACTGAAAACATGTAGGACCAAAACAATCAGATCTTACAAGAATGGGCACACAAGAAAGTTATATAGTAAATCATGGATTTGCGTAACTTAGTGAAAAAAATACTCATGTCTACTCTTCTATTTACTACAATACCTTTGGAATCGTAAGAATAGATAAAATATCGATGAAGAGGTAGGAGTAGAAATATCGTTTGGCTATATTTGATACAAATACTCTTCTTTTAGTATAGATACTACTACCACAGATAGCTATAGCTACCCATACATACGAAGGGACCTTTTTATGAGTCAATAGTACTTCTCTTCTCCAAAGTGCACATGTTGGCTACAACAGAAATGAAACAAATAGTTAGTAACCAGGAGTAGATTGTGCATCATATGTATTCGTCTACTTATTACTTTATCATTTATTCTATATGTTCAAGAGATGCAACTTGAACTTAAGTGACTAAAACAACCATGAACAAACAAGTACTAAGGTTGTTAATTCTCACTATGTCACTACAGCCCCAAATTCAGAGAATAATACTAGCAAGAGTCATCAACCTTGTGACCAATCACAACCATAAACAAACATATGAAACAACCCTTAAGTGACTCGAACATCCCCAAATTCAGTTTCATCATTTTCCCTTGAGGTTACAAGCAAATTTTTAACTTTTGAACCTTAACCAAACAAGTTATCACAAATCTTGTAACAAAAACATGTAATACTACTAATTAAACATGCAATGAGAGTTTAATCCATAAAATCGACATGTAATAAGCATCAATTGTAGTAGATCTGATGTTACAAGGTTATATACACTTGGGTCCACAAAAACCCTAAATTTGAAAATCACCAAAACATGAAATTGACCAATGAACGCCTCAAATTGGTTGCAGAATTGAAGATATAACATATAAAAATACCAGTTGTTGATCAATGGACTTGAAATTGGGAGCAATGGTTCGGGCTAGTGGTGGTTGTTGACTTGAGAGGATGAGGAGAATACAAATCACAAATAGTTGAATGGTTTGTGATTGGCAATGGAGTGGAGACATTAGAGAATGAGAAAAAGATAGAAAAGGTCAAAAGGATAAGAGTGGTAGCTAATTTGAATTTTAGGGCAATGGAATTGGAGGGACTATGAAAATTTTGGGGAAATTTTAGGCGGGTTTCATGAAATTTTGGGGAATTGAATGTATTGGTCACATAAGCTGTTATAATGTGGCCATAAACATAATTTAAACGATTAGGTGTGAGCATCGGGACGGGTCCCGACTCGTCTCTACCCGTCCCGACTAATCCGATCACCGACAATGGGGAAAAATCCAAATCGACTCCCGACCGGATAATGGCCCCGAATCGTCCGAATCGGATAATGGTCCCGAATTGTCCCGAATCTTGATTTTGGTTGCTTTTCTTGGGACCGTCCGACTACCGACGATTACGATCGGATCGGTATCGGGAAGGGAGTCGGTGTCGGGATCGGGACGGGAGTCGGGTGTCGGTCGAGATTGCTCACCCCTAATTTAGATACATTTGTTTAGAACTCGAGGCGGGTCAATTCGGGCCGGGTCAACTCGGGTTCGGGTTTATATCATTTAAAAATTTATATACTTTTGGTGTTTACATACAAATTATAAAGGAAAAATGAAATCGAAATGTTTAATGAGTTGAGCTCAACCTTATATAAGTTCGACTCGAGTTATTGTTGAGTTTTCAAGCTTGTAAGTGATATAGCATATGTTTTATATATATTTTGTATGTAAGTGTACTAAGTGTAAATACTTATTTATGAATGTATCGAGCTGAAGTCGAACCAAATTCAATTCTTAGGTTATATTTCAATTTTAATTTGTGTGAAAACACATCTTTACAAATAAATCGAGCTTTTCGAGTCAAGATCGAGGCGAGTTCAAACTTTCTCGATCCCGATAACATGATCGAGAGGTCCCGGATACTTGCTTCTTAGTGTACGTGACAAGCGGTATACACACCAAGCCAGGTGCAACCCATGCATGACCGCCTTTAATAACTTCAAATACAATTCATATAACCTTCACATTATAACTATACAACTACCAAGCTGGTGCAACCCATGCATGACCGGTGATAATGGCTAATTCACATGGGTCATGTTCATTAGGTTATCACTAGTCACATTCATTAATGGGTATTTGACATCATATGGGTCATATGCATCGGGTTATAGTTGCTTAGTGTGTCATGTTACGACACATCCATGACTGTTGACAATGAGTAATTAACATGGGTAATGGGTCATGTGCATTGGGTGGTAGTGGCTTATAGTGTCATATTATCGACCAATACATGACCGGTGATCGACAATGGGTAATTGACATGGGTCATGGGTCATGTGCATTAGGTTGTAGTGGCTTATAGTGTAATGGAACCAATGCATGACCGCCTTTAATAACTTCCAATACAATTCATATAACCTTCACACTATAACTATACACCTACCAAGCCGGTGCAACCCATGCATGACCGGTGATAATGGCTAATTCACATGGGTCATGGTTCATGTGCATTAGGTTATCACTGGTCACATTAATTAATGGGTATTTGACATCATATGGGTCATATGCATTGGGTTATAGTTGCTTAGAGTGTCATGTTACGACACATCCATGATTGTTGACAATGGGTAATTAACATGGGTAATGGGTCATGTGCATTGGGTTGTAGTGGATATACTGTCATGTTATCGACCAATACATGACTGATGGTCGACAATGGGTAATTAACATGGGTCATGGGTCATGTGCATTGGGTTTTGTAAACTAAGACAAATACTATACAACATTTTTATCGTTTTGTATTTTTTTTTACGTTTTCATCCGTTTGTAACGTTTTCGTCCCTTTTGACCATTCAATTGATTTTGACCGATCTCACTAGTTTTCGACCGATTTTGACAATTTTCGTGATTTAGACCGTTTTAGACCGACTCGACCTTTTCGACCGATTTCATCCATTTTGAGCGTTTTGGGAATTTTCTCTCGTTTTCATATGTTTTCAAGCCTTGTTTAACGTTTTCCTCCGTATTAAAGCGTTATGAAACGTTATTACGTTTTCATTATATTTTGTATGAATTTTTCGTTTTCATACGTCCTTCTCTTTTTTTTCTTTGTTTTGCTACGTTGTGTTCGCTTTCATACATTTTGTACGCCTTCATACCATTTTTTTAGGAAAACGTTAGACAATAGACAAAAACGGTCCCAGACGTATAAAAATGGTCGAAATCAAGAAAGAAAAATGAACGAAAACGGTTTAAACCGGTATGATATTTTACCCTTTAAACCAAGTAAGCTACAACTTATTTAGTTTTGCTAGATTCGAAATTTTAAAAGTGAAACAAATTGAAAATAAGCATAGGGAGAAAAAGTCACGGTTTAATAAGCAGCTTCTATAAGCACTCTTTAAGCTACTAGCCAAAAAAATGAAGCTTAAACTTCTATATTAAAAGAAAATGCATTACATTAATGAATATGTTACCACAGCAAGATGGTGAATCACTTGACTTTCGTAGGGAGGTGTGAGTTCGATTCTCATTGGGGTGTAAAATCCTTTTATTTTCTTCTTTGTTTTTTATTACTCGTAACATAATTTAGTCACACATTTGTGATATGTATCGAATTGTGACTAACTTAAATAATGTGTGACAAGATATGACTCTATGATTTAGACACCTAAATAAATACTTCATGTGACCATACATAACATCTTGAATTTAGTCACACAAACACTCAATGTGACTAATATCAAGGTTAATGATAAACCGTCGGGCGGGTTTACGTCGGCCTAGCAAACTCGGTCAACGACGTCGAGGAACCTTAGTCGTTTCGAAATAGGCTCCGTCATTCTACGTCGGCCTAGGAACCGTCGGGGCACGTTTACGTCGGCCTAGGAAACTTGGTCTACGACGTCGAGGAACCTAGTCATTTTGGAATAGGCTCCGTCGTTCTACGTCGGCCTAGGAACCGTCGGGGCACGTTTACGTCGGCCTAGGAAACTCGGTCTACGATGTCGAGGAACCTTGGTCGTTTCGGAATAGGCTCCGTCGTTCTACATCGACCTAGGAACCGTCGGGCACGCGTTCGTCGGCCTAGGAAACTTGGTCTCGACGTCGAGGAACCTTGGTCGCGGAATAGGCCGCATGAATTTTATGTTTGTGTGGCCTTTTCTAACATTTAGTCACACAAAGCATGTTTCTTTTGGGTATTTAGTCACATTCAATTAAGCATGAAGTGGCCAAAAGTGTTAATAAGTGTGACCATATGATGTTTAAAGTGAAGAAATATGTATTTTGTGTGACTATTGATCATCCAATGGTCACATGAACTTTATGTTTGTGTGACCTTTTCTAACATTTAGTCACACAAAGCATGTTTGTTTTGCGTATTTAGTCACATACAATTAATCATAAAGTGGCTAAAAGTTCACATAATTGTGACCATATAGTGTTTCCTTAATTAATAAAAGTTCACCTTAGCACCAAAAAAGAATTATTTTGTGTTGTGGTCTGCTTATAAGCAGAAAAGTTTAGTGGTTAAGGCTGCCAGTACAAAGTTAAGTCTGGTAGGTTAGTTTTAGTGGTTAAGGCTGCCAATAAAAAGTTAAGTCTGCCAAACCTAAGTTAAGTCTATTTAGTATTCCTAGTTAGTTACATTTATGAAAACATAATATTTTTGTGTGACTATTGATCATCCAATGGCCACATGAATTTTATGTTTGTGTGGCCTTTTCTAACATTTAGTCACACAAAGCATGTTTGTTTTGGGTATTTAGTCACATACAATTAACCATAAAGTGGCTAAAAGTGTTAATAAGTGTGACCATATGGTGTTTAAAGTGAGGAAGCGTGTATTTTGGTGACTATTCATCATCCAATGGCCACATATTAAGTTACGTGACCATATGTCTTGGATTTTGGCTACACTTGAATAATATGTGTGACAAAGCGTTTAGTGTGACCATATATGGCATTTGGTCACGGTGTTAGTAACAAATGTGACTTTATAGATTAGCTTTCGGCAAGCTAACACAAACTAAACTTTAAACACACATTTTAACTTACGTGAACATATGTCTTGGATTTTGGCTACACTTAACGAATGTGTGACAAAACATTTAGTGTGACCATATATGGCTTTTGGTCACGGTGTTCAAGTGTGTGACATATATTTGTCCTTTGTTTATATGTATATCGTGACTAATGCTTCAACCTTACTTTTCATTTGTCACTTGTTCCAATTTCGGATGTGGCTAAAGAGTTGGCAAAACATATCAGTCACCCTTAAATAATGTGTGACAAAACTTGACTCTATGATTTAGACACACAAAAATTACTTCATGTGACTAACGCATCAAGGTTACTTGTATTTGTCACGCGTTCCAAATTCATATGTGGCTAAATGATGCGAAACAAAATCACGGATACCTTTAGCCACTAACGTTCAATTGTGTGGCGATACGATTCTAATGGTCACACAATTAAAATTTTCATGTGTGACTAATTAGTACATGTTGTCAATTTTAGTACCTTGACCACACAAATATGCGAATGTGTGTTGTCCATTCGACCATGCGTGACCAAATCCGTTTTGTACTAGTGATTGAACTTGGTTAAGTGGTATATATAAAACCATGGGTTATGGGTCAAAACCATTTGCTAGTTTTTATCTATTTAGTATATACTTGTTTTACCCATTTTGGTATATACTTGTTTTACCCATTTAGTATACTTATCTTAAGTATATGTTAACACAATATGTAAACACTAGTTGTTGTACATATATATATCTAGATCATCAAATCACTTATACTTGTTAACCTAATATGTAAACACTAATTGTTGTACATATATATATCTAGATCATAAAATCACTTATACTTGTTTTAGTGTTTTATGTGAAAATGTGAATATGTTAGAAAACTATTAGTTCAAACCATTTATGTATTTTATTTGTTTCGTTAATATGATTTTATTTTTGTTATCGACAAAACATTAGAAGATCGTAAAATATAAATAAACATTTTTACGGCTTATTTGTATTAACAATCTCCCCCTTTTTGTTGATGAAAAAACATAAAATTATTTTAAGGAAAAACTAAAATTCGTAAATGTTTGAATTTGTAGTTTTTACTTTCTTTTCCCCCTTTTTTGTCGAAACAAAATGTGTTTGAAGAAAAGCAACACATCGTTTTTTTTTAAGAAAAACATGTGAAAATAAAAAGAGATATAGAGCAAGTAACGGGAAGGATCTCTTCTTTACTCCCCCTTGACGAGTCCATCCCTCACTAAGGGCGTCAAGAAAGTAATTCTAATCTAGTTCATTTGCAACTAACGTTTGCAAAAGATTGCGTCAATGTGACGAGTGTGCTCCCCAGATGATTGCAATTATGCAGCGGGAAGTCGCGAAATGTAAACCTAGTATTGCAAGTAATTTGCAATGTATTGCTGACATAAAGCTCCCTAGCTTTGGGATGTCAAAGTCTTCACGTGTAAATTGAACAACTACAAAACAAAGGTTAGAAAACAAGTATAATTCACAATTTCTCGTAAATGTGGTCCAAGTTAGTAAAGAAAGCTTTACGTCTCACGGATCCCGCAGTTCCTCCTAGTAGGGATCCGTCTAGGCAATTCTGAGGGATCCGTATTAGCTGATAAATTTCAGCAAAGGTGATATAACAAGTAATGTTATCACATAAATGAGATATGAATACAAGGTAAACATATGCTCAACAAAATAACAAGTAGCATGTAATTCCATTTAATAAAACTAGAGTTATGACCTACATGACTCTAAAAACTAAGAAAATAAGAAAATACATGATTAGGAATTTCTAAACCAACTAACGCTTGATGCTAGGACACCACTAAAATCTCCTAGCTCAAGTTTTGTTTAGGTTTGATCTCGTCAAAACGTTCGAGGAGATGATAGAACATGAAACGTTGGTTTTCTCGTACTTCATGTATCAAACTTTCAACATGTTGACAATGATATCAATCTTTGTCATTGCTAGGTAGTGGTGGTGGATGAAATGAAATGGCTTGATGCAACGGATCAAGTGAAGCGGCTTGTGGAGCTTCAAACGATGGAGGGATTGGTGGAGGCGCATTTGAGAATGGCTCGACCAAGGATAATAGTGGTGGTAAAAAAGTGTCAACTTCCATATGGTCGGGTGGTTGACTTTGATGATTTCTTATAATCCAAATGGGATTATATGATGGAGATGGCGAAAAGGAAGCTGGAGCAAGTGTTGACTCAACACCTTGATTTTGAAACATTATTCCTCCTAATGAGGAGAATGTTTCGGCGGGGAATAATGTTTCGGCGAAAGCGGATGAGACGGCCTAGGTGGCAAGTCCTCTAAATTGTAGAGGTGATGTGATGATTGTGGGGATGTAAATGAGATAGCTCTAGGAACTATGGTGATGGTTTAGTGGAGATGATATTGTTTGGACTAAGAGGTATGGTGGTGTTTGGCATTGGTAGTTTTGTGGGTATTATCCTTTTAGGAGTTGGTTTGATTGGATGATGAGGGATCCTATCATTTGTTGGCTTGACCGGAGATGATTCGGTTGAAGAGATTTCGTGTATAACACGAGCCTTTTTCGTGGGTGGTTCTTTGGTGGATAAGTTACTACTTGGGGTTTTTCTCATGATGGGATGATTTTAAGAGGTTGCAAGGGCTGAAAGTTAGGATGAGAGTGATGCCTATGGAGGTCCTAACAAGGTGGTTTATAAACTAAGAGATTTGAAAAGTGCATTTAAGCCTTAAGCCACTAGGATTCATTGGAATGTGATGATTAGCATGCACAAGAGTCAACTACAGAGATTGTGTTGTTCTAGGAACTCATTTAAGATGAGATGGAGTGTTTGAGTTAGGAAGATGAGTTGAAATGATTGTTTTAGCAATATTTGTCATAGACTGTCATCCAGATCCCACGGTTCCCTTCTCAGAGGGATCCGTCTAGGCTAATCCTAGGGATTTGGCGTTCAGCATTTATGAAAGAGTGGAAATGATGTTTCTAAGATCCTATACCTATATCATCTTGAGTGTTTCAGTCCTCCCATTGGTTTTAAATGAAGGGGTGCTTAAGTGTTTGAAGGCAATGAGTGTTGTAGCTAATGATTGTCTTTTATGGAAGGATTTGGAACTTTCAAAAGTACCAATGGATGAGCAAGGATGACAATAAAGATGTCAATTGAAGTTAAATGATCCTAGAGATCTGGTTGTGACTAAGGATTGTGATTAGGAAAATATCCTAAAGGCTTTAGAGATGAGAAAACGAGAATTTGATCAACTTTGATCAATTGTGGTGTAAGGATGATTATGACCATAAAAGAGAGACTTCCAACGTTTAGATGAGAGGAATCATATGAGATATGATGTGTGAGTTTTGAGAGCGGAAAAGAGATGGATTTTAAAATGAAACAATAGATCAATAAATGTCCTTGAGTATGATCTATGTGAAATGTGAGTAGAGAGGATCTTCCTATCTTGATAAGGACTTAATTTGCCTTAAAACACTATGTTTAGCTTAGCGTGAGGTGTTCTAAGGATGTGTTTGAAATACAATGCTTGCAATTTCATTTTCTGTCTCACGGTTCCCTAAAAGTAGGGATCCGTCTAGTACAACATTTGGGATCCGTCTATACGCTAGCGCGAACCTTTACTAAAGGTATGCAATGATCTTGACAATGCATTATATCTCAAGGATAGTCTAAAGGGAGTTCTAAGATATCAAATGTAAGATGTTTTATTTCATAAAAGAAATTGGATTACATTTAATAAAGCACAGATGCGGAGAATTGATCTATTTTGGAGTACTAAGTTTCTTAAGTGTTTTCTAGATGGATCATCAAAAGGTTGATGGGTGTTGACGGATATAGGGATGAAGAACGTCTTCATGAGGGAAATGTTCAATGGTTCCATCATCTTGTTCACAAGCACGTACAATGGATTTTGAAATTGAGGATGAAAGTGCATGACATTGGGATGGGAGGCGTCAAGAACATTCCATATGGAATGAGTTTATTCTTGGAGCCTTGAAGGTTTGCAATTCACCTTGAAGAAGTAGGCGAGATTGTATGGTTGTTGTGTTAGCAAATAGTACAACATGTGAGCACAACAAGCGGGAAGAATTCTCGATTTCTAAGACTCCAAACATTCTCACATAAGATGAGTGCAAGAGGCTTGTACTCTTCTCGAATGTCCCGTGTGAAGATAATGTTTGGATCGGAGTAATATGGTCGAGGTTTGCATATAATGCGATGTAAATCTTCCGGGAGGGTATGTGTGAGGAATATGGACTATTTTCTTTCACGAAAGTTGAAGAGAATCAAGAGACCAATATTCGGTGAAGGCACATTGTCGGTGGTTTGGAATTCGGAGGATGTGAGCAAAATGCCCAAGGCTTAAACTAAACTTTGGTTTTGATATAAAACCAAAGAGATGAAAGTGATCCTCGTTACGAGCGAGTTCCACTTGACGGAAGAATTCCATTATGAACCTTGGACATATCTTCTCGTTGATTTCAAGAAGACATTCTAGTCCTATGGCTCGGAAGGAGGTATTGATACCTTCTTGAATTGTAAAGAGGTGTCAATCGTCCTTCATGGAAGTAGCGGTTTCGAGATTATTGAACCCACGAACATGATTGCCGGTGTGTTGGGTTCAAGAGATGTTCGAGTGTAGACGCTAGTGAATGAAAAATCAAACTCATATTCATGCGTCATAGTTGAATCTAGAGAAGAGCGAGTTAATAGAAAGTGATGATAGTAGTTAACCAATGATTATCTAACGTTTTATTAGATTTTTATTAACAATGGTTTTAACAATAAAAACACTTAACTTACTTATTATTTTGACACATTAGTGGAGTATTACTTTTAGAAGAAAAGTAGTTTTCATTTTCATGACAAACTGTTTTCGATGGGGACGGATCCCACGGTTCCTTTTCAAAAGGGATCCGGCTAGTATAACTTCCGGGATCCGTGGATCTGTAGTAACAGAACCAGTTTTGATAAAAGCAAAGTTTTTAAGGTTTTTATACCATGAAGTATGTTTTATCCTACATTTTCTTTTAGTATGCATACATGACTTCTAATGTATCACGAAGGAATATAAAACATATAGATAAAAAAAGTGATAAACACAAAAAATAACATAGATAAACTAGATTATTAATAATATTGCATTTTAATACTTAGGATTATACAAAGGATTGGGTATATAACCCCAATATAGATTAACAACACAAAGTAAATGTCTTCGTATGTGAACTTCATCATAGGGAACACAAGTGCGATGAGTGTTAGGGCGATGAGCACGAGTGCGATGTAAACCATGTTGATGACGGATCTTCTTGGTTTTGGATGAGATGGAATGAGGAGGAAGATGAAGTTTTTGAATGAGAGGAATTTTGAAATTGGAAAATTTGAAAAGTGAGGATTGGATAAAGTGGGCGTCGGTGGGATTATTAATAGGGAAGGAGGAATTTTGAAATTCGTGTTTTTGTTTTATAATAGGATTAAGAGAAATAAAACATAAGCTCTATATACTATGACTATATCGAGAAATATAACACGTATGTGAGAAAAAAAGCTTCCTAACGAAGCTTCATGTAAATCATGTGTAAACACAAAAATCTACTCAAATAAGAGCCTAACAAATAACACTTATATACTAAACTAATATCATTTAGATATAAGTAGAAAGTCATACCTCGAATACACTTAGGAATGTCTTTACAAATGACAAATGTCACCTAGACGATTCCCGCTCCTTTGCGTTTAAGATACCTTCTTAAGAAAGGTATTCTTGTTACCAAGCGACTCCTAAAGCTTGGTGGGTATGAGTTTTGACTAATCAACATCACAAAGAAGATTAGTGATATTAAGTGAAAAGAAAAAAATGTTGTTTATCAAATCAACATCCAAGCATATCGTTTTTGAAAAACATGGTGTTTGTTTTTATGAAAACCCTTCTTTGTTGTTTTCAATTAACTATGGATCGTATCAAGTTTTTAAAGTACAATATACTTCAAGGAACTTGGTAACGAAGCTCTGATGCCAATTGTGAAAAACTAGAAGGGGGGGTCGAATAGTTTTACCAATTAAAACTTCCTTTTAAACTATTTGGATTGACTTATGTCAATCTATTTGGTTGTATGTGTTGGATGTTGATAAACAAGCATATAAAAGATATGTAATGAAAGAAAAGAGTAAGAAGCACAAAACCACAACGCAAGTATTTATAGTGGTTCGGCTACAAGGTCACCTTCCTTGCCCTACTCCACTCCCCGAGTCACCTACTCAAGAGTTCATAATCACTACACCAATCTCCTTATGGCGGAGAAGCCTTCACAACGTCGCCTACCCTTTTTCCGGTGCTAGGCTAACCACCGGGTTCTTTCACTCCAAGGTGAACCACTCCTACACAACGTCGCCTACCCTTTATTAGGTACTAGGCTAAGTACCTAGTTCTTTCACACCTTAGGTGAACTACACCTTCACAATGTCTCCTACCCTTTATTAGGTACTAGGCTAAGTACCTAGTTCCATTGCAATGGAGGAACTACTACCACACTACACAAACAACTAATCCTAAAGGAGATCTACTCCTTTACAACATCATCAAGGATATCAATATCTTTGGATCCTATACTAGTCTATCTTGTACATCGAAACACACATATCGAATGTACATCTAAGGCACCTTTCACTAATGCCTTTGACTAGATCTACAAGACACCTTTCACTAATGTCTTGTGTCTTCACTTCTAAGCACCTTTCACTAGTGCTTCCTTGTCTTGACTTTTAAGCACCTATCACTAATGCTTCTATGTCTTGACTTCTAAGCACCTACCACAAGTGCTTATCCTATAGACGATAGATACCCTTCACTAATATCTTCGTCTTGACACTTGAGACATCTTTCACTAATGTCTTCAACACTACACTTCTTTGAAGAAAGAAAGGAATCATCAACAAGAAGACTTCAGTAGCCTTGATGATGAGGAAGCATGGCAACTCATGGACTTGAGCTTGCTCAACTTCAAAGGTGGTGATCTTGCCTTTAAGAGGAACCTAAAAGATCACACAAAAACAAAACTACAAACATAGATCTCTTGGATCTAAGGTTAGTGAGATCTAAATCAGGGGAGAAAGTGTGTTAGAAAGAGGCTTGAAAGGGGTGAGTAATAATGAAGAAATGGCTCACTATTTATTGAGGAAAAATCCTACTGTTCCCCGGATTCCACGGATCCCTTCCACTTGGGATCCGGCTAGCACAAAGCTAGGGATCTGTGGAACGCTCTTCTTTACCCATGGGTATTTTTGGTTATGGGTCATGGGTCATGGGTTATGGGTTAATCCTTGGTTTTCTTTCTAGATACATTGTATCTTAAGGATACATTGAACTTGGTTAAGTGGTATATATAAAACCATGGGTTATGGGTCAAAACCATTTGCTAGTTTTATCTATTTAGTATATACTTGTTTTACCCATTTTAGTATATACTTGTTTTACCCATTTTAGTATACTTAGCTTAAGTATATGTTAACACAATATGTAAACACTAGTTGTTGTACATATATATATATATATATATATATATATATATATATATATATATATATATATATATATATATATATATATATATATATAGATCATCAAATCACTTATAATTGTTAACCCAATATGTAAACACTAGTTGTTGTACATATATATATCTAGATCATGAAATCACTTATACTTGTTTTAGTGTTTTATGTGAAAATATTAATATGTTAGAAAACTATTAGTTCAAACCATTTACGTATTTTATTTGTTTCGTTAATATGATTTTACGTTTGTTATCGACAAAACATTAGAAGATCGTAAAATATAAATAAAATTTTTTACGGCTTATTTGTATTAATAGGTTTGATCATAATGCCACATAACAAACATGTACGAACCTGTGTTGTAACATATGAGGACTTGAGTCATCGAGAGGTGTTGAATGTATGCTGAGACAAAGTGTGATTACAAGTAACTTGTACATTTTACGTTATGTATTACAAGTTACATGTTTGTTATCAATCAAAACAAACGAGACTGTAAAGATTAAATATCGTAATATTTTCACTAACAATCTCCCCCTTTTTGATGATGACAAATATATGTAAACGTAATAGAAAATAAAATGTAAAAGGTTACTTGTATCCTTACTACCTTTACATTACCTTCTCCATTTACACTCTTCTCCCCCTTTTGTCGAAACAAAAAGTGCGTGTCCTTGGAGTTTAACTTTATTTCTCCCCAAAAAGGCGAGCTTGCATCATCCCTAGTGAATTTAAATCGTCCACTTAAATCCGTCCCTTGTTTGGTAGCGGATCCATGGATCAAATAAAGAGGCTTAACCTACATCTAGGTTAGTTTTATGCAACAAAAATTGTGAGAAATATATGAAAACGAAAAATGCAAAGAAATGTTAGCCTGTTTTCTCCACTTTTATCGAAGCACAAATGCTTGTTGAAAAGTGAGAATGATGCTAAATGCGTGCATGCTCCCCATGGCGGCTGCTCCCCTTGTTTGAGGGTCGGGGTATGATTAAAACCTCTGAAACAAATATTAGTACAAAACTATATTCCTCGTTGGACGAGTAAGTGATATACAATAAAGTGTGTATAAGATGTTGTTGGGAATAATCTGTACCACCGATAGTTGTGGTTTACAACTGCTTGGATTACACTAGCGGTGGAAAGCGATATTACCAACTAACGGTACATTATTACCATTGTTGTTAGATAATGGTTTGGAGAACTCGTCTAGATAAGTATAGAATAGATCTTTTGTAAATTCTATATTGTTAGCTTTATACTTATCTTGTAAAGGACTCCTTGTACTATAAAAGGAGGTCCTAGGTCATTGTCTTAGGTACTTGTCTAATTACCTACGTATTACTCATAAAGGTTTCAAGGTGTAACCCTAGTGATAAGCAAGATCACTCATCTTATTCATTAATAATATGTGAGCTTAAGTTTTGTGTTTAATCTAAGTATTAATAATATTATACAAAATATCATTGACACAAGGTGTGTGTCCGGATCCATCAAGTGGTATCATAGCGAAGGTTACGATTTTTGTTTTAGAAGATCCAAGGAATAAGCTTAACCTACTCACCAATTCAATGGAGATGGAAAACAACCGGTCAAGTCTTCACACCAAGGCTACCTATGCTCGAACTTATGAGTTTGAGATGTGGTGAATAATGATTGAGCAATACTTTCTCATTGAATTATGCTCATGGAGATCATTCAAGCGGTGATTCTTTCAAGCTGTGACTAGTACTCGGAAGGTTGGTGACACGGATGTTGTAAAAGTTTACGTGCACGAATCTAGTATCGAAAAAGCACTAAGGAATCTAGTATCGAAAAACCATAGGTAATGTTAGTGTTACCACTGCAGGTTCAGAGAAGAAGATTGCTAGTATTGGAGATCCTACCTTTTATGCTTTCATCTCCACTCAAGTAAATGGCTCTGTCTTAACTCATGAAGTCATAGAGCTAATTTATGAAGATGACTTGCAGGAGATGGATATAAAATGGCAAATAGCCCTTCTTAGCATGAGATCTAGGAAATTCTACAAGTAGACTGGCAAGCCTATTCACATCAATGGTAATGAAACTGCAGGATTTGATAAGAAGAAGGTGGAGTGCTTTAAGCGCCACAAGTTGGGACATTTTGCTAGAGAATGTAGAAGACCAAAGACCAAGGACAACAGATCTACTTGGTACAAGCAAAGAAGGAACCAAGCATGGAAGAACCAAAGGCAATGTTGGCTATTGATGGTGTGAGCTATGATTGGAGTTTCATGGTGATGATCAAGAAGAAGAACATTGAATCTTGCTCTTATTTCTCTTGAATTTGCTCTTATGACTTTCTCGACTCGAGGAACATCCAAGAACAAAAGATCGGATCAAGGATATATAGATAGTGGGTCTTCAAGGCACATGGTGGCAACAAGTCCTATCTTTGAAATTTTGAACATTATGATGGACAATATGTCGGTTTGGAGGTGGAGTTAATGGAAGGTTTACGGTAAAGGAGTAATCAAAGCGGTAACGGACGTTGAACCTATGTATTATGTAAAAGAGCTTAAGTATAATCTTTTAGTGCGTCACAAATGTGTGACAAGAAGAAAAATGTTCTTTTTACCAAAGATATGTGCTTTGTTCTCTCTAAGGATTTTAAGATGCTTGATAAAAGTCAGATTCTTCTTAAAATTCCTAGAAAAGGCAACCTATATAGCTTGGATATGAACAACATTTTTGCTAAAGATGATTATGCTTGCTTCCTTGCAAAGGCCACAGTGGATGAACCCATGTTATGGCATAGAAGAATTAGTCATGTTAACTTTAAAACCATTAACAAGATTGTCAAAGATGGTTTGGTGAGAGGTTTACCTCAGAAAAGATTTGAAAATGATCAAACCTGTGTGGCTTGTCTTAAAGGCAAACAACACAGAGCTTCTTGCAGGTCAAGGTTGGTTAACTCTGTTGCTCACCCACTTCAAATGTTGCATATGGATTTATTTGGTCCTACATCAGTGAGCAGCTTGAATCTAAAGAAATATTGTCTAGTGGTGACTGATGAGTTTAGCAGGTTTACATGGGTTTTCTTTCTTGGAACCAAGGATGAAACAACAGGCATCCTTAAGATCTTTATCACAGAAGTAGAAAACCAATATGATATGAAAGTTAAAATCATTAGGTGTGACAATGGGACAAAATTCAAGAATAGAGTTATGGATGATTTTTCCAGAGATAAAGTATTAAAAGAGAATTTAATGTTGCTAGAACTACTCAACAAAATGGTGTTGCTGAGAGGAGGAACATTAAACTTATGCCAATTACTTTTTGGGCTGAAGCAGTTAACACTGCATGTTATGTGCAAAATCGGGTTTTAGTGGTAAAAACAAAGAACAAGACACCTTATGAATTATTTAGGGGCAGACCACCTATCCTTGACTTCATGAGACCATTTTGATGTCATGTATCTATTCTCAATACCATAGATTATCTGGGCAAGTTTGATGAAAAATCTAATGAAGGGTATTTTGTTGGGTATTCTATGGTCGGTAAAGCTTTTCGGTATTCAACTTAAGAACCCAAAGATTGAAGAGAATCGCATGTTGAGTTCACGAAAACAAAGAAAATCTCAAAGGCGGTCGAGAAAGGTTGTTTGATCTTGATACTCTAACCAATACTATGAATTATGTGCTGTTTCTACGGTACATCTTCTTTGATTTTGCGAGTTCGGAAGAGTTTTTGATGATGATGAACCAAGCAAGGATCATGCAGATAATCAAGATGAATTCGGTCTACCTCTTTGGGACTATGCAGATAATGATGTTATACCAAAAGCGGAGATGCTCACCCTTCTAATGATTTTGGAAAGGAAGGAAGTAGCAACTTGAATCGAAAATTACGAAGTCATGGAAATTCTAATTCCTTTGCTAGGCGAAAGTTTCAACAACACCGGATGTGGAAATTACAACTCCGGTTATAGAGGAATCTCGAGCCAATGATGTTGAAATTTCAAATATGCCAAGTGAGATTTCAGTTCCTCGGACTCCCCACACTTCTATTCATAAATCACATCCTCTTGAAAAAGTGATTGGGGATGTCTATTCACCTGTCAAGACTAGAAGACAAACAAAGCTGCCTGACGTTCATGGATTCATTAGTAAAATATATGAATCTAATCATGAAGGCAAGAATGAATGTCTATTTATGTGTTTTCTGTCACAAATGGAGCCAAAGAATGTTTACAAGGTGCTTGAAGATGAAAGTTGGGTGGAAGCAATGCAAAAAGAGTTGCTCCAATTTAATTTCAAAAGAAATTGTATCAAAGTTCTAAGGATACCAACTTAAATTGCTTGATTTAAAAATTTGAGTTTTTATGTTTAAGCGAAACTTAATATCTTAGATATACTGGAGTATTTGGTCTATTTCACTTATTTAAAATTAGACTCAGGACATCAGAGTATTTTTAAATGAAATTAGACTCAATTTCCTTTAAAATAATAGGTGGCTCGACTTGTACGGACTTACGGTTAATTAGTTATGATTTTTTGAAGTTGGCAAAAAAAAACTGCATACTGTGCAGACGGATTCCAAGGAACGAAATAAAGGGATCCGCCCTTTATAAGATTTGGTGCCGTGGCCCTCTGAGATAGATTCACCAAAACTAGTATTTGACATAGAGAAAACGTGTGTGACTTATTAGATTTGATAGTAAACATATAATACACATATTTAACAATATATCTACTTATGTAACTTATCTTAAACATTTACGGAGGTGATTTTTCAACTAAATTTATAGTTATCCCAAACACTCCTTTAAAATCATATTTCTTCGTAAATTTTCTAAATGTACACAATACAATACTTACTATTTCTTCCAACAAACTTTTATTTTATGTTTCAAGAAAACCTTCAAGTTTGTATACAAAGTTACATTTATCAATAAAATTTCTAACTATTATTAGCAAAGCATTTTTCGCTTCAATGGTAATTTGATACATGGATCGTACTCTATTTTAAAAACCATTTGTTTTGAAAATAAGAGCCACGTGGCTCGATACCAATTGTGGAAAGCGTAGAAGGGGTGAATACGTTACCGTTTAAAACTTTAGATCTTTAGTATCAAATCGCTTATGAAGCTTGTTATAATATGAAATTACAGGTTATTGTTTGTGACTAATATAAAGGATAGTAAACCAAATTGTCACACAAGAATGAACATCAAACCACATCACAAACAATAGTATAGTGCAAGTATAAAGGTAAAGAGATAAAGAAAGGAAAGTGCAAACCGAACACGAGGACTTATCGTGGTTCGGTCACGGATCTCTCTCCGCCTACTCCTCCCCGAGTACCCAACTCGAGAGTTACTTCACTAAATCAACAAGCTCCCTTCTCGGGAGAAACCTTACAATCGTCGCACACTTTTTCCGATACAAAGCTAAATCACGGGTTCTAGTTCGGTAGAACCAACCTAACGTCGCTTATACAATATTTCCGACACTAAGCTAGATGTCGAGTTCTTTTACAAGGGTACAACCACACCCATTATGTTTTATGGCCCAACATAACAAACCTTGTGTTTTATGGCACAAACACATAAACCATCTAATCTAGTTTGGTGAAAGTGTTGTGATGATGCAATGATATTCTACACTTATGATCCATGACACAAATGTCTAATGGATATGAATAACTACTTCTAAATGATCTTCCATTGATAGGAAGCCTTCATGATGAAGATCACAAGTTCCTAAACTTGTTGTGATAGATCTTGACTTGTGGTGAGTGGAGATGGCTAGATCTCCAAGCTTTCCTTGGTTGATCAAAGAGTATGCTTACAACAAAGATGAATGTTAAAAGCATTATGATCATGATCATTAGAGTGTTTAATGTATGTTACTACATTGTTAATGATTGATCTAAATTTATGCAAGAAGGTGGAGAAGATGTGATTTGAAGTGGTGAAGAAATGAGAAAATAATGGGCTTCTATTTATAGGCAAAAGTGGTCAGGAGCGTCCACAGACCAAGGAGCCCTTAAAAGGGTTCCGCCCTTTATACATTTTGGTGCCGTGGGTGCCTGACAGGAAATCTAAAAAATCTTTCTTCAAATCTTTTCAAGATATTGCCATATCTTACCAAGATCACATTTGATATATTAAGTGACAGTCTATCCAAAATATTCAAGAGATCTTCCAAGGATTTCAAGGATGATGCATGCCATGATGTAATATGTATTTCCATTTTTAGATTAAAAAGTTTATCAAACTAAACTTGGTAAAATGTATTATGTAACTAGTTAATAAAATGTCTATTTACCTTTTGAAATACTTGTGAATGCAAAATGTAAAATGAGGTTCGAAATAGAATGGTTAACCTATTAAAATACATAGTGACTCTAAACGTATTTTAAACATTCTAAATGATTTGTTAATGGGTTTGATCATAGTGCCACATAACAAACATGTACGAACCTGTGTTGTAACATATGAAGACTTGAGTCATCGAGACGTGTTGAATGTATGTTGAGATAAAGTGTGATTACAAGTAACTTGTACATTTTACGTTATGTATTACAAGTTACATGTTTGTCATCAATCACAACAAATGAGACTGTAAAGATTAAATATCATAATATTTGCACTAACAAAACTGATTTACTTGATCCATCGAAACCAAGATAGAGTTTTGTTGAATCAGATCTGGTACAAGTAGATACCAATTTAACAGTTTGTTTAACTGTTTGTGTTTGAGTTTTAAGGGTGACAAACACCACTACCCTCACGTGACTACTCCCGTGAACGTGGCGGGCGCTTGATTACCAACACGATTGGTAATCATCGAGAAACCGGAGAAATTCATCGGCAAAATTTCAAGAGGTGGCAATGAAGATGTTCTTCTATCTCACTACTTTGAACCTTGCGCGGTTCTTAAAAGAGAACCCACCTAACGTGGATCCTCCTGCGGAAGGTCAATCTTCTAATCAACAGTATTCAAGCCTTGGAAGCATGGAAACATTGATTTTTGTGTCACAACTATGTTACGAATGGTTTGGTTGATTCTTTGTACAACATGTCTTGCAAGACCAAGACGCGCCAAAGAATTATGGGAGTCATTGGAACGCAAGTACAAAGCGAGGATCTTGGTACAAAAAGTTCGTGGTAGCTCATTTTTATATTACAAGATGGTTGATTCAAAGAATGTGATAAGTCGGGTTCAAGATCTGCGGGTTTTGCTACACGGCATTCATGCTTTGAGGGAATAACCTTGAGTGAAAGTTTTCAAGTTCGCTATTATTGAAAAGTTACCTCAAGTGGGTAGAATTCAAGAACTACCTAAAGCATAAGCGAAAGGAGATGAGTGTTGAAGACTTGGTTGTTCGTCTTCGTATTGAAGAGGACAACAAGCTGGCTCAAAAAAACATGTATACGCCTGATCTGCAAAGGCAAATATGGTTGAGCATGTTTCATCCTCTTCAAAGTCTAATGTCAAAGCTAAAGGGAAAGGAAAAGGAAAGAATGACAAGAAGGGCAAAGGGAAGTCTGATTACCTTGATCCTAAAGCTACAATTATGAAACAAAAGTTCCAAGGGGTGTGTTTCAATTGTGACCACCAGTCACCGTACTACTAAGCTTGTAAGATGTCAAGCGGGTGACTCCACGCCAGCTAATATAGTGAATGAAGATGTGGACATAATTGCTATGGTGTCGATGTCATTGCCATTTTCTCCGGAAGTTAACTCGGTAGGTTCCAACAACGAGGAATGGTGGGTGGATCTGGGGCTACCGTCATGTGTCTTGATAAGAGTATGTTTCACTCTTTCAAAGGGTTAATAGTGAAGAGAAGGCATACATGGGTAACTCGCAACCACGAGATCAAGGCGAAGGAGATTTAATATTGAAGATGACATCCAGAAAGAGCTCAAGTTGACTAATGTCTTGTATGTTCCGTAGATTCACAAGAATCTTGTGTCCGGTTGGTTTGTTGAACAAGTTTGGTTTTCGTCTTGTTTTTGAGTCTGATAAGTTTGTTCTTTCTAAGAATCAAGTGTATGTTTGTAGGGGATATGCCCTGAATGGTATGTTTAAACTCAATGTAATGGTTGTTAAGAATGATATCAATAAAATGAATTCTTCTGCTTACTTGATTGAGTCTTCTAATATGTGGCATGGCCATCTTGGACATGTAAATTTTAATTCAATGCGTCGTTTGATTAAATTTAATTTCATACCTAATTTCTATATTGACTCAAAATATAAATGTGAAACTTGTGTTAAAGCCAAACTTACAAGATCATCTTTCAAATCGGTTGAAAGAAAAACCGAACCACTTGATATGATACACACTGACATATGTGATTGGAAATCACTACCCACAAAAGGTGGCAATAAGTACTTTATCACGTTTATTGATGATTGTACAAAGTATTGCTATGTTTACTTACTGAAAAGTAAAGATGAAGCTATAGACAAGTTTGTTCTATACAAAAACAAAGTTGAGAATCAACTTAATAAGAAAATCAAGGTGGTGCGAGTGATAGAGGAGGTGAATATGTGTCTCCGTCACGATCTATGTGCAAAACATGGAATTAGACACGAGTTCACCGCCCCGATTCACCTCGTGAACGGTATTGCCGAAAGGAAGAACCGTACCTTGAAAGAAATGGTTAATGCCATGTTGATAAGTTCGGTCTAAGCCTGGACATGTGGGGGAAGCCATTTTAACGGCAACTTATCTTTTAAATAAGATACCTCGTAAAGAAAAAGAAGAGACCCTTATGAATTATGGATGGAAGAAAGCCATCATATCGATTATTACAGTGTGGGGTGTCTAGCAAAGGTAGCTATATCGACTCCCAAGGCCCAAAAGATTGGACCTAAATGTGGATTGTATATTCATCGGATATGCTAAGAATAGCAGTGCTTATCGCTTCATTGTACATGATTCGACAAATCGGATATACAAAAGGGTACATTAATGGAATCAAGGAATTCTTCATTCTTTGAAACTATATTTCCTTGTTTAACGAAGGAAACTAGAAGTTCATCTTGAATAGATGACGAAGTTGTCCAAGATAAGAGACAACGAGACGATAATGATCTCCAAGATGAGAGACAAGATCAAACTGAGGAAGAAGAGGTTGAACCTAGAAAAAGCAAAAGGGCAAGAACCGACAAATTGTTTGGACCCGATTTTGTTTCTTTTATGGTTAAAAATGAACCTACTCCATACCGTGAAGCGGTTACTTCCTCAGAAGGGCCTCAATGGAAAGAAGCCATTAAAAGTGAAATAGATTCTATTTTATAAAATCATACTTGGGAGCTCGTGGATTTACCTCCTGGTTGTGAACCACTAGGCTATAAATGGATCTTCAAGAAGAAGATGAAATCCGATGGCACCATTGACAAGTATAAAGCAAGATTAGTAATAAAAGGATTCAGAAAACGAGAAGGTCTTGATTACTTTGATACATATTCGCGTGTTACGTGAATAACCTCGATTAGGATGATACTTGCTATTGCCGCTTTAAAAAATTTGGAAGTTCACCCAATGGATGTGAAACGGCATTACTAAGCGGAGATTTAGAAGAAGAAATCTACATGAACCAACTGAGGGTTTCATGGCTCTCGGACAAGAGAACAAAGTTTGTAGGCTTGTTAAGTCATTATATGGCTTAAAGCAAGCTCCCAAACAATGGCATCAAAAATTTGACCACGCCATGCTAGAGAGTGGATTCAAAATTAATGAATGCGACAAGTGTGTTTATGTCAAAGACACTAATAGTGGATATGTAATCTTGTATTTATATGTTGATGATATGCTTATCGTTGGCAGTAACGACAAGATGATCAAATCTACTAAAGCATGTTAAAATCAAGGTTTGACATGAAGGATATAGGTTTGGCTGATGTGATCCTTGGAATAAAGATCATACGAACTCAAAATGGACTTGTGTTAAGTCAAGCAGATTATGTGGAAAAAATTCTTAATACTCATGATACGGGGGATTCAGGCCTAGCTAGAACTCCAATTGACACCATTAAGCATCTATCTAAAAAATAGAGGCATATGTGTTGCCCAATTAGAGTATTCAAGAATTATTGGCATGTTAATGTACTTAATGACGGCACCGACGACTTAGCATATGTTGTTAGCGGGCTAAGTAGGTATAATAGTAACCCAAGCTATGCACATTGGGCAGCTATGACTAGGGTACTTCACTATTTGAGATCTGATCGCGATTATGGATGCATTATGATCGATATCCATTTGTTATCGAAGGATATAGTGATGAAAATTGGATATCGACATAAAGGATTCTAGATCGACTAGTGGATATGTGTTTACACTAGGAGGAGCGGCTATATCGTGGAAGTCTTCCAAGCAAACTGTTATAGCTAAGTCCACGATGGAATCAAAATTTATCGTGTTAGATAAATGCGGACAAGAGGCGGAATGGCTACGTCAATTTGTAGAGGACATACCAAGGTGGCCTAAACTGGTAACGGTCATTAGTATACATTGTGATAGTCAATCGGCAATTGGCAGAGCTCATAGCATAGTGTATAACGGAAAGTCTAGACATATCCGTCGTCAACATAATTCGATACGACAACTACTCTCAACAGGAGTTATCTCAATTGACTATGTGAAGTCAAAGGATAACATCGCGGATCCGCTTACGAAATGCTGAAGCAGAGAGTTAGTTAGTAAGTCGTCTAAAGGAATGGGACTAAAGCCCTTGAAGGAATGAGTTTCTATGTAGAAAAACCTAACCCAGTTGACTAGAGATCCCAAGATCTGGGTTCAATAGGACAACCTAATCATAGAAATGTGGAGGAAGTCACGTCAATATGGGGGAGTTACTAAATATTGTAACTTTCCTAGTCCATTTCTTTAACAAAAGTGACTTGTTGAGAGGTTAAACATATGGCTTTAATGATTCAGGATGAAATCATAAAGCATAATGATTCAAGATGAAATCACAAAACATTTGTTTTTAATGATTCAAGATGAAATCACCTATGTGAGAGAGAAGTGGGGTCGTTTCGAAGGGAAATATGGGGGCGCAATTCCTAAGAGCTCATGTAGAACCAGGCTAGTGTTCATGACCATAACGAACACGACTATGAGGACTTGATGATGTCAGGGAGAGTCTTGTGTGAAGTGTAATGTCATCTACATAAATGGATGATGAGTTCAAGGACATCGCGTCTACTCAGATCTAGGAGACTAAGTACATCTCACAAGGGAAGGTTCAAAGGATTACACCTAGCTATCCTATGCAAGACTTAAGCGTAGAAATTTCACCTAAAATTTCGTGTGTTTTTTACCGATCTCCATTCATGTGGGGGATTATTGGAAAAATGAGTTTTGCAAAGTGGTTTTTGAAAATTTTGGACATTATTTAATATATGTATATGTTACAGATATTTGTGTTGCTTGGGAGGCATTTTGTTCTCCTCAAAGAGAGCTTCACAACGAGCTAAAGTATGTCCAAATTGGAGTAGAAATGAATAAGATATCGTGTCTCAAAGTGAGGCACAAAATCTGGAAAACTAAACTATCCCACATCGCCTAGAAGAGGAAGTGGAGACTAGTTTATAAGGAAATCATAATATTGGCTATCAAATTCCTAAACCCTACGTGCTATGCGAAGGGTGCAGAAAATGGGATTTCAGGCTAAAATGAGTTCAAGCTTCAACTCATGCGAGCCCGCGCGACCTGCGGACACGAATGCAGCTCCGAAATCTCGCCTAAGCGGGTATCTTTTTGCTGATAATTTTGTTTCCTTATTTAATAATTTTCCAGAATTCTGTAATCTATTTTAGGAATAGATTTAGACTTTATGCCTAAGTCTTAATAGATATATGCAAATCGTGTTATAGAAATAACAGATATACATAATTTTTATTTTTCTGGCGTATATTCTGTCTTGGTGAACAAGATAGGTATTGCCTATAAAATAAAATCTTCTCATTCAGTTTTGATCATCCAAAACGCAGACTCATTATGTGGAGATTTCCGGTGACCTTCTCGATCGAAAGCATACGACTTTTCCGTGAATTTTCGAGCAAGTTTTTGGTCCGATTGTGAAGCAGTTTGAGCGTTGTACCGGGAAACAGACGGCTTAATCTGTTTTAAGGGAATCGTAAAACACGAGCCTCGTTCATGACCTTTCTCGCTTTCTTTAATATATATCGCTATAGAATCTGTCTTCTGCTTCTACCCCATTCTGTCTGCTGTTTTTAATTTCTGTTAATTTATTTATTGTTATTATAATCTGATTTTCATTAATAAAAGTGTACACCGTTTTCCACAGTTTTCTCATTTAAGCTGCAAAAAAAATGCATATCAAGTTAGATTATCCCGAACTATGGTGTCAGCAATTAAATTTAACCAGAAAACAGAATAATTAATATTTAAACTACAAACAATGTCAATAATCTATCAGCTGCAGTTTCCCTTATGATCAAGGCCATCCTCGAAGGTGGGCGACCGCCCGAGTCACCAAAAGTTATGTTTGACGTGTAAAATTATAAGTGTTTTAAAATTTAATATAAATATGAATAAAAAGGAAGACATTTTTAGTTAGTATGCTTAACAAAAGACATTTTTATATAAATGATTTTCATCGTATGCTTGAAAGAACTGCACATTTTATTTTATCTTTATTTTGAGGCCCCCATTATCAATTTTCGCCCCGACTTTAAAAACCTTATAAACGCAGAAGCCAGAACTTCTTTTACATACCTTTTGTTCAATCTGATACACATCTGGCCGGCTTTCGTTAGAAAACTGTATGACACGTTTAATTTTAGTCAAAACGAAAGATAAATTACCAAAACATATGTTTGTAATGTAAAAATAACTCATATTAACTGACACATTAAATTACATTAAAAGCACCATAACTTTTCCAAACAGAGGTTACCGATAGTTGTTCAGTGAACTATTCATTTACCCTTAGACTGGACGGCAAGGGAGGTGATTGCCCAAGGTGAGTGCCAAACTCACGCGCGGCCTACTTGTCCTGCACCTTGTTTCAAGCGCTATTTGAGGTCCCCGAGAAGGCTTAAGGTGAACCGGTCACCTTTTTGCGTTTGAAAAAAAAAGTGAGCCCCATTTCATATCTAACCGTTAGTTAAAAAAAAAAAAACTCTACAGTACCCCGTTTTACCTTACAAATACCCACCAATTTATTTAAACACAAACTCACCATTTCATACTCTTATACTCTCAACAATATTTACTTCATCTTTTTTTATTTTTTTTTAAATGTCTCAAGAGAAACACTCCCCGAAACACCAACCGTACCCAACGAAGAATTCCTCGAAGCAATCCCCCGACACCCGAACGAACGTTCAATTTAAGAAATACTCATTCATCAAATCTACAAATCAACTTATGTACTATTTTTAATATTCGTAGTTTATATATTGTTTTAATATTCCTAGTTTATTTACTACTTTTAATATTTGAAGTTTATGTATTGTTTTAATTTCGTAGGTTTGCGTTTTTATTTTCGTTTATTTACGTTTTTATATTTTGTAAGTATTAAAATAATGAGTGTTAAGGTGACCATAAGAGCAAAGGGTCTGGTGCTCTCAAGTTAAGCTTTAATATGGTGTTAAGGCT